>JAOWBL010000003.1:5095857-5125068 GCA_028564865.1 Zenarchopterus dispar
AGGTATTATGTGTGTGTGTTTGTGTGTGTGTGTGTATATATATATATGTGTGTATATATATATATATATATATATATAAAAAGAAAAAAGCTGCAGTTGTTCAGAGGTAGGGTTGTGGTTAATATTTGATTCACTGTGTCTCTGTTCCAGGTGTGGTTTCAGAACCGAAGAATGAAGGACAAACGCCAGCGTCTGGCCATGACGTGGCCTCACCCCGCCGACCCTGCCTTCTACACCTACATGATGAGTCACGCAGCAGCCACGGGGAACCTGCCGTACCCTTTTCCATCCCACCTGCCGCTTCCCTACTACTCCCCCCTGGGTGTCGGTGCTGGCTCCGCTCCTGCCGCCACCCCTTTCTCGAACCCGCTGCGCTCTCTCGATAGTTTCCGGGTACTGTCTCATCCTTACCAGAGGCCGGAGCTGCTGTGCGCCTTCAGACATCCTTCCATGTACCCAGGTCCGACTCACGGTCTCGGTCCCGGAGGGAGTCCCTGCTCCTGCCTGGCCTGCCACTCCAGCCAGTCCAACGGTATCTCATCCAGGCCTTCTGGCTCGGACTTCGCTTGCTCCCCAACAAGCAGGACAGACACTTTTGTCACTTTTACGCCCTCAGTACTCAGCAAATCATCACCTGTCACATTAGACCAGAGGGAAGAAGTGCCTCTGACCAGATAAAACCAAAACAAACCAACTCTTGTTCCATTTAAGCCTCTACAATAAGCTTTTAAACTAGATATATATGATCCAGAAGAAGAAGCAGTGAAGACGTGGGAAGGTTTTGACAGATCTTCAGATGTAAAAACGCACAATAGATCTGCTATTGCTGTAATATAATACTCCCATCGCAGAGCCCAGACTGTAGGCTGAAATATGACCGCATTGCTACAAACTAGATTTGATTTTTCAAAAGAACAATTCTATGTGTGTGTGAGATACGGGTGCTGGGGTGTATGCAGACAAACATTTAAATCTACGTGATGGATTGCGTTAAGATTTTCTTTCTTTCCCTTTCCTCTTTTGTCACCCCTTTATGCGTCCAAATCGACCTCCACATATTGTTAGTTACGCGAGACTGATGTTTTCCATCTCTCTTTTTAACAAGGGGATTTGTTAACAGACCACTGCCGTCTCATTATAACCAACCCTCCGCGCCGGGGCCCTAGCGGCGGCCCCGGGCCCAAATGTGCAGATGCAAGTAAAATTAGCAAGTGATGTATAAGCACGACCCGGAGAATTTTGAGTGTTGAATTAATGATTATACCAGGAAGGGATCGTTGCTGCCAAAAGGTAACAAGGCGCCGAGGGAGCGGATTACTACAGCCCGCACGGTTTGAAAAGGGAGGCTAAGGGCCCCACAGGAGGATGAGGAGAGGACAATCAAAATATAGAAATTAAATCTGAGAATTTTTAAGGCTACGAAACACGCTTCGTCTGTTTTCTCCCATAAAGATATATAAGACAGTTGAATAATTAAAATGTGATTAAACCCGTTTTCTTGCTTTGCATTGCTGCAGTTGCACCAGCTTTGCATGTCACTAAAACACGGACTAAAAAGGGATGGTTTTGTTTTGTTTTGTTTTATCTCTCTTGGTCTATTTTTTTCTCTCTCTCTCTTTATTTGTTTAGGCTGTTTTATTTTTGTAATTGCTCGGTTGTGTTTTTGACTGGGTTGTCCATAACGTCTCATTTGCAATAAATTATGTCAAATAGTCACTGGAGCAATGGAGTGTTTGTCCTCTGAACCCATCTGTTATATGTTAAACAGTCAAAGTCCTAAATAAGGATCCACAGCCTACAACTTTAACGTTTCTTTGGTTCGTGGCAGCAGAATAAAAGGGACTCAAACCAATTTGAACCTTTTAAGATCATTTTGCTTTGTTCGATTTCGTTCAGCACAATAGACTTGGCTCAATTGGCGCACCCTTCTTGCCGCAGCCCCCCCTCTTCAATGATTGTTCTCAAGTGGTCCCTGTCAAAACACCAGAGTGTGCCCCCATATTTCCTGGCGGGACCGCTAGATTGACCGTGACAGCTAAGTGGTCCCCGGGCTCCGTTCACGCCACGCATATTTTCTCTGCAGCCGCTAAATAGACACGCAATTAGTTGTCTGAAAATATTGGAAATGTAAAGGGATCGATCATTCGGAGAAGGCCGCCAACAATCAGCAGGATCTTAATTGGCCGCGTTTGACCGCGGCCTCGCAAATTAAGATGAGTTTTTAGAGCATAATAGGTTTGGAGGAAAAGATGCTTGCCCTCAGAGACGCCGAAATCAGGTTTTAAAAGGAGATTTACCACATCAGACGCTATTTCAGTCATGTATGGATGAATGTCTGGCATCGATGCTGTGGCCTGGAAGCCCTTGTCGCACAGAAGTGTCGTCTAATTGCGTAATTGCAGCTAGCAGTACAAACTGCATTTTTGCATGAATTGTCGTTCAGATTTTGATCCAAATGTATTGTTTCGATCCACTCATTTTGGTGATTTTTTCTTAATTGTTTTATTTTTCTGCGTATACACAAACCATGAAGAAAATTCTGTAATCAAAAAGCCAGCACATTTTCATCAGCTGAAGCTTTTTTATGTAAAAAAAAAAAAAAAAAATGGTTCTTCCTAATCAGACACAACTGCACCAATGAGCCCTCCCTCCACCCCACCCCACCCCACCCCCAGCTCCCGCCTCAGTACACACGCTTGATTGATGGCCTTATTAACTGGAGTTCTTGTAAGTGTGACCGAGCTGATTAAAATGCATATGTTTGGAATAATACACCGTTTAAGCCTCCCGGATCGGGGCGAAATCACCAGGCAGATTTATGTAAACTATCAGCTTTGAGGCTGCAGGTCAAGCAGGGAAAACGGCTCCGCGTTTGTGCTCAATAATAAAACCTCGCCATAAAATAAAGATGAACGCATCGGCCCACGCTGAATATCCGAAAGGTGTGGTGTCTAAAAATAAAATAAAATAAATAAATCTTGCTCTCTTTACAAAGGGACAATTTTTTTTTTTTTTTTTTTTTTTTTGGTGCAGCAGCAATCATCTCAACAAAACGAGCGCCACAACCGTGCCAGGATGGCACATTAAAAAGAGAAGCAAATTACAGCCACATTCACCCGGCAGTCTCCATCCATCTTCGCCGCACACTTCTGAATCCTCAGTGGCCTAATTCAGCATCAACATGCCATTTAATCGCTAGAAGATTGCGTATGACTGAGCTCCATGATATGATGGGCTCATATAGATTGCGGGTGCATCAGCAATTACATCAGCCTGATAAGATGCCGTTAGAGTGAATTGGCTCCGGCTTCCCCAGCTCCCACAACAAGCACAAAGCATTTTCATAGGGCGGTGCATTAGGCTATACAGCTGTCTTCCGACAACACATTCACGGAAAAAAAATGAGGGAGGATGAGGGGGGGACTTGGAGCCACGGCTGCTGCCGCTGTTTAAATTGGATTACATCCTAATTTACAGACCCTTGTTGCAACGCAAGAGGCTGTCGGAGGCGTGGATGGACCAATCACGCAGTAATGATGATGAATGGGAGATTAATGCGCATACAAGCAAGACAATTTAAGCCTTCATCTGTTGAAACAGGCTTCCAATATCATTTGGAAACGGAGGTCACGTTAAATCAATCGGAGGACGCGTGAAAGTCGTTTTCGGCGGCGTCTTTATCAACATTATTTACGGGGCGCCGGAGACAGCCACATGCAGCACGAAAATGGGCCGGCTGCTCCACGGCCGTGGCGCAGGGAGGAGCAGGGAAAACAGAGCAGGATAGATTTGGGCCATCAAAAGATGCTCTTAATTGAATCCTCACTGTTAGCTGCTCAAGTCAAGGGGGGCCGAGGACAGTCAGGGTGCCTTGTAAAAGTGCTGTGTTTAAAATTTACCTGGATGATCAAACAAGTTCAGTGCTTTTTAAAGATCAGTTCTTTAAAAGTAAATAAAGAAAGAATAAAGAAATAATCCTGCAGGTGCGCATGCACTCCTCAATTTTACCACAATAAGTTAATCATCTTTACTAAAAGTCACCTACCTGACAGCATCAACATATTTTGCAAAGTTTGCAACTTTTGTCATCACCTAAGCTTTATTTATTTATATAAAGCCCCCCAAAAACTACAGAAGTGCCCACAAAGCTGGCTACACAACTCACATTTTTCAACAGTTAATGAAAAGGAAAAGGAAACACACCAACACACAGGTGTTGGGCTGACAGCTTGACTTGCCAGGTGGGGTAGTTTTATTTAAACCTCACTCAAGTAAAGCAATTACATTCTCTATGAGAAGCTGATCAATTCTACATAGGTGCAACATAAAGGATCATTTAAACAAGTGAAAGGCAGGTATAGAAGTTGAACTCTAACCAACTTACTTGACTTTTTCTTTAGATTTGAGTTTTCCATGCCTTACCACTTCACCTCACCATAATCTAGAGAAAAATGTTGAACTTGATGTTGCACAACATTTCTTTCACAGCTTTGATCACCTCTTACCCTTCCAATGAATCAATATCGAGACGTTATTTAAAAAACATACAACACGATAATGGGAGTTGAAATGGTATTTCAAAATGTTTTTAATATTTGACATCTCGCAAAAGCTGTGGGTAATCAAGATCATGTTTCAGAAGTGTATGTGTTGTTATCAGCTCTGGTTCATAGTAATCTTCTTCCTCTTTTATCAAATATATAAATATGGAAACAAATTTACAATACAGTACAAAAATGATCTGATAGAGTAAAAAAAAAAATAAGAAAGAAACAAAGGAAAACCGAATACTTCAAAAACATAAGTCAAATTCAAAAAGTAAAATATTTTAATGAGCCTGACAATTTGCCATTTAAAAGGTTTTTGTTGCTCCAAAATGTTTTTGAGATACAGATGGATTTTGCAAGATCTTATGAGTGTGATTTCTGTCTCAGAATTTAGTTGGCTGCTGCAGCTGGCTGGGTTCATGGAAAAGATGGGAGTGATGTATAAAAATGTCTTTGTTTACAGCCTTACAAAAATTGTGGTTTTAGTTTTAGACCCCCTCAACTTCAAACAATCTGTGTGGCCAAACGAAAAAAATCTTTTGGGGAAACAGCTAATCTACAACACTTCAGCCAAGAAACTGATAGCATTAAATTGAAGTTATTTTACATATTTTTAGCTGTGGTTGTTAACTAAGTTGAACTTTACTGGACTGACTTTACAGTTCAAACAAATATGCTCTTTTCCCTTCTCCAAACAGTTGAAAGGCACTAAGTAATGAATGATTTCAGTTCTTTTCATGCCCTAACTTCCTGAAAATACATAAAAAGGTGTGCAAGAGCTGTTATTGTTATATCTTTCAAAAGTCAGGTCGGGACAGCAGGCATGTGTTTCTTTCCTGATAAAGACAAAAAGGGGTTTTGAATTGTCTCTCTGAAGAAAGCTTGGACATCACTGGAAAAAGACGTGGTCTTGGTGAACTTCTTTAACGTAAAGGTGTGAATGACCTTTTCCACTGATATCAGCACACAGTCACAGACTTGTGGCTGATCTCTTTCTTGATGGTCTTTTTTCTTTTTGGCCAGGAACAAACAACACCTATTGTTCCTGAAAGCGGCTGAAATATCTACTTAACTGACAACAATACGTGTTTCAGCTGTGTGATGTCCTGAGAGCCCAGACAAGGTGGTACTGGTTCTGGAGGTTAACATAAGACTTCCTTTTGACATGGTGAAGTCTTAAATGTGACTTTGTGTGGGTATTTGTTAATGTAGCTCAGTATTATACCCTTTCCATATTCTCTCATTTATTTAATGATATTATGCAACATTTAGGGAAAATATGCAAATTCAACATTACAGCTTGCTTCTTTTTTTTTTTTTTTTTTTACAGCTTACCTTAAATGTAACCACTCATGCTTTGCTTTTGTGCCAGCTCAGCATTACCATCACCTGTTGACAAAACCTGTTTGAAATAACATCAATTGCTTTTCTTTCACCTGCATAATTACATTAAACGGCTCACATAACAACGTTTTTAAATGTTTAGCAAGCCTGAAAAAAGGAAAACTGAATGTATGTTAACAAATCCAATCAAGCTGTTTAGCAAAAACATGAAAAATGTTGCATTTATACTATCTGCAAATACTTGATAGACAAAGTAAAATTAGTAATTCTTCTTTTTAAAATTCATTTATTTTATATTTTTCATGTCATCCCAACTTTTTCTAATTTGGGGTTGTATATACTGGAACCATTGGTGTCATATAGATCAGTGTCTACAAAGCTGAATGGCATCATCAGTCCCAAACACAAATTTAAGCTGACTCTCAAATTTTCAAAATAGAGAAAACACGTAATTATCTTAAATGATGATTAAAAGGGGGACACTGTGACCAAAAAAACAGATGCTCCGGCCTCTATTTTTTTTCAACCTAGATGTATTAATAAAGTAAACATTGCTGTGTACAAATAAGGGCAGCGAAACATATATTGGCTTGTGTTGCAGTCAGAAAGATCCTTCAAGTGGCCTTTTTCTTCAGGGTCAAGATTACAAGTGTAATGTTATGAACACCATGTGTCAAAGTTTTAATTGGGAAGCAGGAATTCATGTAGCCTCAGGAGATGCTTCTTACTTGCTCTTCCTGTCCTCACACTTTGAGGTGAAAAGTGAACATTTTTGACCATGGTTGCTAGGATGGCTTAGAAACAAGACACCCATGAACAAAGACTTTTTACAGCATGTGTGAATAAATTCATGCTCTAGCAACTATCTGATGCATCTACTAGGATGTTTGATTAGCATGACTATGTCATCATTCAGGTCAGTTCAGTTCAGCTTTGTTTATAGTGCTAAATCACAACAAATGTCATCTAAAGGCAATTCAAGAATGTATTTCAACTTATTCTAAATTATACAAAGACTACTGGAAATAATCATCTTGCTTAGGAAACCAACAGATTGCACCAAGACTTTTATTCAATACAATCCCCGATCCTCAGCAAGCACAAGGTGAGAGTAGAAAAGCAAAAATTCCGCTTTAACAGGAAGAAACCTCTGGCTTTCTTGAGCTTTTTTTAAATAAAGGTTTCTGGACTTTAGCTAGTTAGATGGCACAGAAAGTCTTGGTTTGGATGCAGATTTTCTGACAATCTTCCAGTGTCTCAAGTCCAAAGTCCACCAGCAGCTGTACCGAAAAGCAGTCATTAATGTGTAGTAGGAATGGGAATGGTCAAAATTCAATATTTCAATAAAAGGAAGATAAGTCAGCAACACTTTCAAAGTCATGGGTTTTAATTGTGAGTTTTGAGTGTGCGTGCTTGAACTACATTTGTAGCTCTGCAGACCAAAAAGCTGTGAGAGCCGATCATCATCTGGTATTGCAGAGAGTTTGCCTGGAACATGAAAATCCAATACCGCTTCACTGTTGTGTGCACAGTTTAATTTGAACCCAAATGTAAGAGAAGAGACAAATAATTTAAAAACCTTTTTTCTCAGATTAGCAGAAACAGCTTGCACTATTTTGTTCAAAGCACTGCAGCTACACTTCAGCAAAGTAGTTGATAGTTTTATTTCTACTGTCAGACTGTCAAACCACATTTCTTATACCCTTATTCCAAAATTTAACACATTAAAAGATAACACATGCGAGATAGCTATCATAAGGTTAATGGCATTTAAGGAAAAATATCCACAATAATAAAGGGAAGTTTATTTTCTTTTTTTTAACATTTGCTTTCAACATTTTTTTTTTCAATATATCACAGACTACTTTGAGTCCAATTAGTACATTTTTTGATATAAAAAAAAAGTTTCCAAAACTTGTTTCATCCCATTCAGCTACATGGTGGTTGAGGACCTCTGCAGCTATGTTTAGATGAGGTAAGATAGAGTAAGATGAGTCAAACAATCATGCACATTCACAAACACTTCTGCACACACAGACTTTGAGTTATGTTTTATGTATTGTATGCAATTTTTTTAACCAAAATATAATTATTTTTTGTTGATATTTTTTGCAGTGGCGAAAATTTTCAGCTGACTTTCCAGAGGAAGACAGACCTTACTGAGCATGTCCAGACTGTCTGCTCTCTAGCTTACACCAAGTGAAGGAATGGAAGTCATTAAAATCGTTCCTCTTAAAATGACCTGTCCAGCCATCTGTTATCTAAACCCATTTATTCCAGTTCAGGGTCTGGGGGATCTGCTGGCGCCTATCCCAGCGCTCTTTAGTTGAAAGGCAGAAAAATGTATAATATGTAAATGAATTTTCACACAACACAGGATAACAGCCAATATGCCTCTTTATATAGTTCCTAGTCATGTGACGCGAGTCATGTAATATTGTTTGAAAATTAATACAAAGTCATGCACCAATTTCCCACAAATTTACCTGCAACTTTTGAATGAATAGGTGTATTGAAACTTTTAACTGGTACCAAATGAGCTTCGCTTAGTTTATTTATTTGAAGTGCATTTCTCAGCATTTGAGGTCCCAGATTTTTTTCAGACACCTTTTGCACAAAAAGTGGGACCTTGAATGTAGAGGTCACAACAAATCAATAGTGTAAGAGTAAAGTGAGGCCACCGACTTATTTCAAAGTGAAAATCTTACATGCATGAAGCTTTAGATTGTACATGCTGTCTGTACACATGCATCTATTAGCACATTAGCACCACTACACTGAAAAAAATAAATAAGGCGTAAGCTGTATCTCACTGTTCTTATGATGTTCAATTGTCACTTAAAGTCCAAGTAATGACTGCATAATGGTCCAGTGTCACTTTATTGATAATACTGGTTGGGGCTCAGCAGTCACGGACTCCCAAAAGTCTTACTCAGTGTTGTGATAATGATCATCTTATTAAATTTCATGTGATTGTTCAGCTACTTTCCCCATGAGATCTTTTTGTTTTGTGGTACAGTTCACAGAGCACACCACAATGTGCGATATTGTTTAAAAATGATTTAATAAGCACTTTGTTTTACAACAGAGCGTTATTATTTTACAACCCTCTTGGCGGCCAATAGCTTTGCAGATCGGTCCAATTTCTCCAGCACCTCACTTTATTTTACTACTCGCTGGCTGCTTTACTACTCAGTAACAGCGGTGATTGAAAGCGACGGGAAAAGTTGTCCCTTTCTTTCCCAGAGAATTAACCAAACTGCGGCACAAAGTATATATGGATCAAGTTTGTTCCCACAGTAATACTGGGATTACATCATTCGTTATACTGTGGATGTGTTGCAGTTAAGGCTTATTTGACGTCCTTCATGTAGCACTAACGAGGGTGATGGCAAATGTGATATCTGTGCTGGCCACTGGTGATGTCTGTACACAGCAGGTACATGTCTGCTTATGTATGCCGGCCTGTGATAGAGTACCTCATTGCTGCAGTGATGTATCCTCATTATGCCCCTATCCCATGACCATCACATCCAGACTGCTGGTCCTCTCCTGGGGACTTGGGAGTCTGGGCTTCTTCTTCCATCCTCTCCTCCATCTTGCCCTCATTCTGACTCCAATGGACAACATCCCCCCACCCGCTCTCAGAGTGAAGTTGCTGAGTCTCACTGACCGCCCGCTGCTGACCGGTGGTTGGGGTTTGGGTGGTATTAACTGAATTAGAAAATACGGTGCGTCAGGCTAATTTTATGGAGAACTGTAGAGATATGCACAAATGTAGATCATTTTACTTGATACCATGTTGGTAAAAAAAAAAAAAGAAAGAAAAAAAGAAAGAAAGTCAGCAACACTTTCAGAGTCATGAGTTTTAGTTGTAAGTTTTGAGTGTGCATGCTTAAACTACATTTGTGCAATTTATGAACCGTAAAGGACACATTTAGAAAAAGGAAAACTGGAATTTTGTGATTTCTTACAAGTGGCAGACGCTGTAAGAGATTATAATTTAAAGTATGACATTTACCTGATCCCAATGGGTACAAAAAAGAGATTTCCGTTTTAATCCTTAACCTAATCATGTGACTAAAAGCCTAAAGCTAACCAAGTGGCGAGCAAAAACAAGACTGAGTCATGCAAGATAAACGATAAATTCAATAAAAACAACAGATCACCAGTTTTATTCTTTTAGCACGAGATTATGCATGATGGGGTTTGCCTCATATTTACAACTTATTGCGTGAGGTGTTTGTTTTTAATTAACATTTGCAGTGAAACAAATCACAAAAAAAACCTTATTGATTACTTACTAATCTGGCTGTAGCATCACTAGTGAATTAACTCTGCAGTGAAGTGTGGAATCAGAGAAACTTGCGAGCTCATCTCAGGAGACATGGGTTTCTCTTTGCATCCTGCACGCCTAAACATTTTCATAATTGAGGAAGGTGAAATACAAGTATGAATTTAGAGTTTCAGGCTTTGCAACTCAGCCAATGCCTCTCATTTACTTTATTTCATCCTAAATGTTACTTTTGTTTTCACTTTCACCTTTACTTGCTGTTTGGTTAGCTTTAAGCAACCAAACCCAACTAAACCATTCACTTTGGTTCAGGTTTTTAGTGACATTTGGTTGTCTTGCTCTGTCTGTGAGCAGAAAATGTGGAACACATTAGTATCATTCTTATTTAATTTAAAATAGAGATATCTGACATTGCTCTATACAGGAGATGAACTCATTGAGTACTTGCACCATCCCCATCGAGGACTTCATACTAAAACTTTAATTTTGATACAAACACTATAACATACAGAAGAGCAGGGTGTGTACGAGTGTGTATTTAACTAAAGTAAGGGAAGAAAAATTTTGGGAGGTAAGGTTACAGCATGGGAAAGGGAGCAGTGGAGATGGTGGTACCAGATAGGGAGGGCATCAGAAGAAAAGCTAAGAGCCTGTGCTTAGTGCCTTAATGGATGAATTCAAAGAACACTCAGTGTTTAGCAGTGAGCAGAATCCCCCATAACTATAAAAATCTGGTGACTGACAGTGTAAAGGTGGGGTCAGCTGTATGTTGGCAGTCAGTGCTCTAAATTTCTCTAAAATAAAACAAGCTTGTCCAGTATTTATCTTTAGGATTAAAGAATGCTCTGAAAATAGAAAAATTGCAGACTACCAGGGTAATGCTATGTGCATGGTTGCAGGACTAAAATGAATCAACTTGACTGGCTCACAAATATGTATTATTATTGGTGATATGGTAATATTTCACAGCATCCAATCAATTTTTATATTCATTATTAGAGATATTTCAGAGGAACTTACTGTTGATAGGGACGCTGTTTTCTATTTTAGTTCAACATTCATATCAACATGTCTCCATCTTAAGAGTTATTGTGATTCCAAATGTTCCTTGTGTTTATGCAGCACTTCCTGCATCATAGGTGGGATAACGTTCACAATCTTTTTGTGCCAGTAGTTTCATATGAATTAGTCCGATCAGCTTGATCGAAGATCGGTTGTGTTTCCATATTGATCTGTATGAGTGAATGACACTGCTTCTAAAACATCTCAGGCAGAAGCTGTAAAGCTTCTTGAAATTGTGAAATACATTTTTGACTTCATGCTATTCTTTCACATTACCTTTCCATTTCAAAAAAAGATTTACACGATCAGAATTGCTCTGAAAAGTGAATTTGACTTGAGTCTCGTTTATTTAACGACACATGAGGTTTGATTTGCTACTACATTTTTTTGTTTGTGTGTGTTTTACTGCAACAGAAATAAGACTGAAAATGCAGAAGAAGTGTGATCTATTTAGTATTAAATTCCATCCTTTGCTTCCATCATTTCATTGTCCTCCTCAATTTTGGTTAATGGCCTGCATGTCCCAGTTTCTTTCGAATTTGGAGGACCCACCTGGAGACAAGCATCGAGTAGAGTGTCATAGGAAATTTATTTTTTGTTGTGCATGCAGTCAAGCAGAGTTTCAGAAATCAACGCGATGATGTGGGTATAGTTTGACCTGTTTCCTAAACATAAACTAATTTCACTAGAATTTTAGCATTTTACATACTAACTAGTATAAGGCTGACTACCTTGTAATATGTTCATAGTTTGTCAGACATGGCACAAACTAATTATTTTGTTGCAGTTCTCAGATAACAACAAGAAAAGGATGTCTATTTGATGGTAAATGTGCGACTGGAGCCAGTTCTCAGCCCCGGACTTAAAAGCCCAAGACCATCTCAGCTATTTTTGATGTTCAGCAAATTTTATCAATTAAATAATTTATATTGTTCTGGAGATTTTATTACTGACATGTTTCATTAAAAAAAAACAAAAAAAAACACAAGAATAAAACAATAAACATAACTCAGACTATGTGGTTTCACCCATTTTAAATAATTTAGCAGGTGGTAGGGAAAAATGTTATTTTCAAGCCAAATAAACAGCGTAAAGATAAACATTATATCACTTCTTTACCTGATCTGATTTGCTCTCATAGACCCTGATTGGTCACCCTTGCCAGTGAACGGTGAGCTTTTAATAAGACAGACAGGGTGACGCTGATAGATGGACTTGTGGCGTCTCCTGGTTGTGACTCACAGACCAAGAACCCGGTTTGAAATGGGGAGCGGACAATAACAAGGGAGCCTTTTTCAGCAGAAGTATAACAGAAAGGCAAGAGGAATTCTTGTTATCATTTTGTCTATATAACATCTGATCTCGGTGTAAGAAAAAAATAAAAAAACAAACGTAAAATTTTAAAAACGTTTCAAGCAGGAGGAAGGAGAGAATGAGGCAACAACTGTGTCAGGAAAGGTTGCAGAGATCAAGAGAAAGATGGAGTTGAGGTTGGAGGATAAGGTTTATGGTGATGCTCTGTTTGTGACGGCTGTCTGCTGGATGAAAACAGGGCCTCTTTAAGTCCTCACGGGTTAATGGAACTTTTATGAGTTTGTTCTGCAATCATGAAACCCCTGGCGTCTCCCTTCCTCTGTTTCTCACACTGCACCCTTGTCTTTCATTCTGTCTTTTTTCTTTTTCTTTTTTCTTTTTTTTAACCCCCTATCGCAGGGCAGATCAGAGGTGAGCCGCTCCTGTGTTTCTGTAAACACAGCTCTCTCCCTCTCTCTCTCTTCATTGGGTTTATGAGGACAGAACCGCTTTAGAGGAGGCTGGATGACTCACTTCTCTGTCTTAGTTTACATTTAGTAAAGACTTGTTTAGGCAGTGGTTAGTATAGTCAGATGGAGAGTGGACAGCAGCAATCTAATGGCTTCATTGGTATAAAGTAAGTGGTGTCCCAGTTATCCAAGCATGTAGCGGTGGAAAATGATTAACTCATTTTTCCTGAGGGTGGCAATGAGTATTTAATCAGACATTAAAACTTGTAACTCATTTGTTTTACTACTGAAACTGCATTTGCGACCTCAGACACCAATTCCTCTGTGACTCCAATAGGACAAGCCCTGAAGCAAAAAAAAAAAAAAGGGCCTTTCATCATCAGGATACAATCAGCTGATGTCTGACAACACAAGGTGCATTAAGTTCTGCCGATGAGGTGGGGGTGTCTGTAGGTGGAGTGGATTGATGGAGATTGGTGTAGAACGGCAATGGGAACCCAATCAGTTCTCCCATCATAAAGCATGGCTGAGGAATAGTCGACTGTGGTGCCAGACGCAACTTTTAATGTCTATCCATGACTCACACTGACTGTCAGTAATGAGTTTTATTCACTTCCATCATTTGAGTGTCGATTGTGATCATCTAGCTATCTGAGAGGAATGATTGACGGGTGGAGCTAAAGGTGTGAGGCAGAGGTGTGGGGCAAGCGAACACGAACACGGGAGTAAATAAATAAATGCAAGTGTGAAGCTTTGCCTCCTTTACCCATATCTACCGCTTTAATATTCTTTTCTCTCAGGTTTTATTTAGCTGAGAAATTCCAAAATAAAAACCCCAAAACAAAAGCCTTTATTTATTTATTTGTTTGTTTGTTTGTTTGTTTGTTTACCTCAAACCCATCTGGGTGTAACACAAGACCAAAAAAACAGTCAGTTTGAGGATGATTATCAATATTGATCCCAGTTATATGAAGCTCTGCAAAGGAAGGGGTAGGGGGCCAGTTGTTGATAGGATCAATGACCTTCAGAGGATCCAGAATGGATGGTTCCTCACTTGGAGAGGCCCAGAAAGATCTCCACATCTCTCTGATCATCTCTTTATTTCTCTGATTTTCTACTCAATTTGTCAACACACCTTAACGCCATAACGAACGTGCACATGGAAAACAAAAAAACAAAAAAACAAGCACTTCTCTGTACACGGGGTGGATGCAGAGGTGACACATTTTTCACCCCTGAGGGTATTGATTTGCAAGAAATGTGGTTATCTTCTGGGCAGTTACATTAGATACATGACACACTGACTAATTTCAGTTTTTTATGAACTGAGAACATTTGTAGTAAATTATAGAAGGCGCGCCCTAATATCTCCTTTCAATTTAGTAAAGTGACAAGAATGAAAATGGGAGTAATCCTAATGACAAAGTATTCATCTTGGAAGTAGCATAAGAAAAGGAAAGGGGGGAAAAAAAAGCTGAGGATGACTGTTGGACTGGGCAAACCGGAGAAAGTCCACCCCAGCTGGTCATGTTTACCCCATGACAGCGAAAGACCCTTTTCTATTCTAATAAAGCTTGTCCTCGCTATATTTACCTGCTTATCACAGCCCAGTGGTCTGGAGCAGCAGTGACCTGTCTGCCCCAGCGTGTTTGTGCATACATGTGCTTGTGGAAGACGGAACAAAAATGTCGACTTAGCACCCGGACGCGTCCACAATATGTAGATATGTTGATGCAGCATCTGAGTTGGCAGTGAATGCAAATTTATTTGTGTCCAGGAATGGAAATGCAGGGAGTGGGTTCACCGCGTGTGTGTGTGTGTGTCTTTTGTGCGCAGCATGAGAGACAGGGAGAGATGAAGATTCAGTGTGTGGGTGAGAGTGTAGGATTAGAGATGACAGCCAAGACTGAGGAATCCCATCATTCCACGTCAAGGGAGCACTACATCCAGCCACTGACACGCTCCTCTGGGATTGGCCCATAGGAGGGTGCCTGTTACACCACGACAGGGGGTGTTATGACCTGATGGATGCATTGCTACGGGACGAAGAGAACACCAAGCACTTTGCCTCTTTCGGATGCACAATTCTTCAAAGTTGTTCATTTTCTGAGTGTATTTTTCTTTCACAGAGTTGTGTTTCAGTACATGTTTCAGCTTTTGGATAAAACAGGAGAAGCACACACAAACTCAGCATGATCCCATTTGACAGCACAGGGCAGTTCTCCACAACTATCATTGAACTGAAAAGCCCCAAAGTTGCATCTTCTTTTATTAGAATGACATAATAACTATCCATCAACTCAGCCAGCCAACCGTATCTCTCCCTCCTGACACCCGCAGCCAATCATCTGCTGTGATATTTGAGAGCTAATTTGTCACAGTCAGCAGCGTCCCTCCCATTTCTTACTCTTCCGGAGGGGAGTGTTATTGTCACACCAAGTCTCTCAGGATGGTTTTATCATTCCTGTTTAGTACAGCGCTGGGACTTATGAGACACACACAATCATCTTTCCACCCACACCAACCACACCGTATGCCAGTGATCCCTTTTTTTTTTTTATGAGCATTTAATTTTTCTTCACTTTTGTCTTCTTGTATTCCTAATGCGTATAGAGTCAATGATGCCTGTGTTTCTGTGTGTGTCGTTTCCCCTTCACTCTGCTCTATGCAGACCAATTATGGGTGTTTATGTAGCTTTAATGTGTGTAAGTGTCAGGAGAGAAACATTGCACCACTCACCACCTAATCAATGGAGCCTCTCGTGCTGCTACACCACTCGCTTTTATGCCTTCTCATCGTCCTCTATCACATCACTGCCTCCTCCTCAGTACCCCTAATTTTCTCTTTCTATCCCTAACCCTGCCTCTCACTCCAGCTCCTTCTCTGTTCAATTAGCAAGAGATGAGAATGAAGTATAAGGTCAATTGGCCGTGAAGAGAGCTTTAAACGGAGCAAGATGAAGCAATCAAAAAGTTGCTATGCTAAGGGCAACTACTGTAAGTCTTAAAAGTTACATTTATTAATATCCAGGGTGAGTTTCAATATTTCTGACTGGCATTTTAGGTGCTGCAGTTGGCGTTGTTGTCTAATTCTCTCTGTTTTAGTTTTGCATTTGATTTATTTGGATTCCAAGTGTTCAAATAAAAGCAACCGACATGTTTGGGTAATCACTGCCTTATCTTTTACAATTTCTCCGTCGGGCTAAGTGACGAAGTGTTTTGGAATATTCGTAACCATTCACAGCATCTTTATAGATTTCATCTTTCCAGCACTGTTTTAATTCATATAGTCCCATATCATCACACTCCCACCTCCATGCTCCAGCCTCTTCCCAGTTTTGAAGCTGATTCTAGATCTTCACAGTTTCTTTCTTCTTCGGCTGGTGGCAGAGATAAATGTGGCAAAGTGGAAGCTGTGCAAACCCCTCCACCATTCCCACCCTCCACCCCTTCCTCCCCTGGGTGTTTAGGGTCCACCATGGTGGGTATGACAGTAACAGTGGGCCCAGGGCCCTGTTACCAACACCAGTGATTATTTACAGGATGTGGGCCTCTGTGGGAACCAGGGTGATGGATTCTGATGGTGCTGATGATTAGTCTTCCAATGAGAATACTTTATATAATGAAGAGCTACTGAGCATGTGCAATAGGGTAAGATGAATAGTGTTTGCATGCTGTCATTACTCACAGGTGACAGTAAGTATGTGGGGGGTAACGTTAAGAAGCAAAAATAGTGAGAGCTGCACAAGGAGCAAAAGGTAGGAAAACAACAGGAAAATAAGGAAAAATCAAGAGAACCCAGAGGATGAAGGAGATGCTCTTAAAAATCACAAGACATTGATAAAATGTCTTGTGAATGTCACATCCATCCCTTAGCATGTGACAAGCGTAAGGGACAAGGATAGTGTTTATTTACTCCACTTTACACCAACTTGTTTACTCATATTGCTGAGGTGCAGCCTTTTAACCAGGTACTGGGGTCAATGTTTCACAACAACTAAATACACTCCCAATGAAATTCTAATGAGGGCTTAATCGTTATAATTAGCTGGTGTTATGTGCCTTGCTGTCGGCCTGACATGTTTGGTGCCGACTCGCTGTCTGAAATGGAATTATCTTCACTAATGAACCTCAGCGAAGTCAGTGACTCAGGACGAGGGAATGATGTCGACAAAACAGGAAGAAGACTTGTGGGTGTTGTGCTGATGTGCAGACTCTGTGGGTGTGGATATGGACTGGGGCTAAATGGGCTGAATATTATTGGTGTGTTCATGCAAAAGATATCAAGGCCACATTACTGCACAGCGAGACAGTGGCTTGTTACGCACCACCGCATGAGCTATTATACCTGCTTGATTCCAGCCACTAATTTAGCGGCGTGCCACTTAACGTGTGTTTGATATGAATCACTGGGTGCTTAGAGGAGCCTGCCTCAACCCCCCATAACCCCTCCCTACACACCCGTACTCCCCACCTCCCTGCCCCATGACCTCACCACTCTTACTTCCTTAAAGAGCAAGTCGTTAAACAGCCAAGAGGATCCACTAGCAGTTATAATGGAGAAATAATGAACGCCGTTGCCTCGGGTATTTATCACAGCAGTGGTTCTCTGAGCTCAGGCTGTTTTAATCTCTAAATGGCAGAAAGGTGGGGAGCAGGTGGGGAATAAACTTCAAAGCCTGAGAGGCACGGAGGCCTGCCAGGTATAATCAGATGTGTTGGTGAACAGGTTGCAGGGAACTTCACAAAATAATCCACTCCTCCCCCCTTCCCTCTCTCTCTCTCTCTCTCTCTCTCTCTCTCAATTTAGTCCAGAATTATTCATGCTGCATTTTGATATATGGGTTAGTTATATATAGTTATATAGCTCCACTTGCTAGCTGCAAGTAAAGGTATATGACTAAATTTATTCAAAGTTAATTCTAAGTACTTAACTGTACATCATATTCCCATTACTTGAATTCAGTAAACCGTCCAAGAATATTTTTTATATATCATTGAAATGTTATAATGCCATACCCAAACTTATTTATACTCTCTCAGTAGTCAGCAACCATAAGCTTAACTTCCTCCACTGCCGGCAGAGTGATTCAGGTCTCCACTTCAGCAGGGCTTGCTAAAAATCCAGTTATAAAGTAAAGACTGAACTTTTCTGCAGATTTATGATTGAGATGTATGTCATACTCTTTTCTAAGGGTCTTCCAAGGTCCCAATAGGATCAATAGTATGGTAATCATGAACTCGTGTCTGCTGCTAGCATCTTGAGATAGATGCTTCGGTGGTCTCTGCATGAGATGCTCTTCATGCATGCTGACCACATAAAGCTCTCAAAACACAAGTCATGAGTTGTGGAGAGATGAGTTCAGGGGTTTTTTTCCGTTCCTCTGCTAGCTTCTTGATCAAGCATGTTTTGCATAATAAAAGGGACCACGGGAAATTAAAGAGTATATTATGGTTCTTCTAAAGTATATTACTCAGCCTGCAAAAAGCTGAGCCTTAAGCACCAGTTGATGCTGATCCAGTGATAAGAATGAGGGTTAAAATATACAGTATTTGCTATCCAAGAGTGTCCAAATAACAGAACATACGAATACTTCCAAGTATCCCAGCCAGGGTTCAAATTTAAATCTAGTAAAGAAGGCTTATGAGCATCTATAAGGACTATTCAACTGAAGATTTTTTAATTTTTTTTCCCAGCGACTACTGAGAAAGGTGTCACCCTTTTTACCGCATCTCAAAGTTGCTGATGACTCTGGATGCAGTTTGAGCACAGTGACCTCATTATCAAGCTCAAGAAACCAGTTTGAGATTGTCTGAGCTTTGATGTTCCCTATTCAGACCTTCAGCAAGCCATCTTGACCTCGTCTACGTTCCTCTACATCAGTGGTCTTCAAACCTGGTCCTCAGGGCAACTCTGTGCTGCATGTTTTAGGTGCTGCTCCGCTCCAACACACTTGGCTCAAAGCAGTGGACCATTGGGGGACTTGTGTAGACCTTGATGGCAAACCGATGGGGGTCCGGACATTTGAATCAGGTGTGTTGGTGCAGAGCAACATCTAAAACATGCAGGACAGTGGGCCCTGAGGAGCAGGGCTGAAGAACACAGCTCCATTGTGTAGAGTCGCTGCTATGTGACAGAGCAAGCAGTTAAACAAGTGTACCTAAAATAATAATTATAAAAAAATAAGTTGGCTCGTTAGTGGATGTGAAAATAAAATTTGTTTAACATTCATTCAGAGTTCTTCCCACATTCTAGCACAATTTCTTAATCTTCTTAGTTACTTATTTCAACACAGAAGACACCAACTTGAAAAGCAAACCTTTTATTCCTTCTAGATATGTACAAAGTTGCATTAAAATATACATGAATAATTTTGGGCTTCACTACACCATTGTAACTGTATTGTAAGTATTAGATGTGTGAATCTAAGAATAGAAGCAGAAGTCATCCATTACACACTGAACTTTTGCTGACATAGGAGACTGGTGTTGTGTCCTGGTGTCGACACAGTCACTGTGGTGTGTCTGGTGTCCCACCGCTGGCTGCCGGGCTGGGAGGGTGAGGCCTTCTGGCTCAGACCGGCTGGCTCAGGACCTGGTCGGTCTCTCAGTCGCTTGGTCCCCTTCAGACGTCAGTGGAGGCCGGCCTCACCACCGCTCCTTTACAGCCTGCTTTCATGTGTCCTTTAATGAGGAAACCACAGGCTCAGCAGCTCGCTATAAAACACAGGCAAATTAAAACACCCAAATATGAATCAGCTACACTCCCTAATTCACCCGAGCCAGAGGCGTAGCTCTGTTTTACATAGGCTTCAGGAAGGCCAGGTTCTGTTGTCTAAAATGGACAAGATGACTCAACCTGCCTGAGCGGTGACCTATCAGCTAAAAAGCTTCAGAAGGGCAATGTGTGATAACCATCGTCGCTTGAGCTTAAACCAGTAATTTTACTCCATTATAATCAGACGGAGATCGTCTTCAAAGCGCACAGTCGAGACAAGTGAATTACTTCCCAATGAACAATAACTGAATGACTCATGAGCCCACAACACAACTTCTGCCACCAACGACTCGCCGCAGTCTGCTACAACTGCGATTGCCACTCAGACGACAGCTCCATAAAATGTTGAAGAAACACCAGTTCTCAAATAACAAAAAAAAAAAAAAAAAACAGAGCATGAAATAAAACAAAACCGCATTTGTTTTTTCCCTCCCATTTCATTGCAGTGATGGAAATAAGGGCATCATTCTGAGATTATTGCTGCTATTTTTCCTCAACTGGCATTGAGCTCTGAGGTTTTAAAGAAACAATTGAATAACAACCTACTCACAGGATGGCAGGATCATGAGTTTTATTCTTCTTTTTCAACAAAGAAAATGCACAAAGTTGAGTGAAAACATCTGTGATCTTACCGGTTTATCAAATTAATTAATACAAAACAGAATTGCAAATGTGGCCTACAGCTTCACGATGATGTCAGTCCACAACTTGATCTCCAGATTAAACACTTGAAGATGGAGGAATTTGTGGATTAATATCAAATTTTATAGACCGAAAAGGATGTGACCTTCAGATATGCCTATTTTAATCACATATTGACTTACTTTTCACTTCTGCACCTGCTCAATTTGTATAGTTTGTCATTGAAACTGATGTAATGGGGTTTAGTTCTTACACACACACATGCACACACACGCAGGCCAACATTTCTGACTGCACTGAAGCTCGACTGTTGCCCCTCTCTAATAAGTCGCTTTAGACAAAGGTCTCTTCACTAAATGTAAAACCTATGGCATTAAATACATATTCTTGACATTCCTTTAGCAATTTTCATACTTCTGTGCATTTTTTAAAAACACATTCAACATTCTGGGTGAATTTTCTTATTTGTTAACATCAGCTGTATTTTGTGAGTGCAACACAGCCAAAATGAACATACTGCTTCATGATGTACAAGAAATTCACTGGTTGCAGTTTGTTGTTGGCTGATTTTGATTTTCCATTTAAGAAGTATAATAAACCTGTGAAAGGTAACCGAGGCTCCTGGTTGCCCTCTTCTAGATTTATTTTTAGCCTCTGAGCTCTTCTTACCTTTATAGTGTTGAGCACACTCAGCAGGGTGGTGCTCTTTTAAATGCTGAATTTGATATTTTGTCCCAAATGTTTTGGTTATTGTTCTTTAGGGGTTATTTTGACCTTACAGACATGTTTCTAAGTTTTCTGTGGAAAAAGTAAATAAAACTTCTTCATGGCCGACCAGTTTCCTGGTGACTGCTTCATCATGATGTACTTACTGACAGGATAAATAAACCTGGGTTTCTGTAAACTCTACAATGATGCAACTGGAAGGTTGCCGGACCAATTCCCAGCTCGTCTCTGAACAACCCCACATTGGCCCCTCGGCCCCAGCCACTGGTGCTGGTCCCAAGCCCAGATAAAGGGGGAGAGTTGTGCCAGGAAAGGTAGCTGATGTAAAACCCAAAGCACATCACCACCTAATAGAAACACCAATTACACAGAGCATCTTTAATCTTTGGCTAGAGCAAGATCTGTTTCACAGAACAAAGAAACTGCGGACTCCATAAATTAATTTTACTAAAAACGGAAAGGAAAAGTCACAGTCCATTTCAATGCTACACAATATTCGGAAAAATAAATTCTGTACATATCTATCAGAGCAGGAACTAACCATTCCTGCTTGACACGTTACACAGGTTCAATAGATGCAGGGAAGGAAAAGAGATGGAGAGAAAAATAATATTTCAGGAGTAACAAGGTGCTGAACAGTGAGAGCTTTTCAAAGTTATTAGTGTACAATTTAACAGCACTGATCACAAAAGAATAGTTTGGTGGCTCAATAGGCAGATGTTGACAGAAGAGAAGAGAGGTGAGTTCAGATAGTCTTTAACGGTATCAAAATGTCTCAGCACATCGCACGGCGATGCACGTGGTACAAAAATAGCCAGATATTTATTTTACAGCATTGTCAAACAGAAACTGGTCAACCCAGTAAGAGAGAGGTTAAATACTGTAGCACAAACTACTGCAACTTCAGGTAACAGGTGAGACAATGTATTCAATGATTTATGAAATGACCAAATAAATTAAATTATGCCCTCCGAAATCAAGACATGTTTAGTGACTTCTTGTAAAAAAACAAACAAAAGAAACAAAATCAGTAAACTTCAAGTTCAGAGCGTGACCAGCTTTTGTAACCTTACATCTTCTGTAATTATGGGTAGTAAGAGAAATAATACGACCTCGTCAATTACATTTCCATCACATGATACATTACTGTTCTTGTCCATCATTTAACAGGGACAGGCTTAAATAATCCAGGTTAACAGGTATATACCACAAATCTGACAAAAATAAGTTTAACCTTTAACATTTGTACAATTATTTCTTCCCAAGAACACTGAAAAACCAAACACTTTTTGGAGAGTTAAACACTTGATCCTGTCACTAACTGGTCTTTAACTGGGAGTTGCTTCATCTATGGATACCGATGTAAGGTCGGGTGTAGCATTTTCTCCACAAAGACTGCGGGCCATGAATAGAAAATAAGATTCAGCTAATGCAACAAGGGAACACGTGTCATAATACAATTGTTAATTGGACTGCGGAGCTGCACCTGAAGGCAACGCCTTAGTCTCTCCTGAGCTTAGTAGGATAAGGGACACTGGGGTGTGTGGTTCTGATGTGTATGTATGTGTGCATATTTGTGTATGACAGGACCATGGTCAGCTCCATTCACTGTCCCTCCTCCTCACGCAGAAACTGGAAGACAGATGAGAAATCCTTGTTGGCGTAGCCGCGAGAGCACATGACTCGGTAGATCTGGTGGGCGAGGGAACCGAGAGGGATGGGCGTCTTTGTGTTGGTGGCGGTGTTTTGGGCCAAACCGAGATCCTTGAAAAAAAGAGAAACAGAGAGACGTTTGGTAAAATAACAAGAAATGAGAAACTTCTTGTTTGATGAGCATCGGATGATCTGATGTTTCTCAAGTTTTTTTTTTTTAAATTTTGTTTATGCGGCTGGAAGAAACATCCCAGTAAATTCACTTATAATCCAGACCCAGACGAAACATTACACTGGATTTAGACGGTGACAGCGTGTCATAAATGAACTAGGAAGTGACCAAAGACACACTAAAGAACAGTTTGAAATGAAACAATGTAAAACTCAAGGTTAAAAAACTGTCCAAGAAGATACTAAATTAAAAAAAGGAAGCAAGTTAAGAGCAATAACAGCCAAAGGAGTTAAAAAAAAAAAAAAAAGTTTTTGAATTGTTTAGTCTGTTATCAGAAACATAGTTAATCTGACTGGGGGAAAAAAATTTAGGAAACATATTTTCAAATGATTTATTTTATCTCCAACTGGAGCTCCTTAACCATCTTCAGCTTGATTCACGGATGGATGTTACATCCCCTCTAGACAGCTGAGAGTTTTATTTGCTTGAGACAACAAAATCAGCTGGACTGTACCGGGTTGTATTTATTAATGAAACTAAGTGTACCTGATGAACCCCTAGCAGCACAAATGAACCAACTGTTCATTTGATGGGGCCCAAACGAAGTAGTTAAACCAAGACCAGACAGTTCTGACCACAGAGCAACCCGCCTCTGCATCAATCTCCCATCAAGCATCACAGTGGCATTTTAGCTTAAACACATAAACCAAATTATAAAAAACAGACACAAAAAGAGTGAACAGGTCTCGTACCTTGGCCATTAGTGTTGTTCCAAAGCCACCCTGGTAGTTGTTGGCAGAGGGGACTCCTTCCATCACTCCGGGGACAGGGTTGTACGTGTCACTGGACCAGCAGCGACCTGAAGACATGTTGAGGATCTGCGCCAGCAGCTTGGGGTCTAGACCGAGTCTGAACCAACGAGAAGAAGACAGAAGTCATTCAGGTCAATGAACTTTCATCTTCGGACTCTGAAACTGATGTTCTTTGGCTGAAGGTAAACTCTTATAACTACACTGCTGACACGGGAACATGTTGAAACTGCTGTAGAACATTTGGACAATATCAAAAAATATTGTTTAAAAAAAAGTATCAAAAATAAAACATCAAAGGTTATTTCAGATTTCTCTGATGAGAGGAGGCATGAGAAAGGTTCAGTGGATAGATAGATGAGCGGGTATCGATTATACTTGACAAAATTAATCTGAGATGATGAGAAGACGACAAGACATAAAAAAGGAAAGTGGATTAGTGAGGAAATAGGACAGAGAGGGGGTGCAGGACGCTGTAGCTCTGATCATTTTTGAGAAGAGGGTGAGGGAGCAATGTGGTAAAAGATGGGTGTGGGGGTGCCTGATGTTTCTACTGACCCCCATTGAACCTCAAGCCTGAGTGTGACCATTCCTCAGTGTTAATGGCTGAAGGCTTTGTAATGCTGGCTAATGCAGTATTGATGTTCACACACAGAACTATCCTTCATCATCCCTCTTTCATGAAAGTGGAGGAGGAGAAGAGGTTAAGTAGCACAAGGGAGCCATAAAACTCGCTGTCACATTTTGAGACACACTCTTCGCTCTGCTGCCCCATTTTGCAGCAACCTACTCCCATATACAGGATGACCAATCTCCAGACTGATAAGAAGCAGAAAGAAAAAAAAAACAGACAAAGAAAAGAACAAAGCACAGAGGGACAAAAGCAAAGAGTGAGACCAAGCACCAGCCATTACAACAGAAAGGGTGGAACTACAGCATCTTTGGCAGGAATTCAGTGAGCTTGTGCAGTCTTTGCATATTAATGGTTTAAAGGCCAACGTAAAGCTGACCACATCAAATCCTAGCTGCCTTCGTTTATTGTTACTTACAGGCCTGTAACTCTATTCTGCTCTCAATATGACGATTAAACCATCATTGGTCCTTAAAGCCAGCAGCCCTCCCTTCCTCCGTCTCTCCACCTGGCTTTCATTCTGCTATTACTACCACAGTTTTATTAGCTGTCTACAAACTAATTAAGAATAGAGACTGCATTTACACTCTCTCTCTCTCTGTCTCTCCCCTCTAACTCTTACGAGTCCTCTTAGGCTCCATAATTTTTTAAGCAAATGCTTTTGGAAATGTGGCATCAACGACTGCATGCAAAAATCTTAACTGCAGTTTAGCTCATAATTGGATCTCGCCGTCTTTGTCTCTGCTCTTCTTCTAAGCTTCCTCTCTCTCGTCATCCGTGTCGACACCTCTCCGTCTGAGGATTCTCTGGAACATATGTTCGACAACGTACACAACCCCCCCGCCCGCCTCTCCATCCCCACTCAGCTCTCCACGCTTATGCACCATAAGGAGGCGGCTCCTCCCTGCGTTCTGGGTCAGCAGCTGAAAAGGTTACTGGCTGAGCTACAATAAAGCGCGTCCGAGCGCGCAGATCGTTTGTTATGGCGACCGGCGACGCTGACGGGGAGCTGTTGTCCTCCGTTAACGATAAATCAATGAAGTTCCCCCCTCGGTCCAGTCACATGGCCAAAAAAAGAAAACACCACACACACTCAACTGTGGCTTTTAGTTGACAAGTTGGTGTTGTTCGTCGTTTGCTGTAATTTGCATGAAAAACAGGACACGTCATGCTTTAACAAGGCTGACATGGACACCAGACCATCAATGGTGAAACAAACGCGCTGCTGCAGATAGAAAAAGCAAATGTACGAGACATGGAGCTGCAGCTGGAAATAAAAGGCGTGTTTATGAGTGTTTATGTGCTGCTAGCTCTAGCAGGTGGAGTTTATTTGCAGAAGTGATATTAAATGTCTGTTTCATCATGATTAGCTTCTCGTCCTCATTTGATGCCACATGAGAGGAAGCCTAACCCGCTCCTCATTTATTATTTCATTAAAGAGCTAACGAGCACATATACAGACACACGAGCCTTTACCATCTCATTTACAGAGGCAACAAGCACATTTATCACTCATGTTTAATCTTCCTCACAACATATGCTCACAATTCACTTGAACTACAAAGAGAGGAGGAGAGATGTATGGCTGTGCAACCGTGTGTTGTTGTAAGTCTTTTGCTATCAGTCAGGCAAAGAGATTGTGCGTTGTTGTATGCTTTAACTGTCGTTTCCTGCCATCTAATAAACAAAGACTCAAATATGTGCAATCCAAGTCTTGCATCGATGAATGATGATTGTATGTATGAACTGGTGAAGATGCATAGGTGTGCATGGCAGGCTAAGTTCTAAAAACATCATCTCTCATCCTAGGGTAGTTGTTTCTTTCCTCCTCTCCTCTTTTCATCTCCATCTGCCGTATCCGCGGAGAACTCTTCTACTTCTCATCGTCTCTTTTAATGACTTGCATTCTCCTTGTGAAAAAGTACAAAATAAGTAGAATAAAACACACAATGTGGAGGTTAAAAATATCGGTGCAAGTAAAGCTAACATAGTCGTGGAAGAAAATCCAAATGCAAAAAGAACATATTTAAGCTGGGTAGAGTGTGTGTTCAAAACAGTCATGCATGGCATTAAGAGAGCGTCACAGTCGGCTGGAGATGGCCAGAGCATCCATCTGAGATCAACAAATTAACTCTATGAACTGAATTGTGTGTATGTGTGTCTGAACACATGCGCGATAAGGACAAGCACACAAACATGTATTTGAAGAAAGGGCAGCTCCATCAGTCCCAAGTCCAGAATGACGAAACGTTATTGCCATATTCCTGTAAATTAGCGCTGAGAGCTCAGTCGCCTTTGTGTTGGCATTTGTCTACGCACATCCACCTCGGGGAAAGTCCTCTCCGCATAACAGACTCGGTCACAATGCAGAGTTACGGGTGTGTCTTTTCTCTGAATAATGACAGACTTTGTCAAACCCTCCAATAAAGCCCCAGAGATTGTCGAGTAAGAAACAATGGAACTCTGATAAAACAGATTATACATACATGCATGCGTATGTACAAATATACACTTACATATCAATAAACAAGTAAATACATCATGAGAATATGCACACTAAAGTTGTTGCACGAGCAGAAATCTGCTGTCTTCAATGTATGTGGATGTAAATCTGTGCGTATGTGTGTGCATGCACGCCTCGGAGACAGTGTGGCAATGTGTAAATCCATGTTGCTGCCTTAATGCCTCCATATTTCAGAGGGCTAGTGAGGGGATTTATGTGCAACTGCTCATGCCAATTTTCCTCCTCTGTCTCAGCACAGATAAATCAGTTGCTCTAACACAGCTGCACTGTGCAAAGACCAATTAATTTACACTCACACGCACAACAACTGGATGCACACAGCATTTTATATCACAAAACTCATAAAAACACATAAAGGTGTAACAGTGACCAGAGGAAACAGTCTATTATTGACAAGAGACATGCATAAATGGAGGAGGAGGAACAAATTGATGAATGATTCAGCTGAGGGACAAACTATGGATATTTATGTACACCAGTATATATTTACAATTCTTCTGACTCCTGCTTCCAAATACAGGAAATTCTCGAAGGAAACTACACCAAGAATAAGGTACTGCATGCATTTAAATTTGAAATATCACTGCTACTCGTCATTTGTAGAGTCTTTCAGTCTGGTTTTAAATGACAACACAGCACTGAATCTGCCCATTTTTTTAAATTTTAATTTCAGATGTTTGATACAGTGACCCATGATATTCTTAACTCCTGTCATGAGCAGTGCAGCAATTTTTGAAGCTCTGCTTTAAATTGGTCTGGGTCTCATCTGACTGACAGGTCCGTTTTCTGTTGGCACTAGTGGTCACTTCTCTCATTTAGCTTATGTCACATTTGGTGTACCTCAGGGATCCATGCCAGAGCCTCATTTGTTGACAATGTAGATGCTTATTTTTTTCCGAGATTACTCCGATTAACCCGCCACTGAAACTGAAAACTGATTCTTAAATAAACTATTTATTTGGTGTTGATAAAAGAACATGGTTCACTCAAAAAGATTTCTTAACCCTAATAAAAGTACCTCACAGATTTTGATAACAAGTGCCTCTTGCTGTCAGGCAGAATGGGTCGGTACTATTCTGTGTAAAGAACCTTGCAGTTATCGTTGGTTATCCTCGTTTTCTAGATTTGCATGTTAAATCTGTACTTGAAGTCGACTTTTTCAAGCTTAGACTTTTAGCAAAGGTCAATCCTTTCCTTCTTTTAATAACCTTGAGAAGGCCATTCATGCATTTATTACCTCTAGATTGGATTACTGCAATTCATTATATGTTGGAATGGTCCAGGTGCTAATATCATGACTGCAGCCAGACTCCTGACTGGTACACGAGAATATGAACATATTTCACCTAGCTTGGCATTATTACATGAGCTACCTGTCCAGTACAGGATAATTTATATAATCCTGCTGATTAAATACAAGTGCTTGAGTTGTCTTGCACCAACTTATCTGTCAGAACTGTTTCTGCTCTAGGCCACAGTCTTCGCTCACTGCATAATTAGATTTAGTTTTTTTGATATCCAAATTCTGATACTGTATCAACTCCAACACCTGGGAACAGATTCGCCTTCCAAATCAGGTTGTCCTGTTCTTTACTAGTATTTCAATGTCAACTAAAAATATGCCATCTCATTGGATGATTCAAATTAGGCAACTTTCTTATTGTTTTGTATTCATTAGGAGTTTCTGTAGCAGCACTTTGGTCAACGTTAGTCAATTTTAAATGCGCCAGATGGAAAAAAATCTACTTGATACTCATGTTAAACTCAAAAGGCTCACCTGGCCAAAGACACCATGTATCAGGGTGAGGCATGATGAAAACTGGTATTTCAGAGGGGGTTTACTGTCAGGGGTGGGGGTGGGTTTTTACAAGTGAGCGCTCAATAAGCAGATGTAAATCAGAAACTGTGGCTCCACCCCTTCATCCATCTTGTTCTCACAGAAGTGACTCTGAATTGGTGTAGGGATGACCTCTTTGCACTTCCATAAACCAACCAAACTGCATGTACACCCACCCACACAAAATTCCAAACTTATATTGAAGTTGTAAATTGCAGTTACAATGAAATTGTGTGTATAGTAATTGGTGTTATAGTGACAGCTGTATCTAAAGTGCAATTTCATGGCTGAATTAATGCATGGCAAAATGGTAGCAGCCACAATTATGGTAATGCCTCTCACATTTCCCATGAAAACTATAATACACACAACACACACACACACACATATATATATATATATATATATATATATATATATATATATATAT
>JAOWBL010000003.1:5125168-5183572 GCA_028564865.1 Zenarchopterus dispar
TATATATATATATATATATATATATATATATATATATATATATATATATAAAACACACGTCAGAAGAGTTCATTTCTCTGCATCCTTCGTAGTTATACAGAATTTCTGGTTTTACACATTACATCTGCCAGACAGAGGCTACATTTGCAAGGGATTAATATATTGTAATCATTACCTCACGTACCAGATTTAAATTGGGATAGATTCTTTGTAACAATTATTGATGGAGTACTTGTGATCATCCTTGTTTCAGCCATCACAAATATCCCCCGGTTTGCCAATCTAGATGAATCTTTACCATGTAAATGGAGCGACAGATGGTATTGATTCACTCTTTGTTTTGCCTTAAAAAGAGTGAAAGGACACAAGTTAGCACGTTTTACAGTACGGTACCTGATGCCAAGGTTCATTGTCTCTGCAGTCCCAATCATCCCGATGGCCAGCAGCATATTGTTGCAGATCTTCGCTGCCTAGAGGGTTGTAAACACAAGATAGAGAGCATGTTTTAACGCTTAAGGCTTGCAAAATAGTTTACTGCATAGCATGGTGAGAAATTCAAAAGGCATGTCAGATGGTTTTACTGTAGAGCAAACCTTTGAGGGTAATGCTGATGAAGAGCCACAAAAAAAAAAAAAAAAAAAAAAAAAAAGAGACCTTTTTGGATCTGTAAAATAAAAATTAGGAATGCACAATTGCTTGACTGGTGTCTGGAATTGGCTAATTTTCAGCTTTACTGACTAACTGATGACTGGCCGATTGTTCACTAAGCAACCAGTTTTTTTTTTTCCCTTAGTCATAAAACACATCGCAGCTACAACAATGAAGTCCCACACTATCCCCAGAACGAACGTGAATGATATCCAAATTCTGAGTTCACACTTGAGTACAGAATACCCAAAACTGGAAATGTGCACAACCTTTTTGATAAAACTGATCTATAAAAGATTAATAATCAAATTATCTGGGACAAGAAAGTTTATCCAACAATTAAAGAAGAACCACTACAATATGTCCAATGTTATGAAATGAAAAAGTTATCTAAGGTCAATCTTCAACGTTGAAGACTTATGTAATAATTACAACTATGATCATGGGTTTAGTTTGTCCAGCTTTTCGGGTGTTTGACTTTACCTGTCCAGTGCCGACCTGTCCGCAGTAGACAACATTGGCACCCATGCAGGTGAGCAGTTCCTGTGCTGCTTTGTATTCCTCCTCCACTCCACCAACCATGAATGTCAGTTTGGCCATGCTGGCAGCACCAACACCTGTGTGCACATAGTATGTTACAGTGTTGGAGTTCAAATAGCTACTTGTCAAAGCACACAACTGACCCAGTGATTCAAAACAGTCAAACCAACAATTCAGATGCATAAAAACATTGCCTATCTGACAAAAAAATGAAGTACATAGGGAAAAAGTGAAGTCAACTCAAACTAAAATATACACATAATATAATCACAGAGTTGACAGTTTAAACTACATCCTCTGCGTCTTATAACAAAAAAAAGTCTGCTGTGTACATATGTTTGCAGCTCTTGTAGTGGGACAGACGTGTTAAGTAGTGGAGCACCACAGGGACGGGGGCATCTTTAAAAGCCGATTGTTGCCATCATCCACTGCACAACCCTCGTGGGAACCTTTGCCTTTTGTATTGTCACCCCTACTCTTTCACATACACGTAGACACACACAAAAGCACACACACACAAACAGCTGTGCCTGAGGCTGGCCTCCCTCATGGGGGTATCGGTGACAGGCGTGAGGGGTAATTAACTTTACACTTTATCATGTTCAATTAGGCGTCCCTCCCCATGCCTGATGGCTTAAGGAGCGTGCCATGTTGTAGGAGGCAACCTAAGTCCCCCATCCCCTCTAATCCCACCCCTCATCTTTATTTATTTCAAAGAAGCAACCTTTATTCTTTTAAATAAAAGACTGTAACCCAGCCAGCTTGAGACACTTGTGCAAAGGAACTGTCCCCTTAATTTTTCTGTAAATGGCCCTGAGCCCTTGACACTCCATTAACAGCGCGTCTTTCCACCTTGAACTCTGTTAACACACACCTTAATCCTCCACACCAGCAATGAAGCAGCAAGGGTATAATTATGATTAGTTTTCACACAATGCTTCAGTGTGAAATTAGGTATAAGTAAATAACTTCCCCAAATTACTTCTGATGTAATAATATTTAAGTCTAAATACAATTTTCACACTTCTATACATGGGACATGCCCAATACTGGCTGATGTGAAAAAGGGACAAAAAGGACAAAAAGGACATGGGGTTGGGCTTAAAAATAATAATAGAAGAAATAGATCCAAAAGTAATGCCATCCAGAGTTATTAGATCCAGAGCCTTAATTGCTCAGGTCAAAGGACAACATGTCAGGGGTCTATGTCAAAGGGGTTTGTCATAGACAAAATATTCCTCTTAAGCAAAAACAAACAAACAAACAAAAAAAAAAAAATTAGAGACAAACCTAAAAGTTGACGCATTCTTGGTTTCTTTGAAAATAAGACAAATCTGAACCTCCATACCAGTGTTATAGTACATGCTTAAGTACGTGAGCAAATTTTCTTACACATTTTTGAGAAGAATAGAGAAAATAATTGTATGTTTGGTCAACATCTCAGTGTAAAAATGGCAGTTTTATAAATGCTCCCTTCAGTGCAACCATGCATGCATCTGAATTATGGTTTAAAGAAAATTTATTTCTATGGATGAACGTCAACTAGTAATATTGTGAGAAATAAAAGTAATTAACATTTAACAGGATGAGTATTTCTACCAGTTACTGTAAACTTTGCAAAAATAAATGTAGTGAAAAGAAATATGTTTATTTCACTGTATTTGCTTTAAAAAATAACTACCCTTTTTCAATGCATTAGACTTGAAATGATCAAATTATTTATAGTCTTTTGTACTGGATGGAATAGTTTGATTTGTATAATATTTAAATATTTACAGCTCTAAACTATACTATGGCCATTTGAAAATACTGTAACCCCTTTTTCTTTGTAGAAGCGACCGGTCGCATTTCTTTTTCAAGGTTTTACTTGCTCAATTGTGATCACCACCTGGAGTATTTTCTTTACTAATGCCATGAGTAATAGCCTATATCCTTAATGTGTGACAACTCCAACTAATTCAAAAAGTCTATGTTTCCAGTTTCTTGACAACCAAAAGTGGACCACAGTTCCTGATAAAGAACTAAAGAGAAGAGATGGAGTTCAAATCTCTCTTTAGGGTGCTATGAAGCTGTAATGAAAGGCCTGTAATTAGTGAAAACCTAATAATGTTAGTGTTAATAATTAAAAAGGAATTACTAGAGACAAAACAGCTGAAATGACATTATGAAGACTTCACTGCAGAGGAAAGGACAGGCCGAATTTACAGTACATTCCCATCCACATCTTTCCCCCTCCCCCTTCTTTAATTGGCTGCACCGTTGTCAAGTACAAGACGATGCCACTGTGTGCATCAGTGTGAGTTTGTCGGGGATGAGCTGTCAGCAGGTCATTAGGGCTGCAAATTGAAGCCCAAAACCCAAACAGCGGCAGCTGACTCCGGACCAGCACAAACATGCAGTCAACGTAAGGCCACCACAGACACCAATCATACACACATATGACCCACAGATGTGATAGATTTATTATTTGATTTGATTTTAACCCACTTTGTTTAATTTAAGTGTCACTTCATAATAATCTCATTATATGACAAAAAAGACAGTTGTTAAAGTCTGACGCATGATAGTAGCAGTTCTTACCATATCATTTTTAGTTCAATTTCAGGATGAGCCTCACAAATGCAAATATATCTACACTAACACACACACACACAGTGTGTAACAACTGTGCAGGTTCATTAGTGGAGATCACTGGTTTCAGACAACTAAAGAGGAGATTATTGATAACACAGTCGACTTTCTGATCAATATATTCAAGTCAGGAGAGGAAGAAGCAGGGAGAGACCGAGAGAGATAGCAAAGAAGTAAAAACGATCTTTCTTTCTCTCTTTCTACCTCCCAGCATCTCTCCCTCAAATTAACTAATCACCCATAATAAGCTCTTATGATCTGTAGTGGATTTCTATAAGGAGTGACACCAGGATGATGAAAGATCCTTGTAGGTGGAAGAAAAAGACATAATTAGCATAATTGTGTGCATGTGTGTGTGTGTGTGTGTGTGTGTGTGAGCATCTTGAGGCCATCAGTGAGTCTGCTCATTGAGCACAGACCAAGTGTATTTGTGTAGTGTGATTCTGACTTTGTGTCTATGTGGTGCATGTGCCTTCACGGTGTCGTGCATGTATGAGGGGGCATCCCGTTCTCGCACTGGTCCTGTCAGAGACGGATTAAAGAGGAATCCTATAATGAGGCTCTCTGAGTGCCGGGTATGCTGGCTCATCCATCCCACCAGGAGTGACAGTACTGAATCGTTAGCACTGCACAACTACACGACGCCCTCTAGGGGGGAAGAGACGAGGAGTGTGTATGTGTGTGAGGTTACTGTGATAGAAGATAAGAGGCTGAAATATAGAGGGGAAAGATCAAAGGAGGGATGACAGTGCTGAGAAAACAAAGCAAAAGTTATCAACAATTAAGAAAATTAGCGTAACAATTTTGAAAGCAAGTCTCATGAAAAATATTGAGTACTGAAACAATTTCCTCCAAAAAAGAGCCACTTTTGTCCTCAAATCCAGATGAGTTTAGATTGTTTTAGTAGTGGATGTCCAGTCCCTCACCTCTAAAACAACAAACTTAATAATTTTCAAGGAGACCGGAAGATTGCTACTTTTCAGCTACTTTATGAAATTGTTTTTGTCTTTACAAGGTAAGGGAAAAGTGACTTAAAGTTGCTGCTTAACTGGGCGATTGTACGAAGGATGGAAAGGCCCCACACGTAACGAACTTGCACGTAAAAGTAGGTGCATTTGAAGTTTGGTGTAGGCCATCTCCTCCATCTTAACTCCTTGAGTAATAAAAACTTTAAGTTAACAACCACGAACTTCAGCACTATTAGGACAGATGCTTAACAGCAGACTACGACGACAGCATAAAATTAAGAACATAAGTGTGAAACTGCTTGTGTGATGGCAAAGAACATCAGAGACACAACTTTGGTTTGGTCTGTTTGTAGTGAACACCAAGTTCATTAGCACTTCTTTCATTACACACAAAGGAATCAACCAGAGCAATTCATGACACCAATATAACCTTTTAAAAAACTCTGATCTCTCTCTGAAGTGGCGCATGTACAAAGCAAGAATATGCGCGTACACGTACGTGCCACATCTGCGTCCGCGTACCATAGACAGGTGCACATCCCAGAGCTGAGATGTCAGTTGGAGCTTGTGAAGCTGCGTCTTGGAGTTACGAGCTGCATGTAAACCAGTAGCCACTTTTTTATTGGTGGTAGGTTTAAATTAAACTACATTTGTGGATACAAGGATACACAAACTCCACACATAAGACGGGACGTTCCAAGTGTTTGGTAATGAATGACGCATTTGATGGCCCTCCAGAACCCTGCTTTCCTTTCAAAAGATTATATAAAGCGCTATGCAATTCCTTTAAATGATAATGTAACTGTTCTTTGTACAATAATACCATACATACCACATTTCACGTTACATCTTAAGGTTTAAAATAGTTGATGTAGGACAAACTCTAGGCTTGGCAGTATAGTATGATGTTTACTGCTTAGTTTAAAACAAAATGATTATGCAGAGATGTTTTTGCCCGATGCAGTCTGGAGGAGTCTTCACCCTTCAGAGCGTAGCAGCCTTCAGCCAGTGGGTGTCGACTGCTTGCTGTCGTGAGCCAGTGGGGGTAGGATGTTTACAGGCCAACAACACAGCCTCGTGTGGTCCACCATTATAATTACACCAGAGCGCAGATCTTTTTCTCATACAAATTAAAATGCAAACAGACCCCGTAAAAAAAAAAAAAAAAAAAACCAGAGGATATTGAGTAAATAAGTGAAATGGGACGAGGGCTGCGCGTTAACCAAAATCGCCCGCATACATCAGCATCAAATTCAGCACTTTTAACAGTTTTTTCTGCCAACTCTACTAATGCTTTTCCTTTGTGTCAAAAACAGAGTCTTTATCGGCTGCACTTAATGAGCATGGAGTCATGAGAACCAACTTTAGCACACAAACGCTCCATGAGAACCTCCAGTGAGTCGGCCACTGAAGAAACTTAACTGTTTTGAGGGCTAAAATAAAAAATTTAAAAAAAAACCTAAGACAGAAGGTTGACTCAATTTCGAGTGTGAATGCAGTTTCTTGTACATGGCTGCTACTACAGCTCCACGGGGGCTGCAGTGTTTATCTATTGATCACCAGGTCAGCTCTCATCATCATCATTATTGTTATCATCATCAGTAACTGCTCTGTTCCAGAGGGGAGCGGCTGGTCAATGGTAAGTGACAGAGAATGAAGGGAGCTGGAGAGAGCCACGATCAATCCTTTCCCTGGCCCAACGAGACTCATCGAGGACAGAGCAAGTTAATAATGATCCCCAATTAAGCTGTTAGGAGCAAAGAGCAGAAGCAAACACACACACAGATTTATGCAGACACAATGCTAATTCGCTTTTGGGTAACTGATATGCAGAGTGAAGTTTGGGCTACGTTTGATGGACAGGGACTTTTTGTGTGACTCGTACACCAGCTGACTCCCACACACACAGATACACACACACACACACGCACGCACACACACACAGCAGGTGACACAGGGGCAGTGTTGTAAGAACCAGCACCCCAGCTGCTGTGGGTCTACCTCCATCTGGAGGAGGGACAAGAACCCCCCTACTTCACTGCCCCTCTGTCATCACCATCCCTGGTCACTTTACCACCGTACACCCGCCCTCCCACAAACCCCTCGCTCCACCTCTCTGTCAGCAGAGCCCGTCAGCGAGGGGTTTGTTATGCTAATCTAGTCTGTGGACAACTGACGCTCTTGAACTGGCTAGTCATGACTGAGTGTGACAGTCCTACCCCCTGGCTGTCCAACGTGATTCCTCGGCTCAGCGTTCAACTCTGATAATGACTGTGAAGGCTTCATTGTTCAGCTTTTAAAACTATCAAAGTATCTGATGGGATTAGTTGATGCCAAGTGCGGTTGTATCAGTGGCAGCTTTAACAAGAAGATTAAAGGTTGACTGGTTTATGGAGAGAGCCAAGTCTTAATCTGTGTCTTGAATCAGTTCGATTCTAGTTGCTACCGGCCAAGAAAAACAAAAAAAACTGATGAAGTTTGCCACAGAAATTATTTCTGTATTTCAATTACACCCATTGTGGAGGAAAATGAGAAAAATGAACTGAAATTATAGTTTTATCTGATAATAACTGCTTCAAACTTAAAAGTTTGAGTTGTGTGTTATTCTTGTGAGGAACGGTAACATTGATGATTAATAAAAGTGATTTCAATCAAATGTGGTGACAAACAACATGTCATATAGAACATGTAGTGATATTGTACACGAGGCAAAAGCAATGTGATGTTTTAGAGCCGATAGAAAAACTTTGGAGACAATGAATTCTGCTGTCAGAACAACAATCAAACTTCCTGTTTTAGTGTTCCTGTAAATGTTGTAGTCTTATAAAATTTAAGGTCTACAACGTTGAAACATATTCTCGCCCAAAGAAGAAAAGGAGAATGAGCTTTCCTGTTTCTTTGTGGAGCCCATGGCGGCTGTGGCAGTAGTAGTTTGGATGTGGATATTTCAAAAAAAAAAAAAAAAGGAGAGAAGACAGTCATGAGGACTCATAAGAAGTCACTGGAAACAAAACAAAAAAAGAAACAGAAAAAAAGAGAACATGTAAATAAGAAAATCGGCTTCACAGTGACAAGTTACTAATCAAAGCAATAATTGGGGTCACGTGTGGCTTTTGAATGGTTTCATCCCAAAGAATTTTACGGCTGACGCCACCTGTTACCTCCCACACCTGGACACACCTGACTTGTCTTGCTTACGGTGTGGGTACACGGACACTCGAGCGATTTAGGAGTTACAAATCTTGAGTCACATGTGCACTCTACAGACAGACTTACAAACCGCTCAAGACACGAACAAGGTTATGTAGGGTCAAATATGCCTGTGCCAATGTTTTTGTCAGTTGTTGTCAGCTTTTCAAAGCCTGATGACAAAAACTAATGAGCAGATGATGAAAGACATAGAACCAAAAAAAAAAAATCATGACAAATCAGAAGGATAAACTACATTTCAGCTCTTTTAAACAACATTGATATGTGAAAGCTCCTCAAGTAAGACTAATAAATGAAACTGTAAGAAAAAGCGAACAGTAGTGCAGTAATATACAGTGTCAGTCTAGAAATGAAATGATCACGTGTGAAGACCTCGAGTAAAGAAAATAAACCAACATGGCAGAATTAAAGGGCTGCTTTACTTGTTTACAATAAACATGAGCCAGGGAGGAAAGCGCTGAAAAGTTACCCGATTGTCTATTTTTGCTAATTATGACTACTTCTATTTAAGCACACAACAGTATGTAACCATCGTTACATATCAAATTTATATAAACAGAATACAAAAAAAAAAAAAAAAACAGACAGAAGCATGTACAGACCATGTAGCTACGAACGTGACAGACTTCCCAAGACTACAGGAGGCAGGATGACAAAATTCCCAAACCCTCAACTCAGAGGATTACACAGTTTGATATAACTACTCCAATTTAAGGTCCATCTGTAAGGTTTTATACCTCATTAAATCATTAAAACAATTAAGCAGCTTTGAGACAAGTAACTAACTACACTCAAATGTATTTAAGTGCTGTATTTTAATGATTATCATGATTTACGTTTCTTCCACATAAATGCATTTTAAACATGGATAACCCACTGCCAAAGTTGATTTTTCTGGAAAAAGTTCCCACTGTCAAGCGAGAAAAAGTTGCAGAGTAGTTTAGCGGTGTTGACTGATGCCAGTTCAACAAGCTCCTACAAGCCGGAGGATGACGCTCAGGCTGTCAGCAAATGACACGGTGAAAAACCTCGACTGAGTTGATGTGGTATGGATATGATTAGAGCGGTGCTGGGACTCGGTCTGAATGGGTAATTAACTGGGGACTATAATATCACAAACAAGCAACATTAGCCTGGGTGCTTATACTCCCATGGCAGTTAGACTCCCTTTGGCTTTCATTTGTGCCGATAGGTAACTTTCCCAGCACTGGGAAAAGACACAATGAAAGGTTTTTAGGGCCTTATTTTAAAGCAGTCGTGCGTTAGCAATGTGGCAGCCCACCATGGGCACACAGACACAAACGCATGCATTCTGGGTAATTACTGCTAACGACCCCGCCACTTGTTAGCCAGACCTCCTATTTTTGCTTTCGTTGTGCCAACACCCCGAGCCTGTGACATCAGAGCTTGTTTTGTTGTGGGTCAGCTTTGCATGCGGACGCTTTTAATGACAGCAGACAGTGGTGGGAGCGTGTGTGCACAAGCAAATGCCGGCATTTGTGAAGAACCAGAGGCCAAGTTAATATGACTGCGTCTATGCGAAAGGGTTTTTGTGTGTGTGTGTTTAAAGTAAAAGAGGTTTAAATTTTTTTTTTTTAAATCTACGCGTGTGTCTAAAGCCAAGACAAAGTGGAAGAATAAAAACCACCACCATGAGAAAACAAGAAAGTGACTTTTTTTTTAATACTCCCGTTTTAAAAAAAGGTTGTGACTCTGCAAATGAGATCCCACGGTTCCCTGCCAAACCTCTGCTGACGCACACAACATCCAAGCAGACTCTTGTGTGTAAAATACACCATCTGACACAGAAGGATTTCTTTTATATCAAAAGCAATTCTACATTAAAGATAAAAAACCAAATACTAAAACCTATGAACGAGTATAGAAGATTACAGTCTGTCTGTCCTCCCAGAAAAATCACTTGTGATAGTCAAAAGCTGATCTCAGCCATACTTTTCCGTTTTGTGTACACACACACACACACACACACACACACACACACACACACACACACACACACACACACACTCTTCAAGATTAGGACAGTGCCCTGTTTGGGTAGGGTGCCATCTCCTGGTTGGAGCAAAGCATGTAACCTCATATGCCACCCAGAGATGGGGACCATGGAGGTGGGGGTGCAGGGATGTGTTCTTTGAAATTTTCCATCGAGTGGTCCCACACACGAGGAGTGTTTCATGACACATCTGGCCCAACTTATTGGGGCAACACTGTCAAGTTTAATTCACTTGCTTCGAGCAAGCAAAATAAAAGATTTCCCATCCAGAATAAAAGACAATGATTCCTTATGTTTGAGAGAGTAGATGGAGTGAAACTCTGGTATTTAGCTTTCATAAATTACTTAAAATGATCGGTAGATTTATAACTACTTAACACAAGTTTCTTTTGACTAAATTTCCACATAAATATTCTGCAAAATAAAACAAAAGAATGTTTTTATAAACACACATATATGTATATAGTCTTGAGGTGAGACAGGGTGGGCAGTTGCAGAACGTGTACATGTAAAATAGGAGTGCCTGCAGAAACCAGAGGAAGCAGGTAAATCATTGGTCATCTCAAGCCAGTAAAAGAGGTTTAGTTAAAAGACTGAAAAGAAAGACTCTTCACAGGGGACCGCACACACAAACCGGGGACCGTCTATAGTATGTAAACAACACACGCGTGTGGAGAGTAACAGGCTTGAGGCTCTGATCTTCCAAACTGCAGTCGGCCTGCTCTGCAGACGCCAGCCAGTAAACACACAAAAACGAGCTAAATCTGTGTCTGTATGGAGGAGGGCAGGAAGTACAACGTACTTTGTGCACAAATTAAAGAATGAGAAGAAAAATATGAACCTGGACTACTGTATGCACAGAGTTACCTATATGACATGGAGGAGTGTCAGCACGTAGAAAACCTGAACTCCAGACTCGAATCAAAATAACTGTGTGTGGGAGTGTGAAAAGAGAAAGATGGAGAGGGGAAGGGAGATGGACAGTTTTACTGCGATGTATCTCCTTCATGTCTTATCTCCCTCCTCTCGTCTCCTGTTCTCCATGTGAGGGCAGTTTTTCTCTTTTTTTATGACTCTTTATCTGACATGAAAGGCACTAACATGGGATACCCGCCATTACGGCTCCATCAACATGAAAAGTCCTGACATGAGATTCTCCACCGCGGGCTCAGCCCATTAAGGACGACTGGTGATCCTGTGCTCTGTCAAGAAGCCGTCAAAAGCAGACAGCACCAACATAATGAGGACTTAAAACCTTAACCTTGCCTTTAAGACCCCCGGTCAAATGCAGCAATAAAAACCTCATGAGGGCACCTACTGGCTGGCCCGCTCAGTAATTACAACCTGTGTCCAACCACTAACCCAAAAGGTCCTATAGTTTAGAAATACAAAAGAGTGTAAGACAGTTCAGAGCCAATGCTGAAGGGTCATAGGCCTAACACACGACTGTGACTTTTTTACCCCCCAAATGAACAAATTAGCAGTGAAATCCCGACTTTGATACCTTCATTAGAAATGTCTTTCATTTTAAGAGTGACAACACTGTTTAAAAAGAAAGAAAAAGTTGCATACTATTCACAGAAAGGACCAACTTTATTTTGTACTCATCTTGATATTTAGTGCCAATAACTTTGAAAACCACACTGACTGTGAAGTCAAATATTTTGAGTATACCTCATTGCAATATTACAATAAAAGAGCCAAACCAGAGAAGGGGGTCATGGAAAATGGAAATTCATGAAGCGCTGAAGAATTTCAAAACCTTCATGAAATACAGCACAAAGACAACATAAAGGTGCCAACTAGCAGCAATGTAAAACTGAAAAAAAAGGATTGTGTCTAGAAAAATACTTTACCTATAATCAAATTTATGCCAGCAAAGTTTCCTACACACTCTTTGCTCCGTCAAAGACAAAAGAGGCCACTGTGAAAGAATTGTGGAAATGTCTTTTATCGCACCTCCAAATCAGCTGCCCCACGTCATGTGAGAGAGTCAAAAAAGACCACTTGACTGATTCTGCAACCAAACACTGCCTGACGGACCACATTCTCCTTTGCCACTTATTTTTAAAGTATTGTCGGCATGCATAAAAGCAGCTGCAGAGCAGTTCATTTTCATTTGTTTGTTTGTTCACCACAGCATATGCTGGTGATTCATACCTACATCCCTCCACACCAGGTCAAAGCCTACAACTCAGGAGGATGTTATCATGTATTCTGTGCAGATAGAGATGTGTCATGGTCCTATACAACTGTAGAAATTATGCAGTGTTTAGGAACCTTAACATGTAAAAATAATTGTTGGCACTGAGATCCAAAAATCCATCATCTATACAGCCTCATAATAAACATGAGCGGGACCAGCTGACTTGCTTTCAGCTCAAAAACCAGCTTCTGTGATGTATACATGTTTTGGACCAGTATACAATCTTTTTCAAAAATGTATAATTATGCCTGAAAAATTCAAATCTTGACAGAAAAGCTTCAGCATATGCTTAATTTACTGTAATAAAACAGCTTCATAGAACACGACGCTTAACAGAACGTTACAAAACACTGTGAGGTTCAGAGATTCAGAAAGCATATTACTGACAATCCAAAAAGAAAGAGGCTTCTTAATTGTTGACTGTCAAGCCATCGTCTGAAGTAAAATTGTAATTGTATTTCAGTTTAGAAAATGTCTCACATCTCAGCAGGAAATAAAAGTTCTCATTTCCTGCCATAAATATTACAAGCACAAAAAAAACCACAGCTTTACATTATGGCAGGGACGGTTTAGAAAGCTCTCAGACAGCAGCATCCCCCTGCAGTGAATCTGACCATCCTGGAGTGAGAGGCTCGGGTAGAGTCTGCAGAAAAGAGGTTGGTCTGTGTGACAGATGCTCAACTGTTCCACAGCTGGTAGCTCAACTTACACAACCAGATGCAGTGCTTGGATCATCTTTTCATAGACAGCTTCTAGTTGTAACTTCACGTCTCTGGCAGCACAGAAGGGTTTCCGATTAAGGAACGACTCTTACACCCAAAAGGGAAGAAGAAACTGAACCGGTAAAGTTCAAGACAGTTGGAGCAAACTGTTTTGTTTGTATTCATCATCAAATATGTGAAAGGATGATTCCTCAGAGAGTAATCTAGACAGTTGGAGTTGCTTAATAAAACCAAGGCACAACACTAACCAACACTCAACTTTCGATGTCATGGCATACCTTCAGAAGCTCATCTATGTCCCAACTTTAACAGGCAGCAACACACCCCAAAGATGTGCAAAAACCACTGAAGAAGAAAGAGAAGAATGCAATTCCCAAGGTATGTCAAATCCTCTAACCTCTATGCCACAGAAACTATCTTAGATATGCTTTAACAAAGTGGTTGACCCATGTGGCCAAGGAATGCACAACTACTCCATTCTACTGCCTTATTTTGACTTGCGCTGTTGTCTTCAAAGCTACTGTTTCTTTCATTTCCCAGCAGTAATGTATGCTAATAAAATGTACATAAGGAGGAGCTATAAAACTACGCATGCTGCAACATATTCTGGCATCAGACAACCTATTTCTCACGGAGTAGGTTGCTTATTTCAGCACAACACTGAACTAAATTCTGCACAGATTACAGCAGCAAGACTCTGTAATAACAGCTTGTGTTGAGCTGGCCAGCAACCAAGACTGACATCTGGTGCATTATCAAATACAAAACCCAACAAGAGAGGCCTTGAACTGAAGCTGAGTTACACAAGAACTCAAGACTAAATTTACTGTAGACTGTATATAGTATTTCAGCAAGTATTCTCCTCATTTCCCAAACAAAGATAGTTGTTGAAAGAAGAAGTTATATAATAAGCTAATGGAATACCCATGTTCAAACTTTTTTTTTTTTTTCCTTGCTGACAATTTCAAAATTACCATAAATAAATTTTCCATCCATCCATCCATTTTCTACACCTGCTGAACCCATTACTGGGTCATGGGGGTCTGCTGAAGCCAATCCCAGCCCATTGCAGGCGAGAGGCAGGGGTACACCCTGGACAGGTTGCCAGTCCATCATAGGGCCACATACAAAGACAAACAACCATGCACACTCACACCTCCGGGCAATTTAGAGTTCTCAATCAACCTTATATACATGTTTTTGGACTGTGGGAGGAAACCGGAGTACCCGGGGAAAACCCACGGAAGCACAGGAAGAACATGCAAACTCCACATAGAAAGACTCCTGTCAGGAGTCAAACCAGGAACCTTCTTGCTGTGAGGTCACAGTGCTAACCACCATGCCACCGTGCTGCCTTAAATACATTTAAAAAATCCAATATTTAGTTTCACTGTCTCATGTTGTAATTGTACTATTTTTGAATAATTTTAATAAAATTACTGCTTTCTATTTTCAACGTTTCACACAGCATTCGTTATTTACATTTAAACACAAATGTATGAACAAGCACATATATGGAGAGAAACTCCATAGAGACGAGATGTGCTTGTTTATTTGACATTTACCTCCTGACACTGGAGCATCCATGAACACAGCACCCATCTTCTCAGCAGCGACAGCCATTTCTTTGGAGACAGCCGGATCAATGGTTGATGAGTCGATCAACAGGGTCCCCTTCTTTACTTTTCTGAAAAGGGGCAGACAAAATACATAATTACCCAATACTTTCTTGCTTCTATGTTAGAAATGTTGCAGGTGTTGAGGAGAGTTGCCAGAATGTCACAGAGATCATATTTCAGAGTCACACAAAAATCTGCTTACTTGAGGATGCCATTAGGACCTGTGTAGACTTCTATGACATTTGGACTGGAGGGAAGCATTGTGATGATCCGGTCTGCTTTCTCTGCAACCTCGGCAGGGGAGTCCACTACCTGGACATCGGAGACATCATTTATGCAAAAGAAAAATACTCTGTTCTTTAAATAAACGATCCGAGAACTGCTGGCATTCTTTAAAGTTCAAAGATTTAGCTGGAGATATGTTTTATGTTACTCACAGCACCATACCTGGGCACCCATGTCCTGTAGGTCCTTGCAAGACTCTGGGAAGACATCAGTGGCAATGACAGGGTAACCATTTTTTAGCAGGTTTTTGGCCATGGGTGTACCCATATTTCCCAAACCAATAAATCCCACTGGTGTCTTTGAGGCCATTGATCGTGTTGACACTGATGGAAGAAGAATGAAAGTTATTTTAAAGGTTGGTCAATGAAGACATTTATTCCTTTTTCTCACAAGTGTAAATATTAAATATGAAAATATTGCAGTTGTTCCAAGTAACTTTTAAATTCAAATAGATACCATTTATACACAGTATAAAGCCTTATAAACTGAATGTATTTCTGTATGTGTTTCACCCTTAGAAGGCTTTGTTATAGACTTGTTTAACGTTGCACATAATACTATCAACAAAAACATCAATGACAAAGAAGAAGAAGAAGAAGAAGAAGAAGAATCCTATGATACTGAAATCATTACTGGGTATTGAGGGTATGTGTTGGAATAAAAACTGAGTAAAAGAAAAAAAGTGGATCAGAGCACCTCTAGTCTTTGCGTTATTATCCTGAAGCTTTGCTGAGCTGGTCAAAACAATAAAGGGAAGGTTTCTTCTCAAACTACTTCACAAAATCAAAGAGAACATATCAAAATATGTTTCCTGGAGAAAATCCATTAAATTAAGATCAATAGCACCAACAAAATAAATCTTTATGTTGTAACCTACTTTAAGGAAGTCTGGCAAAGCTATTAACAAATTCTGGCTCAAAACAACATCGATCCCGGTTGAAACTTATTAAAGGAAATGGAAGCAGGAAGTGAAGCAGACAGACTAAAATAACAGGATTAGATCAAGATAAAGAAACCAAAACAGAGAGCTTAGCAAATATTGAGCAGATTCTGCCACATTGACACAAGTCTGCTATAATACTGTCCAAAAATTACCAGTAAACTCGAATTTGTTCAATCTTCTTTGGAAGACTGTTTTATTTTGAGGAGACAATGACTGCGACAAAGATTAATTTCTAATTTCTAGTTTAACAGACTTTTTTCAAGTAGATATCAAGGCTTAACACCATGCTTTCCTTAACCTTTCCGAACCTGCAGTGATGCAATCCAAGGCTAATCAGTAAATCTGTGCATTCACTGTCAAGCCTATTAAATATTTCACCACCAAACACAGATAAATAACAGCCATAAGGTGCGCGACCATCACAAACCGGCATTTGATGCACATTTGCTGTATGTTTCAGTAAGTCCGTGCTACCTAAATCATATAATGAATTCAGGAACATTGTGTCCAGACCATAACATTTAACTCTGAGGGGGCTGTTATTAAAGTGTTTACACTTTCTTCTGAGGGACTAGCAGCCTAGCTAACATGCTGAAGTACACACACTTGACAATTCCTTCACAGACGGAAAAAAAACAACACGAGTGAAAAGACAAAATGCACAAATACGTTACCGAGAGCAAAGTCGACATGCTTATTCAACCTCAACCATATATTTCGAGACCCTCTAAACAACGCAGCCATGCTTCTCTCCTCTTGACCTCCGCGTCCGGTGGCAGCTGTCAAGCCAGGAAAGCCACACGCTACTGTTATGATTGACAGCGCTCTCCACCAATCATAGCAGAGCATGAGTTTAAGGAGCCAATGAGAGTGAAGAAAAGGCTGGACATCCTGTGATTGAACTTCAAACCAGCCGACACTCTTATTATTTCTTTATCCACTTTAGATCAGAACGTTTAAAGCAAGTCCGGTAAATGTAACAGTGATTTATTTCTTTCCCCGCGTTTTGTCTTGTGATGTAATTAGCTTTATTACAGACTAAAAATGATGTGACAGTTGTTATGTCTGAAAGGCAAACAAAAATGTGCATAAATATACGAGGTAATATAGATAATATCGAGTCGATTTTAGTAGCATAAGTTAAAAAAAAAAAATGTTTACAACCGTCAGGACTTCATACAGCATCACTGGATGAGCTCAGCATCCCGGAAGTGCAGCATCACTTTCTCCTCCAGGCAGAGACGTTTCAACCGTCAGAGCTCCTGACAACAGCAGGGACAGTGGCACAGACGTCGGCCTAACCTGCACAAATCCTCTGTTCTTGACTCATGACAAGGGTAACCGCTTTATTTCTAACCGAAGTAGCACCTGTGGTGTGCGTGTCGTGTGTCAGCGGGCTCGCTGTCCCACCACGATGATGTTTATCTCGCTGAGGATGTGACACGACATGGCCTTGTTCACAAGCTAACGTTAGCCTCTTAGCTATCTGGAATGACATAAACCTGACTAGTTAACCAGTTTCAACCGGCTGAGCTGTAATTAACCTATTTCTGTCAGATGTTCACCGCGAACTTGTCGTACAATATTCGTATAAAGACGTTTTATAGTAGCCGAATCGATCCTCGCAATTGTGCTATAGTCATGTTTCATATTATTCATCTTATGAGTATTATTATTGTTGTTGTTATATCGTTGTTAATCCACTGTTAAGTAGTCGGCAAGGTTTGTTTGTCTTTACTATCGCCGTTCCCATCCAGACGAAGACGTCTGCAGCCGCAGACACTCGCACCTTTTTGTTTTACATCCTTTATCAGCATCACAGGATCTGTCTAAGCTGTTAAAAGTCAGCTGCCTCTCTGCAGAGATACTTATGCTTGTGCTTGAGGGCTTGCTAACCATTTAGATTGCGCTGTGTGGCTGCTTTCATATGACCTAATTTTTTTTTCTCTTTTAGTGTCAAAATCGGATGAAGTTTCAGCTCACAGCTGATGGTTTAAGAAAAAAAAAAAGATGTGAATGATGTGGGAATTTTCATGGGATGTAAACACCCTGTGGCAGCTGTGTATTCACCAAGATAGTTCATCTGTTTTTGTTTGAATTTTAGTCAATAAAATGAAAAAAAACAAAACAAAACAACAACTTATGCTCAGTTTTTCTGATGAATTAATTAAAACCATTGTCCTTCCTCAGGCTGCCTTCAGTGTCACCATGGAGCCACCATCTCTGTCTTGACTGAACTTCCCCAGAGTCACAGAGGAGGAATTACAAAGATTTTACATCCAAGGCAAAGCTCTTTTTTTTCCCTTTGGGTTGATTTTGACTGGTAAAACCATAGATGCCCCATAATTTAAAGAAAATATAAATTTAGTGTTCAAAATTGTCAATGAAGTCCTGTTTTTCCACCTTTACAAACAGTAAGGTGGCTTGACTTTGTTTTACAGTAGCATTGACACTCATTCCCTGAGATGTTTTACTGAGATGTTTTGAGATGTTTTACTTTTAAGACTAAAGTTGTTACGCTGAAGTAGATTTGAGAGATCACAAGAGATTGCATGAGATTTTTTTAACATTACCGGCTTTTGTTTCATTTGGCCACAGGCTATTGCTTAGTGTAGCTAGATGAACTGTACAATAAATCTCATATCCTTTTTGAAGTGTGTTCCTGTTTTTTTTTTCCACTTCACTGTTACTGATGTCCTGTGAACATCTCTTCTGCTGTTTTTCACTTGCAGACAAATGAAGTGACCCACACGCTACCATGTCATCATTCCAGGTGGTGGATTCATCGCCTGGCAGCAGCGTCAGCATCATGGAAACGTCCAACTTTGCCCATGTCATCTTTCAGAATGTGGGGAAAAGTTTCCTACCCCAGGCACCCTTGGAGTGTCGTTACACCTTGACCCCTTACATTACTCCCCACCCGAAAGACTGGGTGGGCATTTTCAAGGTAGTTCAAACACACATTGCAGCTGCTCTTTACTTAAAGCTTCACAATTGGGTGTACTCAGTTAAGACAAAATTTTTAGTACTCTGAGATACTTAGCCTGCCAACTGTTGCACAAGTTTTTGCGATTGTGTGTTAAGGTTTCATTAATTGCCCATAGGTTTGCACTTGGCACATTAACACGTACATCCGCCCTCACATTAATGAGTCTACTCTTCAATACATGCCTAAAACTTTACCACAAGCTTTGGTGTGGTGGTTCTGCATGCAGAAAGAGGAAGAGTGTACATGGTGGGCTGGTTGCATCAGGTCTCAGTGGGGGAGTGGGCAAACATTTGGTGCTCTTTATGAACCACTCTGATTCTTATTAGGACTCCTTTTCCCCTTGCTTCACATGTTCGCTCCCCTCTGTCTTTCCATCAGCCTTTTTTTCTGCTTCCTGCCAATCAACCCCCACCTCCTCTGTCCCTCTCTTTTATCAAGACCATCAAATCTCACACGTAATTAACAGGAAATGTGAACTAGGAAACTTCATGTCTTGTAAAGTCAAAAGACAAACATTTTATCGTTGTTTAAGAACTGACTTCAAATCCACCAGCTCAATTAAAAAGGAATAAAGATGCTGGGTTTATTTGGAAAAAGGACGATTGGAAAATGTAATTATGGTAATCCATGCTAATGAAATGTGTTTGATGTTTAGCGTGCCATGCTGGGGAACAAGGAGACCACACTTCTTTAATCCTTTTTGATGTAGACGCCTGTCTTTTTTGTGTTCATAAAGACTTATTTGATAGTAGCAGCACCTTAGCATTGAGTATATGTATATAAGAAAAAAAAAAAGATCCAAATTCCAACATTAAAATGTCAATGTTTGTCTGTTTTACAAATAGTACACCGTTTAAATAGAAAATATGTTCATGCCAGTAATCAGATTATTATTATTATAACTATTATTAACTGATTTATTTCCTGCTTCAGATGTTTAGAAGGTTTAATGTGCATATTTTCTCCCTTTCTTTTTTTAATTTTTTTTCATGAGGCTTCATTTCCTCCCAGAGGCAAAATCTTTGTGTAGAGATGACTCGGAGAGAAAAAAAAAAAAAAAAAAAAAAAACCTCACTCTTTCATTTAACATGTACATGTTTGAAAGACGGAAAGCAACTGGGCAATAAAGCTGTGCTGCCGTGAGAACGACTCAGACGGCGGTGAGTATTTGAGTTGTGTACAGACGCCCCCTAGTGTCTGTAAGCGTTTGTGCAGCACAGCGACGATGATGATTCTGGTGCAACAAACCTGTTCCAAGACGACGATGCCCTCAAGCAGTAACCACATGTTATGTATACACAGTAAACAGCAGTACTGTGTACTCTAAACCAGCTTGTCATTTTTTTTTCTTATATAACTTGTTTTATTGAAACTGTATTTCTGTCCGTCCCTGTTTAAGTCATACATTAATACAAAACTCTTAAAAACTCTTAAAGACGATAAAGTGAAGAAGGAGAAGCGTGGGGGTTTTTAGTTCTGGCATGTTTGTTGGGTCGACAGGGAGAAACCCGTTCTGTGAGCGTATAATTAAAGTGTCATCATGCTGTCCCGTCACATTTTGGCTGAATGATTGATAGCTGCTTTGCCTGTGATTATTTTATAACATCACTCCTGTGCTGGAATGCTACACCATGCCGAACCAAGTGTCAGTCAAGCTCACTCTGCAATTAGCTGAATTATTGATGTCTTTTCTGTCTTAAGCAAATACACGTGAGCACACAAGCAAACTTGGCGGGAGGCCACTTCAGCCTTGTTGGTGGATGGAATGTTCTTGGCTTAAGTTGTCATGTTGAGTATTACCATTTGTTTGGAACAGCATTATAAGCTCATGGGAAAAAAGAGACTGAAATTATATCTGAAGCAGCAGCATTGAAATTTTTTATACAAGTCCTTCAAGACGTTCATTTGATTTACAGAGAGCTTCCAAAGGTTTTTACCAGGGATTGAGTTGTGTTGTCTTGTATACTTGAGTTAAAATACCTGCAAATCCAGCTACGCTTATCGTCAATTAAAATTTTATTTGATTATTTTAAAATTTATTGGCATATTTTGAAAAAATAAAGTCTCTTAAAATTCAGACCCTCCCACTGTTTTTTTTTGTTTTTTTTTTTGCCCCCATTATTTTTGATGTTATTATTATTGCACAAAATAATAAACCAACAGCTTAACCACTAATTATACGTGATTACTACTGTATGTGGGAACTATCAAAAAGAAGCCTTGTGTCACTTTCTCTCTCTCACTTTTTATGTGAAAGCATCTCATTGTCTCACTGGTGGTTAAGAGAGACAATTTAAGTCATGTCATGAACTCGTATCACATGTGAGTAAAAGTTATGTGTTTATGTGAGAACCTAGACAGGGAAAGATTTACAATGCAGCATCTGACTAATGATATTCCTGATCTGCTCTTATCTGTCACCTAACCACACGTGAAATTTGGAAAATTGTAGGTCTCTTCTTATTTTTCTTTTGTGTGAAATTGCCTCTTTTTTCCCCCCTTTTCACCCTCCTCTTCTATACTCTTGTGTTCTCTACCTTGTCCTGTTTCTTTTCGGGTTGCAGCTGCCTCCCGAGTCTGCACATGTGGGGACAGAAAGTACAGCCCCACCCTCCCACCCCATTCTCACACCTTTGCTACCCCCCTCTTTTTATAAGAAGGAGGAGGTTTTGTGGAAGAATGAGCGGATACGCCTTTAATCGTTTTTCTTCTCACCTTGACTCTTCCACAGTCTTGGGGGGGAAAGAAATCGCTTTGTAAAAAAAGTGTAAAAATTCAAAAATTCAATCCAGCTAATCTTCCTTCATATGAAAGAAAATATATTTTCGAATCAAGGATTTCTTGGAGTAATGTTGAAAGCTGTCTGTTTTCTCCTGAAGGTCTGTTTTTGTATTTTCCTGTAGCAGATTTTGATCTGTGTTCATGCTGTTTCCTCAGGTGGGTTGGAGCACAGCCAGGGATTACTACACCTTTCTTTGGTCTCCAATGCCTGAAAACTATGAACCGGGAAGTACCGTTCACAGGACTGTGGTGTTTCAAGGTACACCATGTAAACCACTGTACAGACTTGGGCTCTTCCAGAGTAACTCCTCCATTTTACAGTGCATATAAAAACCAGCACTTTTATTTAATAAGGGAACATAACCACAAACGGCGGCCTGGGACCCAAGCACCTCTCAAACCACACACACACACACAGACACAGATGCACGTTGAGGGTCTGAGAACTGGTTTTACTGGACCTGGAATGGTCAGATATTACACAGTGAAAATATGAGAGCATGCTGTGGTGTGTTAGGAGTCCGTAAAACCGGTTGGCTGCTGGGTATTCTGCACTTAGTCGGGCTGCCTCAGGAACAGGCTCAAACACTCAAATGAGGCACTCCGGTGAGATCTCAGAGTGTAACCGCGAGCTGTTTGAAATGTCAGAGTTTATAAATGATGTGTTCTGTCACACGCTGTAAGTATGTGACGCGAGACCACTTAATTGATTTAATATTAAAGTAAGTGGGAAACAGACTCACTTATATTTATATCCGCCACAGGTTATTATGTTCCTAAATCTGACGGGGAGTTTTACCAGTTCTGCTATGTGACTCACGCCGGCGACATCAGGGGAGCCAGCACGCCCTTCCAGTTCAGGCCAGCTACACCCACTGAAGAGCTGCTCACCGTTACTGAGGACGACAACAACTCGGACATACTGGTGGTGACCACCAAGACCGGCCTGCTTGAGGTAGACCACACACAATATCAAGACTTTGGTTTTTCTAGTCCTGACTTCCAAAAAGGGGACCCAAAATGAGCATCGGCCTGTGCGTGTCACGTGACTTTTTTTTTTTTTTTTGTCGTTACATCCAGACAGCGACACGTGATGCTGTGCGTCATAATTCAGATGTTTGATTTTACGTACAAAGTTAATGGTGGATGTTGTCACTGACTCATCAAAGTAAAGGAGGATAAAACAAATAGAAAATTGGGTAAATTTAAAGGATTTTTTTTTTCTGAAGTTTGGGTAAGGTCACAGTAGACAGCAATCACAGTACTCTCATTTTGAAAAATTAGGGAGAAAATTGATGATAAAGTAGGCTAATAGATACTCTGAATGAGTACAAGTCAAATTTTATAAATATCACAGAAGTCAAAGCGGACACTTTTGTATCAAAGATCTATACAGACCAAAATCCATGTTATATAGCCACATGGTGTTACATCACATAAATAATAGTGACAAATGAGTTTGTGGTGCTAAGTTGGTACAGTGTAAATAACAAATATGTCGTACAGTTTTGAAATGTCATGAGGTTTGAGAAGGTACAACCACTTCAGGTGAGACACTGACTAGTCGGGAGTACACACAGCCCCGTTTCGGAAATATGCATCTTAAGAAAATGAAAGAATTTTTTTTTTTTTTTAAAGTTTTTTTCTCCTTTTTCTTTTGTCTGGCAGCGTGTGGAGGAGGCACAGCAGGAGCGGCGGGAGTTGCTGAAGGCCATGCGCCTCCTGCAGGAGGAGAAACAACAGCTGCAGGAGGAGCAGAAACGACTGGCCAGGGAGAGGGAGCAGGAGAGGGAGACGTGCTGCCTGCTGCGGACACACAACCAGGTTTGGAGGGTGGAGGGGTGGGGAGGGAGTGGCGTCAAGAAGGGAAGCAAAGATGGAGACATCATGTTTTGTTTTGTTTTTTTGTCTGCACATGCAACAAAGAGTATCAGAGGAACAACAGAGTGTAGATGTAGCTACATAAATAATTCCAGTGTTTAATCAAAACTCTTTGTACGACATTGAGATTGAAGTTGAAACAGTTTGTGTGTTTGCATGTGTGTATTTCTGTTTAGTGTGTGTATGTGTGAATGAACAGCCGTTTGTACATACATATGGAGCCGGTTCCTCACCACTGATCATAGCGCTGAAAACTTCAAAGGCCTACATTTATGAATAATCTGTGTCCGTGTTTGACAATGAGCTGTTGTGTGTGTGTGTGTGTGTGTGTGCATGCCAGTCTCTCACTGTTTTCTTTAATGACCTGGCCCACTGGGCCAGAACGGAACAGGGACACAGTTTTCCTGGGCATCTGGCGTCAGGGACGATGCCATCGTGACCACAGAGTGAACAAACATGACGTCAAACACGCACACGCTCTCACACATACAGAGAGTAATGTGCATTCACACATGCACACAAGCACACTCATTATGCCACCCGCTCGCGAAGCCTTTTGGTCTGCGTGTGGAATGAGAGGAGGGTAGTCCACAAAACCGCCTGTCTGAAAAAAGAGCCCTGCCCAGCCTCAGGGACAAACACCACTCAGTCACGCGATTCAGTGGCCACGCTTTTCTCACTGGTTCCTCTCTGTCCTCCACTTAGTATTCCTTTTTAGTGTTCAAAGTTAGTTTATCGGCATAAAAAGAAAACAAGATGTCAATCCAATTTCAAATGGCATTAAGAAACCTCTGAATTTAACCTGTATTCCTGTATTCACTTGATCTTTTTCTTGACTACCAAGATGAGAATGATTCAGATTTTAGTGTTTTATGAGTTGCTCATTTGATAAACGGTAGCTTGGCAAACATGACTCAAGGAAGCTCATAGTTAGTAGGGGAGGGGGGGGTTGGCAGAAAGAGGTGGAAACACTGAAACTTGCCAGGAGTTTCGACAGTCTGAATCTAGTCTCATATCGCCCCCTAGTGCAGCTCTGTGGCCTCGGTCCTCCCTGAGAGCAGGCTGCTTTGAGTTAGTACGCTGGTCTTTTTACGAAGGACAAAATCGCCATAAATTAAATGGTAATATGTGCACACACTGTTATTACCGTGCTGCTTTTCATTCAACAGCCATGTCCATCTGTGGGATATACGACTTTTGCGAGTAGGTGTGTGTGTGTCTTTTGCCAAAGCATTTACAGAGGGGTGCGTCAGCTCGTGGCACTCTGATGAAAATATCCTTTGAGTTTAACATGAAAACATAAGTACATATTTTGTGGCTGCTAATTTTACGACTACATTTTTTATAAGGTCTTTATGCACTGCTAAAGTGCTTCCCCAAACGCCAGCCGTAAAAATCATACAGCAATCTACGCAGAGCCAAGCCCAGAGGGAGACAGGTCTGAGTACTCACTGCTATGTGCACATGCACTCTGTCTGTATTGGACTGACTGGTACACTCTGGACCAGCTGTCTATATGTCCTTGACTGTGCAGCGGTGTGAGTGAGAGAGAGAGAGAGAGAGACAGAAAGCATGTCCTCCTGTTGAATGACAGCCGTATGCAGAGGCATGTTGCTCTGTCACCACCAATATTAGCTCTGGGTGATTTAAAGTCTTTCACCACTGATTTTGCAGCAAGTTCAAACAAGGCATTTCCTCACCAGGCACACCACAAGGAGAAAACGGTACACATGTGATCATTTCTCTGCTACCAGGAGTTTGTGTCTGGGTATATGGTGCTACTGAGAATATTTATACTCCTCATACCTCACAGCATAGCGCTGCTGCTTGTTTAATTAATGCTACTGAACAATTAGTAGCTACACATTCTGAGTATGTGATTCACATCCGTCAGTAATCACAGGAGTCGTAATTTGTAGCTGCTGATGTACGAGTGATAAGAAAAGGCTTCCCAGATGTCCAGAGGGGGAATTCATTCGTTATCCTACTCTACAAATATGCAGAGGGGAAACTCTAGAAAAACCTGAAATATTGCAGATTTATGAAGTAAAAGGAAATATACATATGAGTATATGTGTAGTAGTTTTAATGTAAACAGAGAAACTGGGAAAAAACAGGAATTGCCAAGCTTGCTTTGGTTTTGCAAGTGTTGTATAAGAGTAGATCAGACAAATACAGACCTGTGTGGCATACAGTCTATGAACATGAAAATTCAGAGCTGCATGAAGCATCAGCTGTTATTATTCACAAAGTTTACATAAAGGTTGATATTGCTTTAAAAGGAGAGCATGTTCGTGCACCTTCAGTTGTTTTCATCCATCCATCCATTTCCTATACCCGCTGAATCCATCTGCAGGATCACGGGGGTCTTCAGTTGTTTTGTATTTTATTTGTATATGATGTGGAGGGAAAAGGTTCAGCCTCCTTGTTTGTTCTGTAGGAGCTTCTGCGCTCATCCCAAAGTCTGTCAGAGGAGAGGGAGGAAGTACGGAGGAGACTGACTGAGGCCAAAGACCGGGTCCGCCAGCTGGAGGAGGACCTTCTGGGAGTCACCCAGAGAGGCATGCAGAAGGAGACGGAGCTGGATTGGTGAGTGGAGGATGCCTACACGTAACCTTGTCTGTTTCCTTCAAACCTTCATTAATTTACTGATAAATATATTCATGTTATGCTTTTGTAAAATATATATTAATTGCATGCCACATCAGAACACTGGTGCAGATTTTACTCCTCTTTCTTGGCTCCTCTTTCGTAATTCCAGACTCACGCTCAGTTGAGAACTATTGCTTAAAGTAGCTACTTTGTTTATCCGAGAGATACAATCTCTCCAGCAAATCCTTGATTTGCCTCTGAGCCTCCTCCCAGTTGCACATCCATGAAACACCTTCACCAGGGCGGTGTCCAGAAGGCACCTTAACCAGATGCCAAACTCACCTCAGCTGGCTTCTGTATTGTGGAGGAGAAGTGATTCTACTCTGAGTTTCTCCCGAATAAGTGAACATCTCATCCTTCCTCCAAAGGAGAATCATTCTAGCCACTTGTATCTGCAATCTCGTTCTCTCCATCTCTTCTCACAGTTTGTGATTATAGATAAGAGTACAAACACGGGCAACCCTGATGCTGTCCAGATTTCACTCAGATCTCTCAGGCTTGAGTAATATGGTCAAGTGCTTTCTCCAAGTTTGCACATGTAAACTGGCTTTGGAAACTCCCATGCTCCCTCCAGCATCCTAGCAACGGTGGTCCAGTGTTCCAAGGCCTGGTTGGACCCTGCATTGTTCCTCCTGAATCATAGGTACAACAATAGACCAGACTCATTCCTCAGCATTCCTGAATAGACCTAAACAGGGAGGCTGAGGAGTGTGATTGCTCTGTTACTCATCCTCTGATAACTCCTTATAAAAAGAGGGACCACCACCCCAGTTTTCTAACCCTAACCCTAACCCTAACCCATCCCCAATATCCTTGCAGCGTTGCAGATGTCTGTCAACCAAAACACCCTCACAACATCCAGAACCTTGAGGATTTCATCCATCCTCAGAGTCCTGCCACATTAGTGTCCTGACTACCACGATGAATGTCTTTTATATGTACTAGAATGATACTAAAGCTCAAAAACCCTGAACACTTACTTTCAACCTTGCAGTCTGCGTGACCGTTTGAAGAAACTGACAGCAGAGCGAGACAGTCTTGAGAACCAGCTGAAGAATGAAAAGGACGAGAGGGATCTTTATAAGGTTGGAGAAAACTTTCCACACCAAAAGGCTGACACAGTGTGTGTGTTTCTGTCTCGATAAAGTCTACTTCTCTGCCTCGACCCCTGTTTCAGGCCCACCTACGTAGTACCGAACTGGAAAACACCAAGCTGAGTGCAGAGCTTCAGATGCTGAAGGCAGTGGAGCTGAACAGGGAGGTGACCATTGCGCAGTTCCAGGAGGAGCTGGAGAGGCTGAGGGCCTGTGTTTCCCAGCGAGACAGTCTGGAGAAAGAACTGATGGCACACAAAGCTGACAAGGTACTTGTTTCTTTGTTTCATTTCTGTCGCATGACGTACTTTTTAAACTTCCGTTTTGATGTAGTTTGATCACCTGGCACCTCCAATTTGATGTGCGTCTGTTCTTAGTAAGATAAGATATGAACTGCACCTTCTGCTTGTGTTCAGGCTGAGCTGGCCCGTGTTCGTGAGCAGCTCCGCCAAGCTGAGGAGCAACTCCAGGCTTCCCGGCAGCAGGCTTCTCTACTTGCTGCAGAGCTCCGTGACTCAGCCAGCGCCCGCGACCACACGATGACTGAGCTGTACCGAGCGCGCGTAGAGGCCGACAAGCTCCGTGCCAGTCTGGCTGATGCTCAAGCAGAGTGCCAGCGCATGGAGAGTCAGCTGGATCGGATGAGGAGCACTGCACACAGAGAGGTGGTCAGTGTCCAACCTTCTTTCTGTCTTTCAGCCAGAGCTGAGAGTCTCAATTTTATCCCAGTCCTAAGTTTTCTTCATGTGAGAGCAAATTAGACCTGTTTGCATTTTGAGCAAGCACTTTGTGAAACTGATTAATCCCAACAAAGAAGATGATCATTTGTTTTCAACTAAGAAACAAACCCAACATCTTGTGGTTTTTGTTTAACAAATGTACGTTTGTTTGCATCATATGTTTGACATGGATGTTGTTCTTTTTCCAGGGTGTTGGAACCAGTGGGGACGTGACCCCCAGCATCATGGTGGTGTCGGAGGCAGAGGCCGAGCTGCAGAGGGAGGTGGAGGAGCTGAAGCTGCGTTTGCACATGGCTGCTGAGCACTACAAGGAGAAGTACCGGGAGTGTCAGCGGCTCCGCAGGCAGGTGGCCAAGCTCAATTCTACAGAGCCGCAAGGGGTGAGCGCTGACATTTGCATCTCAGTAACTGCCACTGTGTAAAACAGAAGCAGTATTATTTTACTGATATGTTTGTTGATGCTTTCCAGGAATCAAAGAGAAATGCATCCACTGAGACCACACAGGAGCCACTTACTCCCAGTCCTGATTCCCCCACAGAAGGTACATGTGCTGAAGTACAGATACATGCATACATCCGCTTCATTAATGCCATAGTCACCCAGAAACAAGGCAACCCAAAAATGAGCAAATTATAAGGAGTGCACCAGAAATCTTAATTACATTCAAACGATAACCAAAAACTGCCAGCCATCTTAAATCCTTTATGCAGTGTTGATTTTTAAATGGATGAGTCTTTAAAATCAAAGTAGACTGCAAACCTTATCCCATACTGACACTCATTACAGTTAAAAGTGCTAAATTGATATTGTTTTTTTTTCTTTTGAAACAGTAAATATTACTACTGCAACACTACAAGAAACCATGGCGACAGCAATCACCCCAGAACTGCAGAACTCCACATACGCTGATGCTCCCATCGTCTCCGAGATGGAGAGAACAGAGAGAAAGAAGATGCTGAAGGAGAAACCTGGTTCAGAGACTGACAAGGAAGTGAAACAAGAGGAAGACGGTGAAAAAGAAAACAGAGGGAATGAAAAGGATGAGCAGAAGGAGAGCTTGCCAGAGGAGAGCCTGAGGATGGCGAGCTGGGTGGACGTGGGGAACGAGACGTGCGCTGAGGAGAACAGCAGCGAGGACATTGTACTGAAGGGAGAGGAGGTGAAGGATGGTGTGGAGGAGCAGGAGCTGCTGGAGGTGGAGGGGAGGAGCCAGGAGGAGGCAGAGAAGGAGCAGACGCGCTCGGTGGAGGCGGAGCTCGCAATGATGGAGGAGAAGTGGAAGGAGCAGTGCGCCATCAACGAGACACTCAAACAGCGGCTGGCCAATGAGGAGGAGCGATTCAGAGTGAGATACTGACGCACACGTGCACTCAGTGGTGGATGGTGGGGCATCAGTGGGTTTTGCATGTCTAAATAATGCTATTTCTTCTTAAGTAAACTCTGAATTCAGGTTAAAGCTTAGCTCCTCTATGCAGAGGTGATCTGATCCTAAGTGCACATGCACTCATACAACCTTTGATTAATCGATGTCTTCTGTAATCGACGTGGACGTACAGATAAAACTAGTCTTTCAAACTCACTTTTCTCATACAATCTGGTAACAGTGAAGGTGCTATGATATTTGTTCCATTCTTATGTCTTTCTAAATTTTTAACCCTGAAAGAAGAAATTTATTGTTGCAAACAAAGAAGCAGCTACTGCTTTTAAAATGTGCACTTGCACAAAAGTGTTAAATGTTCATCAGTGTTGATACGATAATAGATTTACCCTGATTAAAAAGGTTACTGCAAATTTTAGTTGGACAGTTACAAATAATTCAAACCAAATTAGGAGCCAAGCCTCAGTTGAGCTTTCGAAGGTTTACATAAACATAATGAAGACATTTTATTTGGACAGATCGTGGTTTATCAGCTGAGATGTCATAGCTGGAGTAGTAGCCTTTAATCTGTCCTTCAGCAACTGGAACACAGGTCCGCTTGATAGATTTACATTGTTGTCTCACTAACGGTGAGATCAGATGATTGACGTGCACAGACCAGGGTGTTGAGCCTCTTCGTTCTGGAAAGTTCTCTACTCGATTTGGCCGTTAGAGCGTCGTCTTGCTGAACGACGGGATATCTGTCATACCCACTGCCATGTTTAATGTATGGATTACGTCAGGGGTTGTTTTCTTCTTTTTTTTTTTTCAGCATAAATGTTTTTTTTTAATAATTGATCTAACTAAATTCTGATCTGCCACTTTGTTGGATTACAGTATCCCATCAGACTCTCGCCTTCTCGAGATTTACTGTTTCTGAAAATGTTTTATGCTTCACGTAGTAAAAATTTATAACAACAAAGCAACAATTTGCAGATTGTGGGGGGAAAAAGTGCAAAACTGAAATATACTAAATGAAAACTAAAGGAACACCACTATAACATCAAATTTTTGGCTTTTTTTGTATAAATTCTGAAAGACTAAAGTCTCTTTTTTTTTTTAAATATCTATCAAAATGTTTGATCCTCTCTCTGTAATCTTATTGGATCACAGTTTTTATGTGTTTTTGAGGAACTAGAACAGTAAATAGACGCATGCACTAATAATGCAGTTGAAGGTTTTATAATATTGGGGCTCGTGGGGTCTGATGGTTGCAGAACCGGCTGTTTCACTGAGAGGGTGGATGCCAAATCATGATAAGGATTTATAAACCGGCCTTTTGATGATGATGTACCATTTAAATCTGAAAGCTATTTTCATCCCTTAAAGCAGTCGGTATTAATTACACATATATGCACGTTACATGCTCTAGTTGTGGACAATGAACGCTGTATCTATTCTGCAAATGATGGGTGTGCAAGTTATTGAAAGGACCACTTGCAGTTTGTGTGCAAGCCTCTGCCAGAGTACTGAGTGGCATTTAATCTCAGTGAATGAGTGTTTGTTTATCGACACTATAAATACAGCCCTGCCTTGACTTTGATAGAGTCTGCTGTCTGAGGCGAGCGCCCGGGGCCCTGAGCTGCTCTTAATGGCCCCAAAGACTGACGAGAGAGGCAGACGTAAGACTCAGAGCTTTACGGCTGTTTACATCAGCCAGCTAGCAGACAGACAGAGGGAGAGGACAGACACAAATGCACACTGGGGCAGACTCCCTTCACCTGAACTTAACCCTCTAATGCTGTGCCGTAAATTCATGAAAAGAGGGGAGAACAAGAGAGGACAAAAGGAGATGAAAGAGAGTCAGTCGGGGGAGCAGAAGAAGCAGACAGACTTTAAGAGTGATGAAATCAAGACAGACATGAAGCCGAAAGAGAAACCACAGCAGAGGAGGGGGAGTTTGGATGCTTTGAAATGGAGTGAAATAAGAGAGGAGCAAGCAGCTAGAAATGTAAACTATCCCACAGGGTCAATTCAGTTACAGAGGGAGAGATTTATAATGACCCCTTGACCTGCTTCGTCTTCCTCTGAAGACTGACCTGGTTTCTTTAGCTTGAGTTGTGTGTTTTACAGTAAGCGCCACAAACCTGACGCTGCACCAGGTTAAACAGGAGCTCCATAGTTTTGCTCAGCTGAGTGCACCAATACTCATATTCTTCGTCATCAGTTGGCACAAAACTGGAAGCAAAGATGTTTTCAGCCAGATAAGATGACGTGTGTTTTCTTGGCCGGAGTCTTTGAACTGCAACTTCATCCATGTTAAACACAGACATCTTTACTCAATGAGAACATACAATAATTGGTGCCTTCTATTGTGTTTTTTCTGTTTTTTTTTTTTTTTTTTTTTTTGCACATCCTCTGCAGGTGCAGATGGCAGAGCGAGCCAGTGAGGTGACCGAACTGAAACACAACCTGGCCCAGGCTCTTCGAGAAAAACAGCAGCTACAGGAGGTAAAACTGCAACAACCAAGTTTTATGGTCTTCATTTTTACTACAACATTGCAACTTCTTGGAAGACTGGCAAAAAAAGGGTAAGGGGGGAAAAAAGACGAAAAGCAAAAGTAAAGGTTTTTGCACACAAAAGGTGAAGTACATAGCTGGCACGCAAAAACTCATGATGAAATATTAATCCGCTTACGTATTCACGTCAAACACATCAAATGCGATGTGAATAAAATGTTGATTCTTAAAAAAATCACTTCTGGGAAAAAGGATGGAGCGATCATCAAGTCATGATCTTGTGTTGCTTCTACTGTCCCCAAAAAAAAAGGAAGTAAAAGAGTACTTCCCATTTTGAGGAAGAGAAAACGATGCTTGGTTCTGGAGCTGAAGTTGTGCCGCAGCCGATTCCAGACTTACTCCAGGATCCCTGCTGGAGCGTTTGAAGGACTGTTCCAGTCCTCAAGTCGCAGCGGAGTCATTTCAGAGAGCCAGTTGACACGTGAAATCATTTTTTTACCTTCTCCATTTAAAAAAGCTATCTTTTTTTTAATCACTTGAATTAAAAAAAAAAACAAACATCAGGTGTACAAAAGCCTCACGGTATGAAAAACTAAGTCAGACACATAATAATGCAGCTCTTTGAACTACTTTAGTCGAAAAATAACTTTAAGTAACTATTTTTTCTCTGATGTCATCTCTCAGTGGAGGAATTTGGCCAAATTTTCTTTTACAATGTATCTTCTGTTTTTCTTGGCAATTTGTCAGTATTTTCACCCTCAGGACAAACATGCTGGGAAGTCCACTTCTGGAAGGACAGTCTTGAATATTTTCCATTTGTGACTAATCCTTCTCACAGTACAATAATTGACTTTAAATTTTAAAGATCTGTAGCCCTTCCCAGATTGATGAGCACCAACGGCTGCCTGTATAAGACGATTACTGGTGTCTTTCCCACTTGGCATTGTGTTTACACCCCTGAATACCAGCAAACTGTCAAAATTGTACCTTTTAACAGAGGTCTTTACACCTACTGGTGGTAAATTAATGGAGTATATTTAATTATCAGCACCTGGCTTAACCCTTATGTTAGCTATAAAGTGTGCTATGTGCAATTCTTTTTGCATTTTGACCTAGTTTTTACGACATTTAGGACTCACTAAGGACCAGAAAGAGTTACATATATGTAGAAAATATAGACTCTAAACTGAAGTCTATGACCAACTAGCTATATGCAGTTTTTCTGCAGCACCTGAACTCTTTCTGTGGCTTTTTCTTTCCAACTCAACACTCCCGCCCCCATCCACTAATTAAAACATCTATACTTGCTTCTTTTGCCCTTCAGTACAGTGACATTAGACAGTGCAAATGCCACGCTACGTGTCTGTTTCACCTTCCCAACCCTGGTTTAAATGTTAAACCTGATGGGAGCGCACTAATTAAGTCATCAAGGGAGAATATCAGGGAGGAATAATGGAGGGACAAAACCGGAGAGGGTGAGTGCCTCTATCACCATAAAGCCAGAGTGGAGGGAGCCGGAGTCTGACACCCATTACAGTAATGAGTAGGCTACTAATGCTCTTGCTTCAGATCTAGTCACAAAGGGCAGAAATGCTGTTTAGAGAAAGCTCACTGTAAATTGAAAATGGTTGCTCGCCTTTTGCCTCCACCAGTGGAAACTTTGCCGCGGAAACGCAGACTGAATGGGACCGATACTGGTGACTGTGGTTCTGCGCCGGTAACACCGACACATTTAACGTGTTGAGAAATGGCCGAGAAAAACGAGAGGAAGCCGTGTATGAATTCGGAAAGAGCCAAAACAAGGAGCTGGAAATGTAACAAAAATCTGAAGGAAATAATGGCACCAGTATAAACAAAAGATGAGAGAGAGAAAAACCTCACAAGAAACAAAATTTTCTCAGATTTTCTTTTTTTTTTCCCCTGAAACTCAAAACAAACTAGAACTGGAAAAAGTAAGGAGGTAAACACAAATATCACTGCGAGTATGTGATGTCTAGTTTAGTGCTGACTCGGGGATAGATGCTGATGATACCGTGTCCCATTTTTATCACCAGGAGCTGCAGCGTTACGTGTCCAGGCAGCGGGAGCAGGAAGCTGGAGTTCAGGGTGCAGAGGTCAAACAGCCAATGGTGCTGCGATACCCCCTCCCATACCCGCAGGACCCCTCCCCTCCACCACTTGTGCCGCAGAGGCCTGCTGAGCTTCAGTACGGAAATCCTTACTCCACCGACACCACCGGAGGTGAGAGGAATTCAGACTTCAGTCTTTCATCATTTTTTTTCCCTTCTCCTTAAATTATAGTTATCTGAAGTTTGGACAATGATAACTTTCCATGTTATGTGATTATAGATCAGGTGGATGTCGTACTGTCTCCTGAGCACATGTCACGTCCTCCCCCCGAGGCTCCTCCTCCCTGCGCTCCTCCATGCGCACCCCCAATCACACCGCCCAGCCCGAGTCCAGGGGCACCGGGATGGGACAGAAAGGTGGTCTGCATCCAACCGTCCCGCAGCACAAGTCCTCCAGAGAACGCTGAGCACCCACCAGAGGAGTCTCAGAAAGTAAGTAGCAGCACAAACAAAAAGTATGTTTTCAAAATGAAAATATTCTATTTAAAACCTAAACATGAACAACAATTTTGGGAAAACATACCTTTTGAAAAAAAAACCCCCAAAAAAACGTGTAGACAACAAAACCACGGAAACGCACAAAGATGACTGAGTAGAGCGAGGTCGTTTCCACACAGTCACCGATGATTTGAGGGTTCTAAGTCAGACAAGTAGAGGAAAGGAGAAAATTACAACTCCGACATTTATACGCTGTAAACGTCTACACTAAAGGAGGTTTGGGGAGGATGAAGTCTTTCAGGACGGTCAGACATTTTCCACAAAGCAGAGAGCTCACATGACAAGCAAACAGTTTCAATCTCGTTTCTTAAACGAGTTTAGGGCAGAAATAGCAAAAAAAAAAACATGAACACTGTGCTACAAAGTTGATCTCTCAACTTTTACAGGAGAAAGTTGGAACCTGATAGATGACAAATGTTGAAGTGAAGTTAATACCTCACAGAATCCTTCAACTGGATCAGAAAAGAAAGTATGCATTACTTCAAAAATGTACACCTATTCTGATGTGATATTTTCTAATTGAAATCTCACGTATTTTTTTTTTTCATGTTCCAGTAAACTACAAGACCGTCAGTCATTTGACCTCAGCTACAAACATTTGTGACATCCTAAATTTGATCTTTTCTTTTCTGCTGTGATTTGGTTTCTCATTCAGTCAGTGAATTCTAGTCACGACGGCCCCCCTCCTTTGCTGCAACTCCGACTAAAGAAAAAACAGCCTGCCCTTAAAAGTGGGAGCTTTCCACTCATTTGCATAAAGCTGTGATTAATGTCATTCCCCCAGAGCTCAAGAGAGGAGGATAATGAGAGCTGGGAGAGAGTAATTAGGAGGATGTTTTGCATACGAACACACCTGAGATCAGTCTCTGATTATCAAATTAAGTGTTTTTAGCTCTTTGGAAAAACCTGAACAGAAAATAGTGGGGTTTTTTTGTTTTTTACTATATGCGTGTACGTCCTCGTAGCCATTTCCAACCTCCTTTTGTGAAGCGATGGACTATTTCTTTAGGAATACACACAGTTCTGTGAATGATCCAATGTTCCACTCTTTTGTGTTTGTGTGTTAAAGGTGGGCAGTGGAGCTCAGCAGTCATGTGATCATCAGCCCAACAGTCGCAGCGAGGCGAGGAGCAACTTCTGCTTTGACTCCAGGTAGCTGATCAACACCAAGATGACGTACTGTGTAGCTCTGTCGATGGGAGGGGGGGAAGAATAGGGGAAAAAAACTACTAAATGCTGCTGTCCACACATTTGGGTAGGATTTCTTGTCTGCACTATCATCTTAACTCAGTTAGAGATAAAAGAAAATGGCTGATTGTCACATTTGAGATCATGGAACCATCATTATTTGATGTCAGGTGACCAAAATGCAGTTGCGTGGCGGCTTTTTGTAGCTCCACTCACAAAACGGAGCAGAAGCGCCAAACAATCTCATCCCATTTCCCTACCTCGGATTCGAGATTCAGATGCTTTAATGGGACTAGCGGGGTAGTGAGAGAGAGAACTTTAAACCACTCAACATGCTGTATAAAATATTTTAAAAATTGCAGACATTTTCAGTTTAACTAAATTTTGGTCCTTTTCTTTTTTTTGGTGTTTTTTGATTTGTTGATAGTAGTGACTTTATTCCAGCTTATGTCATGAATATTGACAGAAGTGTAATCTAATGTCAGTTACTCTTACAGGTCTAATACACACTTCTGACACTCTGCACCCTTTGGGGACCCTTGAGACAATCATCTATACACAAAAAAAAACCTGCTGTAAGACTGACGTGCATCAATATGAGTTTCTGCATAAGTTTCTTAAACCCTGCAGCTCTGCTCAAAACCAGCAAACATTCAATAGTTTTCAAGATTTTAATCCCTTATATACCAATTTATAAACATGACACCTTTTGTTTTATTTTTCTTTTTTGAAAGGAGAGAAATTTTATATATAATGAATATCAGGGTGGGACACATTGCTGGTGATTAGTCTTGGATATGTCATAAAGAAGCAGCAACATATATTTGTGTTTTGTTTGTTTTTTAAGTACAATAAGTGGCATTACTTATTCAGGTTAAAATCCCCAAAATTATTGATCATTTGGTAGTTTTGAGCCAAGATGAAGTGGTTTGAGAGATCGATGTAAAAAAAAAAAAAGGCAGAAGGAAATTGGAAAAAAAAAAACACAAAACAATGCTGCTGTATGGTGTTTTCATTGCAGTTTTTTTGTTTTTTTTTGCATATACATTTTCGGTTTGAGGGAAGTGGGCTTCAGATCTGAATGTGTTAATACCAGAACTCTCACCTGCTTTTGTTTCTTCTGATGGAAGAAGTACTTGATTTCAGTCACTGTAACGTGTCTACAGATTTAATTGATTTGCATTTCTCGTTTCTTAGCCATTTCCATCTCCTGCACTTCCTCTTTAACTAACCACTGAGTTGAAACCGGACGACTCTTACTGATGATCTGCTTTTTGTTCGTCCGCCCCGATGTCACCCGCTCTGGCTTGTGCTCACATCCCGCCTGTATCCCCCACCCCCACCCCCTCCCACATACTCCCTCATCTCCAGCAGTGACGTCCACAAGCGCTGCCCGCTGTGCGAGGTGATCTTCCCGCCACACTTTGAGCAGCGCAGCTTCGAGCAGCACGTGGAGAGCCACTGGAAGGTGTGCCCTGTCTGCTCCGAGCAGTTCCCCTTCGACTGTCAGCAGCAGCTCTTCGAGAGGCACGTCCTCACCCACTTTGACGGCCACGTGCTCAACTTTGATCAGATTGAATGAGCGAGCGAAGGAAGGACGTAGAGGACTGTGCCAGGAGCCTGACATACGGCATTTCTGAATGCATGTTGTCAGCTGTTACTTGATTTTCATTTGGGGTCAGTTCAGTTGTTTTGTTATTATACAATCATTAGCACTTCTTTGCAATGTTAGAGGTGTGAAAGAATGTAGTTGATCTATCAAATAAAGCTGTGTTGTGGAGGATTCGCCACAAGGTTTGGTAGCTTTCACTTGGAAACACAACGAGGAACATAGAAGTCTGGGAATAGTGCCATTAATGTTTACTTTTGTATAGTTTTTATGCTCACTATTACAGCACCTTTTGAAGTGCATGCTCATCTTATGTAATTTTAAAAAAAAAACTGCCCTTCTTCAAAACTTCCTCTTTCTCAAACAAACTATAAGAGAAGCTTGATTTGTGGCTTTGAAGAAAAACAGGGATATATGATTGTCCCTGAAGCTAACCCAAACATGCTTACGTAAGTAATAAAGCAATCCGGTCAGTGTTTTTGTTTTTGAAGTCATCTGCAGAATGCACAGTGAGAGCTGGATGTGTACATATTTATCTGTGAAACCAAGCGGTGGTTTACTCTGATACTGCTGCTTGTTCAGTCATGTGACCAAGAAAGAAAACCCTTAAAAAAAAATCAAAGGTTTTAAGTTTCAGGACGTAATAATAAAAGCAACCAGTCTTCACTTGGTATCGAAATCAAAATTAAACCTCAGATGGACAAATACACCACGTCATCATTTATTTAACTCAACCTAAGCCAAGAATGAATAAACAGTGTTTGTGTTGGGTAAATAAGTCTGGATTAGAGAGCAAGATTCATTTTCTGTGGGTTTTTTTTTTTTTTGTCCATCTGAGATTTTCCTCATTTAATACCTAGAAAAGAACCAGATGATTTTGTTTTCATGTCTTACACACTAGAAACCGGAGACTTCAGACGGGGTGGACTTTCTTTTCCCTGCGACTGCGAGAGAGCTTTGTGAAGGTGTGACATGGCGTGAACAGAAACGGCACTACATTTTCATTTGATCTGCACTAAACAAGGCTTTATTCTGAATGTACTGTACATAAAAGAAATTCAGTCTAAATTGTGAAGAGACCTGTGAATAACTGTCGTAACCCTCGTCTCCACTCCCTCATGTTTAAATAACGAAAGGACGGGCCAATGATGTTTCACTTCCTGTTGTGCACTTTTATCACAAGCCGCTGAGCTGGGAGGCGATGGATCATGTTTCTGACAAATTGCCCGCGGGATGCTGAGTTATTGACACTTTTATCGTCATGCAGTTTTGGGTTGTTTTTTTTTTTAATTTATTTTTAAGTGTGGAAAGTTGCTGCTTTGTGTGCCCTGATGAGTGAATGTCATAAAACTAATTTCTCGGGGCTCCAGACCACCACGGCTTGTCTGATTCTCTGTTCGTTACAAAGTGGTTCTAACAGTGTTTGTATTCAGGCTTTAAAAACTGCACATGCCCACTAATCTGCAGGCCAATCCGTGTGTACGTCATGTGTCCTACCCTGCAGTTCTCATGCGTGAATGTCACGAAGGTGGTTTATGTGTGTAACGCAAAGATCTTTATGAATAAATTGAGCTTGGTAAAATGCATGTTGCTGTGTCGTTGACCTTCATTTGAGCTAAACAGAAAAACGAGAAATCCAACAGACTGAGCTGCAGAACTTTTTACTTTATTTTGCTGTTTTTTTTTTTCTGTCAGTCGTTTCTTGTTTACATTTAAGCAGCTTACTTTTATAAAGAAAGACAGTTTGACGTAATTTACAAATCACTCTTCTCTGAACCTGTTTAACCCCCATACAAAAAGGAAACGTTGGTCTCCACGTTACATATGAAAATATAATTTAAAAGCACTTGACAACAGACGCACGTTACAATACATTCACTGTACATGGTATATTGAAGTCCCTCCCTCACCCCGTCCTTCTGCAAACTCCTCTTCTCCTATTTCTGATAATACTTTAAAACAGCTTCTTTGAAAAGCCATCGCCGCGGTGATGGCCGTGTTTGTGAATCGAGGATGGTTTCTGTCCATCGCTAAGAAAGACCTCCCCGGCACTTGGAAGATTTCTTCTATGACCTGAAGGTGACCCCACTGCTGGACACTTGTGACCTCAGAACAGACTTGGGCATCTCAGAAGCTGCTTTTATGTCTTTTAAAAAAAAAAAAAAAAAAGTTTCATCAGGTCCGTGGTGACTACTTTTTAACTTTTCTAAGACAGGCCCACACTTATGGTGTGATAACCCAAAAGTAAACTGGAGGACGGGAGGGTGTGTCTCTGAGCTTTGAGAGGACCATAAACTCTGTAACTGGAAGAAAAATGAAGTTTGACTGCACTGCTCCGCCCTCATGGTGAACAACGACACATGGGAGTCCAACCAGCAGCCCGGCACAGACACGAGACATTCGAGCACTGTAACACGCAGACACAATAATACTCTCTAGGCTGATGAGCGGGACGCTGCTGGAAATACAAACAATTCATTGGAATGCTGCTATGTAAAACACACACACGCACGCACACGCACGACAGGTTGTAGACGTTGATCTCTTTTAAACGCAACCTTTTCTTCAGCAAAAACATTCTGCTCAAGGAATTATTGTCACCCATTTGGCGACCTCCATGGTAAAACCATTTAACCCCTCTCCCCTCCTCCACCATCAGGCACATGGTATGGTCAATGTTTGGCAGTGGAGAGCTGTTGGCAAGGATCGAAGAAACAAACAAAACAACACAAACAATCATCTTGGCAACTTGAATCCAGAATGACGCTTAACCAGCTAAATTTGTGAACGAGGAAACGCTGCAGCTTTCCTTCCCTGCGGGGAGGAAAACGGCGCCGGCCTCGGCCGGGGTTTCTTCCCGATCAACAGTGAAATCCCTCCCGCGCGCAACCGAGCGTGTCAGGGCAGACGGGAGCGTCGGCTCCTGATCCTGAGCACGTAAGAAAAACTCCACGCCGATGCTCAAATCAGCCAGTTTTTTTTTTCTTTTTAAAAAAAAAAACAACAAAAAAAAAAAAAAACAACTGGCCATCTCAGCAAATAAACGAAAGGAACACTTACTGATAGATAAAAAACAACTAAATCTAAAACACTGACAAAAATATATAAAATAAAGCTTGAAAATAAAGTGTAACTATGAATATGCTCATGAATACTTTTATATTTGTTTTTTTTTTTTTATGTACACTTACATATCTGTCTATTGTTTATATATCAATATATCTGTTAAAGTATAACTTAACTCTTTCTCTTACACTCCCGTGACAGACGTTGAAGGCACAGACCTCAGCGGACAGGGAGCAGAAAAACGACGCCGCTGCCATCAGCGCGAGAAGGAAACTCCTCTGAGAAGAGCAGGAGCCGTCACGCTTCCTGTTCCATATCTTTTCCTCTGTTCTTTCGTCCTGTTTTTTTTTTTCGTCTTTTCTTTGTGTTTTTTTTGTTTGTTTGTTTTTTTCTTTACAGTTAGCACCTTATGTAAGTCAAACAATATGAAACATAATAAAATGATAGCATATACGAATGTGCAAATGTACATCAATAAAAATACTACAAAGATAACTCTTTTTCAAAAAGTGATATAACATGGGTAGAAAATAAGTAAACAAAAAAGGTGACAGAAAAAATAATAATAATAATAATAATAATAAAACAACTTAAAGCATGCACTTGATCCTTTAGTGTGTAGGAAGGGTAAAGAAAGTCAGGACAGGGCTTCGTTTGGGGGCAGTCGCCTGATGCGACCTCAGCTTCTAGCCTTGAATCTTACGCAGCATCTCCGTGGAGACGGGCGGGTGGAAGTTGATGGTGTGGTGTCTCAGGCCCTGCGACGTCTTGTAGCTCTTGCCACAGCGACACTTGAAAGGTTTCCTCACGCGGATCTGGGTGCGGTGGCCGTTCTTGGCGTGGTATTTGATACCGTTCACATTCTGGTGCATTGTGGAATGAAGAAAGAAGAAAAGAAACAAAGAGAAGTTACGACGACGAGCTTTGAAAACAGCAAGGCATTACTCAAGCTGTCATGAAGATTCTCCTGTAAGACATAAATCAATAACCAAACCATAAAAGATAAATACATGTGTAGATAAACTGTGGGACATAAATAATAAAAGATGTAAATTGTATGAAATAATACTGAATGAACAAAGGAAAGTACAATGAAATAAAGAAAAGCCATGAATGTAGCATAAGAATAAGGAAATAAGCACCGTCTCATCCTGACGCGTACCTCCTGGACTCTTCCTCTAAATCAACTTTGACAACAAATATTGAGTGATAAACAATTTTAGATAAACTCTTGTCACCAACTTGGATGATTAACATTCATTAAACTGACTGGCTTCTTTTTCTTTTCGAAGTCAATCTGTGTTTTTGAAACTGTTGAGACAACGAAGGTACACAATGGAAATGGTCATAAAAAACAAATACACACACGTCAAACCTGTTCAGAGCTTCATCTTCACTAGAGTTTACACTCGCTCCTTTGCTTCAAGAACCATTCTGAAGTTAAATCAACCCTAATATCTATTATTAGATAGTAAAGAAAGTAAACTTTTATTTATCGTACAACAGAAGCTATAATACAGTAGCATGGGAATCTTTTTAAATCGATGCAGTCGCATGAATTTGCAGAATGTGCAGACAGGACAAGCGTCTTGGTACCTGAAGGTTCCTGGTTAGTTTGAAAGCTGCCTGTGGTTTAGGTAGTATTGATCCATCAACGTTCAACTGGCTCGAATTAAATCTTGGAAATTTTCTGCATCATTTGTGCAAAACAAGAAGTCTTTGCACATAAATCCATAAGTACCAAGACTTCCAGTTCCTGGGACACAGTAACAGCTCCAGGAAGGTTGCTCCTTTTCTGAGGAGCAGTCGTAAAATTCAGATTTTTGTTTTTTGATCGAGAATAAGCGAGGTATTTCACATTTATTTAGTATCTAACTGTTATAGATATACATTACTCGACAGTGAGTCACATCAGACCGTGAGAAGATCTACAGGTACACGGGAGCGACATGTTCGTCCATGTCAACCTACTTACAGGTTTTTTTCCATCCTCTTTATGCGCTTTTATGACAAAAGCGTAAAGCTTTTGCTGTTTCTGTTTGATATAGATCTTTATTTTTATGTCACATTTATCGCTTTACAGGACACTCAATTAAATACTTGGAATTTTAAAAATTCAACCCCCTTCAGGATTTCCAGAAAATATCATTAGACCTCTTTACGTCTGCAATTTTTATCCTGAATTTTTCATTTTTGTCAGCTGAAGTGAATCATTTTGTTTATTTACACAGTAAAGGGTTAAACGGTATCAGTTAGGTATTAGATCCTGGAGGAGTCTCCCAGACTAACACAAAATAAGGCTTTTCTCACATCACTGTTTAGGCCTGAAAGGGAAATTAAGGAGCAACATTGCAACGCTGTCCATCAGCTCTGGAACAGGGACGAGGAGCTGAAAGAGGTTCCTGTTATCGACTGCAATAATTTTCAACCAAAGCAAATGTACCATTATGCATTTATCAGTGCCCCAATCACGACAGTCTGTATTTATGCCGCACTTTTTCGAACATTATGCCCAGACATGTGATACACAGACAAAAGCTCCAGTGTCGATTTAAACACAGACGAAACCATGTCTTATGGTTGGAAATGACTTTTCCATCCTCGGGTTTATCCTCACCTTGTATCTCTTCTTACACCCGGGGACAGGGCAGGCGAACGGCTTCTCCTCTCCCCCATTCATGCACATGGAGCTCAGGATGGACTCAGAGCTGATGGCGCTTTCTGTGGTCCACGACTCATCGCTGTCCGACTCCTCGTAGTCTACTTCCTCCTCATCATACTCGCTGCCTGAAGGCACAATGGAGCCACGCAGAACAAAAAAAACATTTGTCATCCCACATGAAATATGGATGGGGACACAGCCAAAAGACCATTATGCCACGGGGCTTTACCGCACAAAAATGATATGTGACTCTTTATTAATGCTTTTCTCTGTATTCTGCTGCTAATGTTATGACCGAGCAGCCCACATGCCACTGAAGGCAGACAAAACAAAAGTGCTGCGAATGTATGTGTTTGTGTGCGAGTCAAAATGTGGGGACTGGCATGGAGAAAGGGATCATTAAGTGGGAGTGAGCCCCATTGCTCAGCCTGGAAAAAGTGTATTGCTAAGTGCAGAACATTTTCCACTCACATGCATGCACACATGCATAAACAGGCATCCACATACCACATTACTACAATGTTCAACCACTCAAACATGCACACATTAAGGCCCACTGACTCCCCACCATCAGACAGGAAATGCTGCACCTCAGCATGAGGAAGTGGATGGCACCCTGGCACATGTTAAAAGAATGTGTGTGTGTGTGTGTTTAGCAGCGCTGGTGTGTGAGCCCAGACCTAACACTATGTTTGGAACCATTTGGGCTGGAAATGGACATCTGCTTTTGGGCTGTGCAGCACACAGCCCCATGCAAACACACAGCGTGGCAGCTGCTATGTAATTAGCGGAGTGTTGACTGGTTTGCTCACTGCAGGAGTCACCAACTCACAAACAACACACACACATACACACACACACACACTTGTCAGTGGATAGTGATAGGTTTTTTGTTGTTTTTTTTTTTAAAGTAATAAAGCAAATCATCTGTGACTATGCTCTATACAATAATGCAATGTCATTGCACAAGTATGAAACAAACTGCATTCCATTTGCATTACATGCATTTTCTTCGGTAACGCTGTCAGAATCTGATGGATTTGTTCCCGATGGCGCAATTACAACCATGAGGGGGGTTTTTTTTCTGTTACTGCCAGAAGGCTTCATTTTGATGCCTACTTTCAACACCACATGTATAAGCAAACCGCCTTTATTCCTCTCAAACACACACTTGGACACGCACACATACGCGCACACACACCTGTCGTACCTGTGGGTGTGCTGCTGCGGAATGAGGAGGAAGGGGTGATGGGGGGCGTGACGGGAGGCGTCAGGTTACCGCTGGTGTGGCGAGGAGGCGTGGCCGTGCTGCTCCTGGACATTCCGCCCGTGATGGATAGGGACAGCTTGGGCGTGGCCTTCTTCTTCATGGTTTCCTGCTCCCGGCGCGCCGCGTCAGTCATGAACCTGACGGCACACAAGAGATGCCTCTGATCGCCGTTCCACTCAGGACTACATTTTTGAGGCCAGAGTGTCGAGACATGCCAGAAAACATACAAATCTCTCATATTCTTTATTTGTCTCAAATGAACACCATGATCAGAACTGATTTCATAAGTAAAAGCAGCCTAATTTACATTTGAGTAAATAAATTTGAGTCACCGTCCAGGGTGGCTGGTATGAATTTTTTTTAAAAACATGTTTAGAACAACTTGAGCACTTTTTTGAATACATAATGATGAAAATGAACTGAAACAAATTTGTTTAGAATAAAATCACATTGTGGTCACATTATATTTTATTTAATTTATTAATGGTTACAAGTTCATACAAATCTGCTTGCTTTACTCATAACTCAAATTTACTGCCCGTTTAATTCGTCAAAGCAGTCATGCCACATTTAGGTACAGTTACTGACAGGATACTATTAAATTAAGTCACAGTTGTGACTAAGTGGGATTACCCCTTCATTACATTTTTTTTTTGTTTGATATGGACCTTCTAAAGTTTAACGTCTTTATCTCATCTAACTTCTGCTGTTTTGTAGAAATAAATCTGTGGTGTTGTAAAACATAACTGGGCTACTGAATACACAACTCTGACAACACAGACAGTGAATTTGAATGACATTTACAACCTCAGCACTTGAGCAATTTTCACTTACAAAAAAAAAAAAGAAAAAAAACCTTTACTTCCTCTCTCTCTGTTGTTTTGTCATTGTCTCACTCAGAGTTTCGTCTTCTACCAACTTAATGGGACATTAAATAGGATGTGGCACATCGGTTTACCACACACTCATGTCATAAACCTGAAACGGCGACTGTGGCAGGACAGTGAGTTAGGAAAGATTGTCTTGTGTGGTTTTTGTGCTTTCTGCTCATGAGAATACGTCAGTCACTGAGTCACATGAGAATAAGCGTGGACTTTCACTGGTGGAGCAACACTGCCCTCTGCAGGTGCACGCTTTTCAGGGAGTGGGGGAAAGTGTGTACCTGTTGATGTAACTCAGGGCCAGATAAGTGGGCTGCTGTTGCTCCTGCTTCTCCAAGACCCGCGGATCTGTGTCTGAAAAAGACAAAAAACGACCAGATTTAATTAACTCGTCCTGTGGAGGAAAACTGTGTGAATACTCTTGGTATGTAGCTGACTCATACATGCAGTCTTCCTGCCAGACAGGCTGAGAGATCGCTGAAGGTTTCCCACACTGGCTCTTCTGTATTAGTCCACAACGTGTGCAGCCCGGCAGATTAGTCTCAGATACTATTTTTTTCTTTTCTAAACCAGCACCAAGCTCCGTCTAGTTTACAACCAATGCCTTTCCCCCACAAGTAGGCTTTTTAATCATTTCCGAAATCTCAGTGCGGCCAAGAAGAAATTTGTCAGAGGCTGAGGGAGCGACTAGAAGGAGACTGTGATGAATGTGCACAAAGTATTAGTCAAGACGTACACATGCGCTTTTTCCAGCTGACTTGCTTAGTCAGTAACACAAAAGTAGGCAACTTCCACTGCCTGAGGGTTGCAGTGGGAACTTCAAAGTCCCACACTCCCCTTGTCCCCTGGAAAACAGGAGCAACTATATAGGAAAACACTGACCAATATGTTGAATATGTTAACTACCAGTGCCATCAAGTGTTCGACAGAGGAAGCGAGCTGCTTATGCCACGGCATCTCTCCATAGGAATAATTGCAGATGAATATTTAATGGCTTTCAGATGGATTGCAGTTCAGATACGTGCACTGCAGGACCCTCCTTTCAACTAATCCCCTACTATTTGTGTGCTCTGGCCTTCTGAGCTCATTGGTTTTCAGGCTTTCACACTCATAATTAAAAAAAAAAGAATGCAGACTTCCCACAGTGCAGCAGAACACCAAATAGGCCACCAAACTAGAAAACAACCCCGAGAAAGTGCCCCACACTGATGAGGCTGCATCACAAACAACAGTTCTAAAGAAAGAGAAAATGACTTTCTAAACTGTAAAAATCTCAGCAAGGGAAAAAAAAAAATAGAAGGAGCTGAGGGTTTTTTTTTGTGTGTGTTCACGAACACAAGTTCACACACACTTAAATGTGACATGCTCCACAGAGGTGGTCTCAGAGGCTTTTATAGCTATGCTTTAAAAATCCTACCGGCTGCTCAGATGTAGAGCTCCCTGAACTCACATGAGACACACATGTACACACACACGTATTTTTATAGATATATATTTATTCCTATATTTAAACATACTTAGATAAAATACAGCACAACAGGATGCAAAACTCAAAACATAATCACTTTGCACCCTCAAGTAGGTGAGGACCCTGGATAAGGTGTGCATGTGTGTTGAGTAAAGGGGGAGGGGTGTTGGTGGCAGAGTATTAAGCCAGGTGCAGAGAGCTGTAGCTGCAGTGTCTGCCACCTTTACAACTTCCGTGCCCCTAACAGGACAGGAAGCTAACACTCTGATCGATCATCCTGTATCTGGAGCTTGACGGAGACCTGCACATGCAGTTAACTATGTGTGATTTAATATCAAAGTTTCCCTTTTAAAATCCTCTGTACTGCTCCGTAATTTCAGCAAGCCACTGCATGTGTCTGTCTTTATTTAGTTTTTAAAAGGGCTGTTAATACATCCCTAATCAACATTCCTGCATCCAATCCACCGCACGCCATTTGTTTCCAATACATGTGGCATTAACGGTACACTGCTGCCCCCTATTGGCGACAACCGGTCAGCGATCATCCACAGCTGCATGCACATCATGACGTGCTCCGTGCATGTGCATCTTTATGTGTGTATGTGTTTGAACCAGACCAAGAATGTACAGCTTGGTTTGCAGCCTGCTAATTAAGCCACAGAGAGCATTTTAAAGTGTTTCAGGAGCAGCAGGCAACCGGATGAAGGGAGACGAGAGGAGGAGGGGAAGGAGGTGTGGCTAACCCCCTCTGTAATTACACATCCCTGTGCTTGGCGGTGTGCACTGGGCCTGCAGCCTCCACAAGGCATCGTGTGTATGTGTGTGTGTGGATGGGTGGCAGGGTGAAAAGAGAAGGTCTGCAGATTCCAGCCTGGGATGCCAGTTCAGTAATTGCTCTGCTACACCCTCACAGGTCATTTAGGAAGTGTGGTGAACACACACACTTTCACATGCACAAACATGCACCCATTCCTATGTCACACCCGGTCACACCTCTTAGAGTGGGACAATCAGTTAACCAGGATATCATGTAACTGACTCTTCATGTGCCTGCAAGTCATAATCATTTGTCGACTGAGTTCTTAAAGGGAACGTGCTACTTAAAATTCAGAAATATAAATGAAGCGATTTTCTTGGTCAGTTTCTCAGACCAGTTTTATCAAAGCAAAACCACTTCTCTGTTTTTGGGTGAATGGAAAGGTCAGCAAGCCATTTTAAGTGCAATACAGAGACAAGCACTCACTTAAACTCACATTCACTTCTACCGTCAGTTTACAATCACCAGTTAGCCTAATAGCCGCGATTTTGCACTGTGGGGGGAATTCAGAATACCCTGAGGAAAAACCCACATGAGTGTAAGAAAAACATGCAAACTACACAGAAGCCACCACCTCTGATTTAAACCAACAACTTTTTAGCTGAGAGAGATCAGAGCAGCTCACAATGCTGCCCCTACCCAGATATTTGTTCAAATGGAACTGATATTTTGATATGATTTTTTAAATTATTTACACAACTTCTCTTTGTTACAGTAAATCAAAAATGAACAAATAAATGATTAGACTGCTTTCAGCCATTTAGGCTTTGTCTGCTTTGTGAAACTGGACATTTTCAGAAGCATTCTTAAGTGCTGGAAAAATGTGCCTTAGGGTATTTACTTGGGCTTTTAAAGTCACTCAAACACACCCTTGGCCCTTACATGGACAGATGGATGGATGTAGCGATAGATGTAATGATGTAGGGATGTATGGATGTATGACAGCACTATGATGGACTGGTGGCCTGTTCAGGGTGGTTGCCATCTTTTTTATTCATTTACTTATTCATATTATCAACTTTTAACATCAAAGTCTGTCCAATGCACAGCCTCTGACCTATCAGTATTATTATTTCATCATGTTGTGCATTTTAATGCACAACATGATGAAATAATTAAATGAAAAGGGTAAATCTTCATATCATAGTGGTGAAAATGAAACATTTCTATTAGCTTGAGTCCACTGTGTTCATCCTCAGATGAATGGAAACAAATCTGCTAACTCTTTTATAATTATCTTCACTAGCTCATAAATGTGGTCAGATCATCAAAGCATTATTGCAACAGGTCTGCATCTTCATACCCTGTCTATTACGGCACTTTCAGTGCCGTACATTTTTTTAAGCCTACTTCAATCTTTTTTTTAGGATCCTGGGGATCTGCAGGAGTGTATCCCAGCTGTCACAAGGCAAAAGACAGAGTGCACCCTGGGCAAGTGAGAGAAAGACAGTCACTCAGGATCACACTCACTCTTAAGCTCATTTTAGAGTCATTAATCAGTGTAACGGAAATGTTTTTTGGGCTGTGACGGGAAGCCGGAGTACCTGGAGAGAACACAAGCAAGCACAGGGAGAACATCCAAATTACATCCATAAAGCCCTCAGTTTTTAAACCAGGACCTTCTGGAAGCAAGGTAACAGTACCAACCACCAAGCAATTCTGCTATCCCAAATACTACATGTAGCAGCACATCCAACTGAAAAAAAATCAGTCCAAACAAAACTGGGATTTCCTTGGACCTGCACCCTTTTTTCTTTTCTTATCCTTGTCTTTCAAATCTCTTCTATCTTTTATCTATGCCCCTCCTCCTTAACAGTTGCTCTTCTGTTGAGGTAAGAGGCAGGTATGTGCTTGTACAGGTAAGAACACAACACACTGCAGTCGTGCACATGAACACATGAGCCTATGAGCCTGACATCATTACATTCCTCAGACCTGACCTAGACTCACTGCACAAAGCACACAGCAACAACGAAGCTCCACAAATTAAACACAGTCCTCCTAAGCCACTTCCTCTTGCACCCAGCTGTAATCTAAACAGTAAGGTATGTCACTGGAAGGCTGCTACCCTTTCTTCTAGGATGAGGTAAGCCCCTGAAGACCCACGCATTAACTGATTTTCTCACGGAAAGTATCTTAATAGGGTCATCTGGTCTGTTTGCTGCCAGCTATTGTGTGGCATTTCAATGAAACCTGCAGTCCAAAAGTGATGCAAGTTGGTGATACTAAGTTACACAGGGGTCCAAACCTGTGGAGCTAGGAAAACTGAACTAGTTTTTGAGGATGGTGCGCATAAAATGCCCTGCCACAAGAGGGCAGCACAGACCATAACAGGCACAGGCTTGATCGGATTTCTGCACTCTGATCCAAGTCCCACTGACTCACTGTCACTGGTTCATCCTGGGGCACCAAGATGAACAGATTAACAGTTTAACAGTTAATCTGTTGAACTAGATTAACAGTTTTACATCAACCTATTATCTACAATTTATGAGGAAGCTAAATTTGGTTGTCGTGTAACTGATTCTGTTAACACACAACTGTGTTACCTCAAAACCAAAAGGAGGAGGGTTCAAAGTCAAATGCAACTAATCCCCTCCTCTACCACACCCTCACCTAAATCCTCTCCATCTGTCATATTGGTCCCAGTGGTAACTGATCTGTACACAGTATTGATTAAACTGCATACAATCTTCATACTGCAGATGACAAGCGATGGTATAAAGTGAGCACAAAGGCAATTCACTAATCTGAAAGATGTTGCTGGTAGACCAACATTCTGTTCAGCTGACAGTTGGAGTCAAAGGTTAAAAAAGCCAGATGGGGCATATATCAGTGTCTGTTATGTTTGGGTTGTTAGACTAAGGGAAAGATGTCTATCTCTACTTTTCTGTCAGTCTCAGTCTTTCAACTGTTAACTGCTGGGACATTATAGGTTTATATAGCTTCAGGTCAAGAATTATAGTAGGCAAAATTTCTACCCTCTGTGGTTAAATTTGGAAGTGATCCATAGAGCATATGGGTAAGAGGAAAAGCAGTCCATGGCACTTCACCCCACTCCTGTAACTCCTCCCCCTTTAAACAGCATCATGTACAATATAAGCCATTCCTTAAACACCTGCACACAGTCCCACCCCACACACCAAAGTGACATTACACCAAGTGTCATCACCACAGCTGGCGGCTCAGCAAAGCTCTTTGTTAGTGAGACAGCAGGTGTGCAATAACTCAGCCAATAAACTGCCCCCAACCCTGTTAGAGACAGCCAGTTGCCATGGAGACCGGCTCACTGAAGCATCCATTTTACTCCCTCACCCCCATTCAAATGGCCTCATGAAGATGGATCCATGCGACAAATAATGATTAGAGCAAGTCAGCTTTGCTGCACATTAGGGTTAGACGGGGTTTCACACCTCACTACACGCTTCTGCCGTGTCACTTTCTTGGTGTATCAAAGTTTAATCTGCCAAGGCGTGTGACTTTACGTGTAGTCACAACTGAGAGTTTGACCTGTGTTTCAAAAAGTCATGCAATACTTTAATAATAGCAACTGCAATACAGTTATCATTATTGTTATTATTACCACTATTATTAAGAGCACTGCAAGTTACCAGGTTAGAATGATGTTGTCCTTGTCATATCAACACAAAACTGTATAAAAACCAGACACCTTTTCAAAGTTTAAAAACACTTTCTACTGCATTTGCATTGATTTTTTTTGCATTTTATCAGTAAAATCATGCACTTTTACTTATTTTGGGATTACTGAAACTGTCTCATCCTGACAAACATTAGTATCACATATATTATAGGTGATGCACATTTATAATGGCTTACTCTAAAACTGGTTGTGAAATTGTTAGACGCTAGTACTTGCTCTAGTTATATCACCGCATTGCTATATTGTGGGTTATAACTTGGTGATGTATGTACGAGTCGTTATGAGTGACACGACGTCTTGACAAGAGAAACTGAGGTAAGTTACTGTGGGGTAACTCAGCGCAGCAGCCGCGGGAGAGCAGCTGCTCCACATCAGGATCAGGCCTGGAAATGCGAAGACGAAATATTCCGCGATGTTAGCCGGAAAACCGCTGTCTGGCTGGGATGCTAGTTACACCTATGAGACCTACGCGGCCCTAACGGTCGAGTTACCGCTGCAGAGGTAACTATCACAGTCCGGTAAAATACTCCCTTAATAAACATAAAGATATCCAATTCTGTCATGATAAAAGTGTAAAGTTGCTGAAGACCTCGCACTCCGCCGAGCCTGGTCGAGGAGCTGCGGGAGGATAGCGGAACGCGAAGTCGAGACGATCTGCGTTTATCGAGCTAGCCGCTAGTTAGCAGACAGCGGCTAGGCGCCTAGCTCCGTCCCCCTCCTCCTCCTCCGGCCCGAACTCACCGATGTGGTTGTCCTCGATGTGAACGATGAGCTCGGCCAGAGACTCGAACTGGAGACCGCAGCCCCCGAACCTGCAGGAATTAGAGAAGAAAGAGGCGGCGGCAATGCCCGTCATGTTCACGGTGCTGGTGCATTCACCGGGGTTTGGGGGAACCGGGGGTTCGGGAGCCGGGGACGGGGTGGGTGGGTGAACCAGGAGGCACAGGCGCAGGGTCCGGGGCGGGAGCGGAGCGGAGCGGGGCTGAGCGCGGAGCAGACACCGGGCGGACAGGAGCAGGAGGAGGAGGAGGAGGACAGCGGCGGCGGCGGCGGACGCAGCTGGGAGGCGAGCGTCACGGTCGGGGTGGGGGGAGGAGGAGAGGGCGGCTGGTGGCGGTCCACGTCACGACGCGCCTACCTGTTGGAGTCAGAGAGCCACTGAAATCACTGTTGGCAGGAAAAATCACTGAAATCTCAGCTTGTTTATGAGAATCGTACAATGTGGACGTCAAATAAGCGGCGACTGTGCACCAGTTGTTAAAAACACGGAGTTATGACGTCACGTATCTTTTTTTTTTTTTTTTTTTTTTTACCTATGTATTCTTGCTTATACAGAAATAACAGATTCCGATATTGCAGGTCTCAAACAGCATGACTGGAAAATCAGTATGGATAAAGACATCTATGTAGGTTTTGCTATTTAGATATGATTCTAAATCCAAATACAACGCAATTTCACAATCTGATGACCCACTGGATTCCGCCCAATTAAAAAAAAACAATCAGAGTATGATTTTTTGAATTACTTTTTTCAATACCTAAAAAAATTGCACAAAAACAATTTGAGAATAATTTTTTAAATGTACTTTTTGATTGCCTAACAAAATGTGCACAGGCACAACATTTTGAGCTCACCAAACGTTATTGATCTGATTTAAACGTCGCATTTAAAATGCGTGTTTTTTGTGGGTTTTTTTTTTTTATTGCTGTCACGTGTCATCTCGAATCACGAACTATGTGTACTCTGGCCGTATCCTTTTCCTTGCAACCAAAAAGGAGAGGCTCACTGCTGAATTGATCGGGTTATCTTCACAAAATCCTGCAGGCTGTTCCTCCTCTAAAAGTGTTAATACCGTAAACATATAAACTGTGATCAAGTAATCCTTGTCAGCATTGTTGTGATCGAATTATACTCTTGTAATGTAACATTTATTATTTTTAGATATTCCATAGTGCATTCTTTTTTAATGTTATACATTTGCTCTGCTCTTTGTTGTAAATGTCATACAAAAGCAGCATCCTTTAATAAAGGGACAGAACTTATCATTTACAGGATATTGCTATTAACATTAATCAAAAATTTTATCTGAATTATGATACGAATTAACTACAACAATGGAATAATTGTGAATACATAAGAATAAACATTTAATTTATCGTAATAAACTGGAGTTTTCTTTTGCAGTTAATGCATCACCCAGTGACAGAAGAGAAGGAGGGAGGGTGAAGGGGAAGTTCACAGGATGGTAGTGAAAGCAGTCCTTTATGGCTTGGAGACAGCAAGGTTTACCAGGAGCCAGGAAGCAGAGTCAGAGATGGCAGAGCTGAAGATGTTCAGATTTTCTTTGGGAGTGACGGTGATAGCTGGGATTAAAAACAAGTCGGTCATAACAACAGACAGGGCTGGACGTGTTGGAGATAAACTAAGGTAGACTAGATTAAGATGGTTTATACTTGTAAAGATGAGGGATAGCAAACACAGTGGTGAAAGGAGGCTGGAGATGGAGCTCCCAGGCAGGAGAAAAAGGTGAAGAGGAGTTTTCTGGATGCAGTGAATGAGGATATCCAGTTAGTGCGAAAGAAAAAGACGCAGAAGAAAGGGGACAATCGAAAGAGGCGATCTGCTGTGGCGGCTCCTAAAGATAAAAGAAGAAGACGAAACTCCACTCAACCCGAAATAAAACAACAAATAAAAGTCCCTTAACATGATTTCACAGACTCTAACTCTAACTCCGTAGATGTTGTTTAGGTAAATGTCTGGTTAGAAACTGAGCTTTTGGTGAACAGAAGCCTCTTTAAAAGTATCATAGACCCTTTATAACAACTTGACAACACAACAGATACTGAATATCTACATTATTTCTCTAAGATTCATTATACTGAACAGTTTATTGGCAATATTTTTCCCCAAAAAACTGATTTTTGTGTATCTTTAACATGCATTTTATGGTTTACATTGTCACTGTAGATTACCTAATTTGATTGACATGTGCCATGTAAATGGTTCCCTTTACTTTGGTTTTATGCTATAATGTAAATGATTAATTAATTGCAAAATAATAAAATGGAGCCAGAATTCATGTCAGAACTGGTGTAGCAACCACTACACGCAAACAGGATCTCAGAAACAACATGACATCACCAGAGTGCACGGCCCTTCACACAGGCATGGTATAGAGATTCAGTGACTTCATGAGCCTAACACAGATGTTTTCTCTTACACACTAACACGCTGACACACACTCAACACACACAAAAACACGGCACAGCAAACCTGCGACAGTGACGCAGTTGCCGACAGCCTTGCGCAAGTCTGAAGTGGTCACATGTGTAGCGAGAAGGGGAGTTCACGGCACATGAAGTCACCAGATCTGAAGTCAGTGGGTGGTGGACAGTTTATACAGTTTGGGATTCTGAACTTGAATTTTTTAGTTTATCTGTTTTTCTATAATGAGGAAAGACAGTCTAAAATATGAGATGACAAACACAAACCACATTTAACGTGTGTTGTGTCATGTGAACTAAACAATAGCACAACAACTACACATTTATCACCTCGAGGCTAGTGGAGGTGACAATGCACTACTGCTACTGCATTCCATAATCAAATAATGTCCAAAGTAGTTATTTGTTTTATTTTCTTTGGGTTCACTAAATACACAGTAGCAAAAAGCAGTGCTATAAACTCCCTGGAATGAATTGGTTTTCTGCATCAATTTGCCATAGAATAGGAATTTCAAATAATGCACAATAATAAAAATTGCATCCATGAGATGAAAACACATGAAGAATTATAATTTCTCGTGTCTTTATTGGTCATGTCTATAAAAGATTCAGTGCTCCGGGAAAAAGTAAGCGAACTTGATCATTAATATTCCCTTCGATAATGACAAAGGGTCCAGGTCCTGAGGCAGGAAAACAAGCCTTCCTCCATACTTCCCTGATGGAATAATGTTTTGATCATAGTAAGTTTTGCCCTTGTTGTGCCGTATATAGAGCTGGGTAGCCTATTCTTCCCAAATAATTCAACTTTTGTTTCATCTATCTGCAACACAGTTCTGAGGACAGCTAGCTCTCAGAAGCCTATAAGCACTTTTACACAGCATCAAATAAAAAATTCTTAAAATCCCAAATTTCTTGTTCTTGTAGCAAGAATGTCCTGGTTTTGACTCCCGGCAGGAGTCTTTCTGTGTGGAGTTTGCATGTTCTCCCTGTGCTTGCGTGGGTTTTCTCCAGGTACTCCAGTTTCCTCCCACAGTCCAAAAACATGTATATAAGGTTGACTGAGAACTCTAAATTGCCCGTAGGTGTGGGCATGGTTGTTTGTCTGTATACGTGGCCCTGGGATGGACTGGCGACCTGTCCGATATGTACCCCTGCCCCTCGCCTGCAATGGGTTGGGATTGGCTCCAGCAGACCCCCGTGACCCAGTAATTGGATTCAGCGGGTACAGAAAATGGATGGATGGATGGATGCTACAGAGAAATAATATGGACTTCTACAGTCACAAGACTGAGATGTTTTCAGGTGCCAGACTCATGAATGACTCATGCATGTTCTTACACTTTTATTCTGAATTTAGTATTGAAATAAAATGCTCTGAACATGCATTTTGTTTTTTCTCTGAGTGTGCAAATGTGATGCATAGACAGATCTAATAAAAACTACTAACAAATCATGTAATAAATAAAATTTTACATAAAATGTTCAAATGCTCCAAAGAAATAGCTAGAACAATGTTAGTACTGCAGATTATCAAGGTGCTTCTTTGGCAAAATCAAGGCACACAGCAGTTTCTTCCTTTATTTATTTATTTATTTATTGAAGAACTGTAATGTTTTGTTTTAAGGTTGGAATGGGATTGGCTTAGATGACAGCTGACCAGGCAAAAGGAGTGGTAATTAAAATATTTATTAACACAATTATGAATAGGCGATCAGGAGAGGCAAGCCTCACACAGTTAGTGTAACAGTCCAGAAACCAGAAGGGTTTGAAGTTTGATTAGTGTAAGGCAGAAGACACATCCACGAACAGCAGGTCAGGGTCAGAACCAAAGACACGCAGATAAGCTCATAGGGTACCGATCAGGGTGAGGCAAGCAGTTGGTCCACTAAATAAACCAGGTCAGCAACAATTCAATGAAGGGTTCAGGGGTGGAGATACTAATGCAGGTGAGGCAGAAGACATGTCCAGGAAGAGCAGGTCAGGGTCAGAACCAGAGAAAGACAGATGAACTCAGGCAGAGCTATCAACCAGGGCTGTGCAGAAAACGTAGGTCTGACGAAGCAGGTCAGGTCAGATTCAGAGTAGCAAACACAAGAGAAAGGCAAGAGTGGTATCCACGGGGAAGAGTGGTAGCTTCCTTCATATGGTCTCCTGTCATGGACACTTTTCCTGTCCGGCCATTTAGCATTGTTTCTCTTCTTGCAACATTAAGGTCGTGAGAAACTGTATTCAGAACCATCACAGCAATCACTTCCCACTCTGAAGGTCTTTTTTATTTTAGCCTCAACATAGAGTCATGAACAACGTTGATCAGCGCCACTGATGTCTTCAAGCCTTTAGTTATTACTCAAAGGCGGTGTGCCTTCAGAACAAATTAATATCAAGGGGGTTCACATATGTTTTCTACATACAATGTCTGTCTCAGTTATAAGATACAGAAAGGTTAATGAGGTCAGCAGGTTTGTATGATCTTTAATCTGAAACTGCATGACCAGGGTGACATCAGGCTTGGAAAAGTGGCTCCAATTTTCCCAGACGGGCTGTTAAAAGCCATGAAGATAAAGTTAACAGATTGGAAATGACTGGTATACGCATAAAGCATGGAGGTTGTTTTAATCTCAGCAGCATTGTTGGCTCCAGGGCAGCAGCCAGAGACTTCCTGACTGCCGTCATCCACGTTTTTGGGTAACTGCACACTCTTCACGTACACATCCCTTATCTCCACTCAAATTAAGGAGTCTGTGATTCATATCCAGTGGGGGTGGGAGAGAGGGGATCTCAAAAACACAGTGACATCATTACAACTTCCTGTTTCTCCGAGTTGTCATGGTGCCTGAAATTTGCATACCTCTGGAGATTGGCTGATGATGAGTCAGAGGGGTTTGGTCTTATTTTTGTACTACAACCACAACAAAACCATGCTCTCATGCTCAACTCCAGCTGTGCTGAAGCACCGGAAAACTTGACCAAACATGGAAGAGGTGTTTTTCTTTTTTTTAGTAGTTTTGCTCATGCTAATGGGCAGAAGCTCTCACGTTATTGTAGATGCCCGTGGGATCTTGTGACATAATGCAAAACAATTTGTAGAACTGTTGACATTTACTTCTCCTTAGGTAATGCTACTGAATAGCTGATCAGCCTGAAAAGTTAAAACAACACAACTTTTAGATCCTATATACACTTCACACACACATTTTTAATAATGACAGTATTAGTCTGCATAAGGACAGGAAGGAGTCATAAAGTCACGTTACTCACCCGCATACAGGGTAATGAACACTAAACCCAGTCTATCACAATGTTTAAACTTTATTAAAGTCATACTTATCATTGGAACAAGGCCTGTTAACTTTTTGTAACACTGTGAATGATTATTGCTCAGATATGAAGACTCAACTCAAAGAAGAAGCAACTCCAAAACATTTCTTCTGTCTGCATTTGGCAATTTTGAGCTCAGTACTGATATCTGAAAGACAACAAGCAGCAAACTGGCTTGTAGCCAAGTTATCAACCATCCCTTTTTTTGAGCTTTTACAGCTTTATTTTCATAAACCATGCACTTTTATTGAAATGTAGTAAATATCTGATTCATTGTCATTTTCTCATGATAAGTTAACCACTTACTGTATATTGTTAACATTAACATTACTATGATCAGTAACATCAAAGGTTGTATATTATGTCTTTCTTGAAATATTAATGAAACGTCTGTGACGTCCCTCAGATATGCATTTACAACAGCACTCATTTTGACCATGTCGTTACAGCTCTATTCAAGCAACTGGTTTTGGGAGGTGGAGTCAGTTGAGCAACTCCACTCCAAGCGTGCATCTTATTATTATTTTTCTTTAAATCAGAGTTGCATCTTTGTTCTACCCAGTTCAGCTGTACAGCCAATGGGTGGACATGAAGGTGGGGCAGGAAAATGATTCAACTCTGATTTGGGTCTGTGATGTCACAGTCTTGTACAAATCTGAACAGTTTACTAATTTACATTTTTGAACCAAGACAACCCCCATATCCCCAGCCCCACACCCCAAATAAAGCAAAGGGGTTGTATTATGTCAAAGTTTGGGAGCACCATATATATATATGTGTATATATGTATATATATGTGTATATATGTATA
>JAOWBL010000003.1:5187237-5211840 GCA_028564865.1 Zenarchopterus dispar
GATATATATATATAAAGTTTTTGCAAAGTCATTAAAAAACAATCTTAAGGCACTGTGACTAAGTGTAGAGTTCAGAGTAATTAAATGCTCTTTTATGTCAGTGGGTGGCAGCAGGTAGTGCCTTAATGACCCAATTTAAGACAATAGTGGCGCATACAAGAGGCGGGGGTGGCAAAAGGCATAACGTTTGAATGGTGTCCTACAGCTACTTTGTGTGTCGTGTGTGTGTGTGTATGTGTGTGTGTGTGTCATGCCTCAAAAGAGATAAAAAAACCCAAAACAAACAAAAATTTTTTTTAGAGATTCATATATATCCTACTCTCAAGAATGAACATTTTTTTTCACAGTACCCTTTGTCCTCTTTACCTTACCAGCCCAAGTGGTCCATATAGATTATTATTATTATTATTATTATTATTATTATTATTATTATTATTATTATTATTATTATTATTAACACAGACAAATGGATATTTAAATTGGGGTCGAAGGCCAAAGAGAAATGTGTCTCACCCGCCCACCTGGTCATGTCACCCACTCGTGCCCCGTCACGTTGCTGAGACCTTCAGTCTAGGTCCACGCACCGGGGCCACGCGGCTGCCCCCCCACCTTCCCCTTCCCTTACCGGCTAGTGTCTCCCCACCACCACCTCACACCCACCCTTTCTCTCCGTACGGGACCGCAATGATTTAGAAGTTCAGGAATTCCACGTGACGTCACCGGGAGGGTGATGTAATGCTTCTGTAAATAGATCGTATTGTAATCGCGCTCCAGTCCAACGTGGTTCCTCTCTGGAGCGCCGCTCGTCCCCTCTCTGCTTGTTGGTAAGCCTCCGTTTACTTTCATTCACAAAACTTTCAACTCTACCGCGACCGCTCCGCGCCCCGTCTGGCCAAGTTCCTCGTGTAGTCCGCTGTCTCGAGTGTTGCTTCATTTCTAACTGCACTGAGAAGTTGACAGGAGTGGAGTGGGGCGCTTTTTCGGCTCGGTGTCCCACTGGTCTCATCACCAAGCGGAAGGGCTGACCAGCTCGTGTCCATTTGGGGGTGTGTGCGTGTGCGTGTGTGCGTGTGTGAGCGCACTCTCCATAAAGCTGTGCCGGACTTGTTTATGAAAGTTGGTGGCTCGTGGTTTCGACACGCGCTCAGGTACTGACATCTCAAACTGGAGGATTTACCGGTGACAACCGCTGCTTTATGTAAGCTGAATGAAGTCCACGCCGGCGCGGCTCGGTTCGGTGCCGTTGTCATGAGTCATCCATCAAATATGGGAACTTAAAGAAACAGTAAGTAGCAAACTGTTCAGGCAGACTTTTCGACTTGATGGGCTATTCTTAAAAAGTTGTGTGTACTGTGTCATTCATTGCCGAAGTGACAAGGGGAGGCGGGAAAAGGGTTGGGATTTAGTTGCTTCAGTTTTGACAATAATCCGTCTTAAATTCGCAGCGTGCTGTCTGTTGTGTTGTTGTATGTGGGATTTGTGCATTAAAGGTGACGTCATATGGGCTTGATGCAACCGCTCTGACAGAAGGTTTTATTGGAAATGTGCTGAGTCTGACAAAGTCCTAGGAGTACTGCTTTACAGCATGGTAATGTCAGATTTAAATATAAAATGGCTTACCTTTAATTTTTACTTTTTCTATGAAGTGTCAGATTATATGTGTGTAAACTGCAACCTATTTCCAGCTTTTTAAGTCTTTTTTTTTTTTCATGCCTATCTGTTTTCCGTTACCCAACCAGTCTGTTAGTGAAAACCTTGCGGACACTCGCAGGCTTGTTTTATTTGGTAACACTTATACACACATGCGCGCACAAACACTTATGAAGTCAGCTCTACTTGCCTGGGGTTGGAAAATGGGGGTTGAGGCAGGTTCGAACCTGTCAGGAGCATCGAGGCTGAGGCGCAGCCCTCCCTCGCCTGCCTCCCGCCCTCATTCCTCCTCTCTTCCATTCATTGCGTCCTCATCCTTCTCTCTCCGTCCTCCTCCTCTCTCTCTTACTGCCACTTGCCCTTTCCATTCCCCTCTCCATAACCCTTATGTTTTCTCACACCCATTCTGTCACACAAACACACACACACACACATTTTCCATTTCTTATGGGAGGATATACTTTTATTCCCTCCGGTTTGCTCTTGTCTTCTGCTCATGGCATCAGGACCCACTTCACTGGTAGCATATTTCTGGTTCCCCTCAAAGAGCAACTAGTGATCAGCGGTTGCTGCTTAACATCTCCAAAAGATGAGCTGACAGTGTAGACTCTTCCTTACAACTACTAGCTGTCACATCGTGTCATATGTGCTCTGTCCTGCATCTGTGTTGATATTTTTATCCCGTGATGACTTGATGTCAGACCTGGTGAGTCCTCGTCCTTTCATCACACTCATATTATTAACCGTGTCCCGATGAAAGCCTAATTGCAGGCTGAAACACTTCCACTGCACTTAGCATTTCACTTCACAATAACAACAAAAGGTAAAGATTGTGACACCCTGAGTCTTTGTTTGCCCTTCTGGTGCTTACATGTTTTTTAAGAACGCGTAATGAAAGGCCAGGAGAAAAACACAAGCTGATTGTGTTTATTGTTGTAATTATCCTAATAAAAATGAACGGCCAGAGCACATAGCGATGCTCTCACAACCCAGGGCCTCTGCACCCCCGCTGGCACAAAGGGGATCATTTTCCTCAAGATGATGTTGTGTCTCAAAGTCGAATATCCATCATCTGCGGCAACTATCTCATTACACACAGCTTCCACGTTCAAGACATACTGTGTGGGACTTATCATGCATTGTCTGTGTATAATCTCAAATATGAAACAGGGAACTGCAGGTTTTCACTGAATGGTCCCCGTACAAAATAAAATAAAGTTCCTTCTTTGTGACGAGGCTGCAAGTTAACATACTGTTCTCACTTCTTCTGTTTGCGTAGGCTTGTGTATGACATGAATGACAAACAGGACAGGCCTTATGTGTGCGGCGCCCCTGGCTGCCTGCAGGTCAGTTGGATGTGGCACGACTTGCACTTATTGGAGTAGTGACGGTGGCGGGATTGTGCAAATCAAATGTGATACTGTGACCTGGCAAAATAAAGTAAATAGAATGAACTGGACAAGAAATAAAGTGCTTCAGTATTGAAAGAAAGTCATTGAAATTGCTTTTTAAATGAGGGTACAGCTAGATAACATACATGATGTCAGGTACGATGCAGCTGCTGATTTACCTGAGCAACTCATCCCTCGAGTCTTGGGATTTCACGCATCTCTTCGTATCTTTCTCCCTCTGTCGTGGCGCTGCAGCGCTTCCAGCTAGAGGAGCATTTGATCATCCACAGTCGCAAGCACGAGATGACTCTCAAGTTCCCCTCCATCAAGACGGATGCAGTTTTCACAGGTGAGAGCAGCCAAAAACACAAGGTGGAGCTTTTTTTTGTTTTTTGTTTTTTTTTTTAAAAGAAATAATATTCAATACATTCTAAGCCAGACTTAACTTGCTATATAAGCACTCAGTTGAGCCTGCACTCGTGCGTGCTGATGACCCCTTTTCAGGATCAGCGCTTGATAAAAAAATCATGGTGATATGTTATACAGTATGAAATCAGATAAACTCGATACAGGCTTCCTTCCCTCAGGTAGCCTGCGCTGTGAAACAGAGCGGCTCGTGTTTCAGCACGCAGAGCCTTCTCCATCAGACCAGGCCAAACATCACCCGTGCAGACCGGCTTTGATTTAAAACCATGGGGCGGTGGTGCACAACCCTCAGAACCCGGGACTCATTGCAAACATTTTACTCTTTATTTTATTTTGCTTTTTTGCAGAACACAAAAGAAGCTAAACAACAAATACGCCTCTTTACCACTTTGATGTCGTCTGGCAAGCAGTGTCAAAACATCCAGACATTCAGAGGAGTTTATGCTTATTTAGATCAGAGAAGTTATCACATATAACAGATATATAACAGCTGTATTTTAATTGTTTTAGTATTTATTAGGTCATTTCTGGCTGTTTTGTGAATTTGTGCTATACAGTTTTGGGTTGTGTAATGATGATTAAACTCACCCTCGACCTTTTACAGAAGAAAAGGGGGCTGGGGACTATTAGGATTAGATAGATGATACCATATATTGCTTATGAGGTTGTTTTAATGGTCCAGAATAAAACCATAGTTAATAGACATAGTGTGCTGATAAATTTTGCATGTAATTACCAAGATTACATGTGACTACACCTCTGGGTAAGTCATGTGAATATCGACCAGACTTACCTGCGCTCATAAAAACACAAAGCATCTCATATTTTGCTTGGTATTTTGATCTCAAAACAAGGAATTTTTAGGATTATAAATAAACTTTTTTATTGATTAACTATTCACCTGTATACCACAGTTATTTACATTTGTAAAACCGTGTGTGAAACCTTCTGTTTTTCAACTGCTTTGTAAATTATTCACCTGCCTTTTGTTATATATTTGTTTTTTTATAAGTCATTATAGTGTATCTTGCAGACATCTGTTTTGATGAGCAAAGAGAATTTCATTATTATGTAAAAATATCAAACTACTGCTGTAAAAATGGCCAAAATTATGGCCGAAGCATCAGTGAAACAGCACATTATTAATACTGTGGACCGTATTCTTTCAAGACATTAAATATAACAATCTTATACCTGTTTGAGGGAAATCTAATGATGATCTGGACCGTTTTTAGACACATCAATACAGAATGAAAGTATCTTACATTTGTCAATCCAAATGCATCTAAAATAGTCTAGTCTTAACTGATTCATCGTAATCATCCATTAATTACAGTGTCACAGTTGAAATGCTGTCACATTACACGGTCTGTTACTATGGAAACAGCTGTCTGTCTGGATATAAACATCAGCGTGAGACCCAGCCGCTGCAGACTCTCCCGCTGGGTCCCTCTCCCCATGTCCCGGTCCTGCAGCCCATCTCGCCTCCTGCAGGAAATCTCATGTCAAAACAAAGAGCCCGGCCGACCTTTGACCCCCTGCATGTTTAGACGGCTTGGAGAGACAGACCGATGTTATCAGAGAGCAGGGCTGAGAGGAGACTCGTCTCGCCTCTTTGCATTACAACCTGGATGAGAGTTGATTTAGGAAGCAAAGAAGCTCAAACAACAGAGACTGCTGTGGCAAAAAAAAAACAAAACAAAGTGGGGGTATGTACATCTGCAGATTTTTCAAACCCGTCTCTTTTGTGTCCACTTCTCTGCGTGGTGTTTTCAGACCAGACTCCGACGCCAACGCGATTTTTGCAGAACTGTGAAGAGGTCGGTCTGTTCAAGGAGATAGAGGAGGAGTTTCTTCAAGCACAAGAAGAGGAGAACAACAAGCAAGTAAATATTGCAGGAAATGCACACACTGAGCACTCCGTGTGAACTTCAATTTACATTTTGCTGTTGTTTAATCTTAAAGGAACTCAGAGCAATAACCAAGACACAATGCAAATGTGTGCCTCATTGCAGTTGGAGCTTGCTGGTCTGTGTTTTGATGGGTGCTTGTGTGTGAGAGAAAAAGCAGTCTGACCCAATTAGACAATTGCAGATATTCGACCTGCTGGAGGAAAGGCACACCAGGCGATCAGATTCTACCCTGTAAATTAAACAGCCAGTCATCAAACACAAACGCACCTAAACAACTGCAGGCATGCTCACACATGCACATACATACATGCTTTTCTGTAGCTAGAATCTCTGATCATAAAACATGGACTGTGTACACACAACTGCAATCAGATATCACCCTTTAAGCTCCAAAAATATCCCAGCTGTTCCCTGCTTCTTCCCACAGACGCTCTCTGATAACGGGCCGTCGTGCATGAACCAGCACCAGCTCAAACCTCAGCTTCACCTCCAGCACCCTCCCCAGCCGCAGCACACACATCCGCAGCCTCTGCCACATCATCCCCAGCCACCGCTGCACCATCACCAGAGCCATGTCCCAATGATGGCACCTAGCTGCAGCCTGGCGGCCCAGCAGGCGCTGTCCTCGTCCTCGTCCTCTTCTCAGTCCGGATCAGTCATCACTCCTTCCAAACTAACCCAAGCAGAGTGAGTACAGCTTTGGAAACACATACGGGGTTCTGAACAAACATATACATATCTTCATGAATTATTTCATTCATGCAGGATTACTTATTTTGACCCCTACACACACATTTCCTTTCCAGTTTCCTCTTTCCCACTGTCATTCTCAACATAACTCGTTCAGCTAGGCACAGACTGCCATTCCCTCTGCATAATTCATCACTTCATTAATGATCTGAGAAAGAGAAAAAATAACATCGGATGTCAATTACTCAAAGAACAAAGCAGAGAGGGAGAATTGCTGCGTGACGCCCACTCGGTCCCACTGGCTTTACCCGCCCCATCACCCAACTACCACCTCTGTTATGTCTGTAAAAACTCAGAGCCAGACTGGAGTCTCTTAACACGTGGGCAGCTTCCCTGGCTCCTTGGTTATCACCCAGTTTAGCTGACAGATTAGAGGAGTTCCTGTCTTTCATCTGACCAGCTCCCACCAGTTGCTCTCAGTCTTCCTGACAGTTTCGCTGTGGATTTGTGAAGCTCAATAGACATTCAGCCCTCAGAATGTCAGATCATACATATACATGTATACATGCATATATATACACGTACTTTGGGGTAAATGAAATACTTGGCAAATCAAGTCACATCGGGTTGAGAAGAAAAATGTTCCTTTTTCTTTAATACCTATGTTTAACCTTAGGCAACGAAAGTTGTAAACTTGTAAACTAAAACAAAACAAAACAAAAAATCCATGATCTATGTCTTTGGATATTTTTGTGGTTGGAAACTGCAGTTTTTGTTCCAGTGTTTTGACACAAAAGTTAAATTGTGGTTCCACTAGTATTTCATACTTTATCAGACTTATCAGACTCTATTTTCAATTAACCCAAATTCTCCTGCAAATCAATAGAAAGAGATACCGTCTCAAAATAATAAGCTTTTTTTTTTAAAATGAGGATGTTTTCCTTCCATCCACCCATTATCTATCCAGTGCAATTTTTCTTGTTGCTTTGGGCCCCCTTTAGGAAATTATATATTATGATGTAGACAATAAAACATGTAAGATTCATATATGTGTACACCGGTCTTAGAAGGCTAAACCTGCTTTTTCCTATTCCGGGTCAGGGTGATGCTTGAGCCTGTTCCAGCTTTCTTCGGGTGAACAGCGGAGCTGGACGGGCCGCCAGTCCGTTGCAGGAAAAATGAGTACTTAGGATGTCATAATGTTTAAATTCAAACTATTCTCGTTTTTTGACATTCTAAATAATTATATTGATAGTTTTTCATTCATTAAGAGTCAAACTGATAATTTAAAGACTCTTTTTTAAATTTAGAAATGTGGGCCTGTAGAATGTTATCTGTGCTCTTAATCATGCAGAGCGAGTGTGGTGAGATTTTCTCACGGTAAAACTTTTGAGCCTGTTTTGTAAAAGTGCAATACCGTCACACGGGGCTGACGTAGTTATTAAATGTTCTGTCGTGAGTTCTGAATATCTGGTTTCCCTTCCAGATAAACATTTATATACTTAACCAACCTACTACCCTGAGGTTATTAACAATAATAGGATTAAAACACCCATTTACAGTCACAAGATAAAATTGAACTGTTTCTACTTTTTTTGTATTACCGGGCCTCGTTTCTGGAACATTAGCAGAACAAATTTAAACTTAATCATGAGTAAAATGTACATGTTTCATGAAAATGTCAGTAGTTCTGAACGTTTTATTGGTACAAACAAAATCTAGTGCTGCCTCTGACCTCTGACTGCACGTATGTGTGAATAAGGACTGCACATAGATGTTGTCGTTATCAGACTTTACACATTGAATGCCCCTTTTATGAATTTGTTTTTTATTTTCACGACACGCAGACACCTTTGAAACATGTTTTAAACATGAGAATAAATCAGAAATACGACAGGCTTATCTTATCTGATGGACATTTCACATATTTAAAGATTCAGATTATGTTTCTTTAAATCTGTGTTAATTATAGAGACGATGCTGCCGGCTACAGCTGAGCGTTTACTTTGGAACGTCCCCACTGCAGTTGAAGTAATTTTTTGTTGATTTAGACACATGCCTTTTTGTTTTTGTTTATTAATCTAAATGTCATATCAAACTAGTTTGACTCGGATGCTTCATTACACAGAAGACACCATGTCACTCATCTCTGTCCAGGTCTGCCTTGCTGGTCCCTGGAACAACTTTACTCACAAAGTAAAGTCAAATATTTCTTTTTCTTTGCTCCACTTAGGTTCAAATTTACTCTACTGCTGCATTTGAAGTTTTTTTCTTCCTCTCTCTCAACTTTTTTAGCATGCACCATGTCCACAGGTAGACATGCAGGATAGGGATCCAACTTTCTTTTATGTGTGGCGATGCCAGTTTGTGACTGATTGTCATTTACAAACATGCACACCTTCTTATCTAGTAAATCTAGTCACAGATTTACAACGATTTCATGAACGAGGCCCATTGTGTCATCTCACCATAGTTATTTAAGTTATTATCACTTCGCTGACACGGATTTCTGTTCATTTGTTCAAATCTGTAATGAAAGATAAAAATCTTCTTAACCCCTATCAGCTGTGACATAGGGTATATTGTACATAAATAAAATGTCTGCAGATGAGTAGATGAGCCAAGTTGCCAGAACAGTAATCTCCAGACATCTGTCCTGGCCAGAGCAGGCCCTGACGGGACGGAGGAGAGGAAGCTGGGAGTCGATTATGGCACAATAAATCCATGCCAGCTGAAACCAGACGGCACATTAGACAGTGAAACCCACTAAGTCTTACAAAAATGAACCGTGGATTGGATATCTGACAGTTTCCCCTGGTGTTTGCCTTGGTTTCTACAGCAACCTGGTTTTTGAGCGTCTGGCTGTTGGCCCTGCCGAGATGTTGTGGTTACGTTAGGAAATGCTTTTTTTGGTTTGTCTGTACTTGTTATACTCTAAACGGGTTGCAAACGCCTCGATTCAGTGATGACATCATTGCTGATGAGCTCAGCTTGTCCACGTAGGCCCACATTGTCCGACTGGCCCAGAGCCAGAGCAGTTAGGTCAGCACATGGTTTCCCGGGTCTCTAAACCCCTCCCCCTCAGTGATCCCAGAGCGTCTCTCCTCCCTCTCAAGCTGTCAATTTTTTCCACATCTTTGTGAAAGTTGTCCATTGTTCAACTATCACGTCTTTACCTCAGATCTCTCTTTACAACATTTTACTTATATAAAATAATAGTTTGGCATCTTCATCATTCAGCCTGCTGTTAAGTCTTTTTATGGATGCCGTCCTCCTTGGAGAGTAGTTCCAATGTTCTCTGTAAGGTGAAATGAAATACTGTTGCAGCCAAAATTAAAGTCAGTAAAGTTAGTATAAAACATATATAAGTGGAATCAGTATCCAGCTGCACTGCGTTGTTTCTTGTGTACATTTGCAGACCTTCGAAAGCTGATAGCATTTCTATCAAAGACATATATTCTGTAAATGCATTTCAGATGGTTTCTATTTAATGAAAAAGTTGTATGAGGAAATTTGGGGATAAAAACTACAAAATACATTCAACACCCTACAGTTAGTACCTTTTCCCTTAGCTGGAAACCACTCTTTATTTGGACTTTTAAAAATCAGATACTAAATTACTAAACCTCATCCCAGTGAGAGGTTTCAAAATATTTGAAGCCAGGTCATGTGATCAATTGAAGAAAGAACTTTGTAAAACTGTAAAGGGAAATGTTTTCCCAGTCTTTCTTCATCTGGGCTTTTTAAAAAATACTTTGATATCATTTATTAACAGACTTCATGTTTTCACTATAGTTTGGACTGCAGAGGGCAGTTTAGTAACTTGATTTTTTTTTTTTTATAGGACTGTGCTACTAATACTTGCCGAATTTGATTTAACCATTTATGTTGTATATTATTATCTAAACTAACTAGAGGCTTATAAATATGTCTCTCTCTGTGTTTCTTGAAACTGTAGTGAAAAGAAATAATATGTGATTATCGATGATAATCTCATTTAGAGGGTAAAAAAGTGCACATTTGGAGACCAGAGGGGCTTTTTGTATCTCATCCAGTAAAAAATCATATTTACTTTCTTGAATTTAAACTTCATTTTACTGCCCAGTTACACTTTACATTCATTTTCAGAAATGATTAAGGATGTGGTTTGGTTTAGGTATTAAATTAGTTGGTTAAGATAAGGAAAATATCATAGTGGGTAAATAAATCAAGTGCTGTCTTCATGAAACCATCCATCCACCCAGTTTCACTACTTTACTTTATTCTGCTCATCATGTTCTGAGGGTTTACCTTTGAAGTATTTTTAAGTGATCTGTTCCATTAAAACCTAATGAACAACCATAAACATAGATCGACATGATGATTATGTATCGTCCCATTTAAAATGAAAGATTATGTCAGTTTGTTTGTGTGGTTCCTAACAACATCTATGTCCTTTTTTTCCCCCATTCCCATTCATTTTAGTTTCACCTCCATGTGCCGTTAAGACTTGTGGATAAATGTTTCAACTTGCACCTCTCTCCGAACCAGGATTAGTAAAACTTAAGCCAGGCTGGTAATGTTAATTTTCTCTGTCTGTGGCTGACTACAGGCCGGTTCCCGGGGCACTGTCCTGCCTCCTCCACATACAGAACAGACCCAGACAACCTCTGCCAGCCTCATTACCTGGCCCCCTGCCAGACCCCGCCATGCAAGGGGCATCTGCTCGCCACATGACTGTAAGTATGGGAGGTAGTGATTGTCATGCAAAGCACACACACTTCCACAAACACATTATGATTTATAGATGGAGGCATAGTGACCGAAGGGGTCAAGGTCTTTTCGGGGTATCCGTTGACAGGAAAGTTAATTTTTTTACTGTTAAAATGTTCTTTTCATGTCAGCATATGCTCTTCAGATACAAAAGCAAATATTTTTTTGCAGTGGGTACACCAGCTTCTGTGCATTATTTTTGACAGAAACTGACACTGAAGCATCAATCATTTAAAAGACTATAATAGAGAACTCTTATTTGTTCTCTGCTAGAGAGTCGGAAAAGGTAAAATTGACAAAATTCACCAACTATCATCTTTAAAGTCAACCGATCAACACATTTCCTGCTACTTCTCGCATTTGTTCTGAGTTTAAACAAACAACCAACCACTAATAGATTCCTATTTGCATTATAACTATTAAGAAAACCTGTTGGACGCTGGTCTGAGTCTTCAGATGTGACTAACAACCAGAGAGTGAATGGACATTTCCCAATCTGCAGACAGCTTATGCTTTAAATTGCATTAGTAATCCTTTTATTGTTTTATTTCAAAACAAAAGAGAAAACATGCCAACAGGTAACAACATGTCAGATAATTCTCACTTATGAAGTTTTGAGAGTCGCAGAGACAACCAGGCTTTCTTACATCACAAACCAAAGACACAAAATCCATCACAACTAAATGGCTAACCTCAAATCAAACCCCAAACCAAACCGAAATCTCATCCTGGTGTGTGTTACATGTCAGTTCCAGTTGAAATATCCTCATTTTCCATTGATATCCAGACTCTACAGATTGTAATTTTTGACTGCTTTTCATACATGTAATTAAAAACACACTTTTAACCCAGTAAAGCCTTTCCTTCCATACATACAGAAGAATATTTACCAATAATCTGAGGCTTTTAGCTGTTTTGCTTTACCAAGGTATGAAAGGGGACCGTGCTCCTTTAAAACCACAGGAGGCAAATTAACATGCCTCCGTTGTACAGTAACGGCAGTTACTTAACTCAAGTGGAAAAGTAAACATTTGACAACTGGATCAGTGTTTCATGTACAGTTTTGTCTCTTCATTCACTGATCCCTCCAGACAGAAATATCAATGTGATGTGTCATCCAGACCAAGGAGACCCATGATGTAATCACCGGCCCCAGCGTCAGGGTGTTTCTATGTAGTAAACAGAGCTGTACTCGTGTCCCGTCCTGCTCCGTGTGTGTTACTGCGTGCGTGTGTGTGTTTGACTGGCTGGTAAAGCTGGCACACTCAGCTGAGTGACCTCATCCTTGGCACCCGCTAAATGTGCTCCTTTTTTCCCCCCCTCATCACTGAATAGAGAAGAGAGAGAGAGAGAGAGAGAGAGAGAGAGAGAGAGAGAGAGAGAAATATCTCTTTAAGAAATATTGTGTAACAGCGAGGAGATAGAAATATTGCCAGAGATGAGGAGTGTGTGTGTGTATGTGTGTGTGGTGGTGGGGGGGTGATGTCATGCTCCAAACATGACCTCTCCCTCTCTCGCTCAGTGTGGGAGAAAGGTGAGATGAGGTTTAATTTAGCTTGTACAGTCCGTTTAGTCAGATGATACACAGGAATGATAAAGTGTGAAGGTATCGAGCTGCAAATGGGAGCATTTTTGTTGGAACACTTCCCCTTTTATCAACTTTTGTCTTTGCCGTTGTGGAGGGTTACGCAAAACTGTGGGGATAAACCAGAGAGGAGCACTTTTGATGAAAAGTATGTTTAATTCTCAGAAGCCACAGAGATGCAGGATACTTTGGAAAAGCGGCCTTGACACCAGCATGGCCTCGTAGTTTAAGGTTACCACATTCACCACAGAAAAGATGCCAAGTATTTGATCAAGATACCACACAAGATCTAAACCGAACACTCTTGAACCTACTTTATGAGTCTGAACAGTCATTCATCTTACTGATTTATCTTTTCAGACGACTAATTAGGGTTTAAGAAACCATCTTTGTTTATTTTAAAACAGATCCTTCACAACATGTATCACTTCATCTTGGTTACCGTCCTGCCACATCTAAAAACAAAAGATGGCACGTAGTCATTACTTTGTAAGGCATGCCAAAAACTGAGAGGTGATTCGACTTAAAAAACAAAAGGAAACCTTTACATATATTGCAAATACCTGGTGTAATGTTGTAGAATAACACCTGCAGTATCAGACGTGGTATTCACAGTATGTTTCATGATCTGTTTGTGATCTTTCAGTGTCCTCTCTGAGAACAGTAAAAGAAAAAATCCAAAACAAACAAACAAAACAAAACAAAAAACTAAGTTTGTAACATAGTCTGTACAAGAAGCAATGAATATGGCCATTTGTTTCCGGACTATTGTTTTATAGTTTGGCATTTGGTCGTCACCTTTTTTCGCTCATTAGGGTTTATTAGTCAAATTAACAAAAAAATCAAACAAGCTATGACTACAACTGAAGTTTTCATCGGAGCATGAACGTCCTGAAATTTCTCCCCCAAACAGCTTGGCAACTACACGCATACACTCACATGTATGTCCCTGTAGTTAGTCGATAACAGAGACTTTTTGACTCCTGAATCATGGAATTAAATATCGTATGATGTTCATGACCAGCAACTGCTTTTCCCAGTTTTATTGCACAGTAAAATCTTGGGTTTATTTGATTATTACTCTGTGTATGGGTTTCTTTATTTCAAGAGTAATTGCACTCTTAAATAACTGTAACATCCATCCCTCCATTTTCTGTACCTGCTGAATCAATTTCTGGGTCACGGGGGTCTGCTGGAGCCAGTCCCAGCCCATCACAGGCAAGAGGCAGGGGTACACCCTGGACAGGTCACCAGTCCATCGCAGGGCCACATACACAGATAAACAACCGTGCACACCCACACTCACACCTACAGGGAATATACAGTTTACAATCAACCTAACATAAATGTTTTCGGACTGTGGGAGGAAACCGGAGTGCCCGGAGAAAACCCACGCAAGCACGGGGAGAACATGCAAACTCCACACAGAAAGACTTCTGCTGGGAGTTGAACTTGCTGTGAGGCAACAATGCTAACCACTAAGCCACCGTGCTGCCCAATAACTGCAATACTGAAGAAATATTATTTCTCAGTTTTCTAAATAATATATTTGAAAATTTAAATAGAAAATCTAAATATAAAAAAGGAGATACTTCTTGAACACTGGACAACCAAAACGTTTTCATCTTCTTTTAACATTCAGGCATCAGTGTAACAATTACTGTCACACACATTTGGACATTTGACATCAAATTGATGTCCACATGAACCCTCTCATGCCTGATATGAATTAATACAAAAAAAAACAGTTTCTTTTTTCTTTCTTTCTTTTTCTTTCTTTTTCGAGCATATATTGAAATTGGAATTTTGTCTATTAGTTTCTACATAGGGTTTTTTTGGTTCATTATGAATATACAATATTTTATTGCTGTTATTTGGTCTCAGAAATTCATGTGATAAATATCATACATCTGGCATGATGTGCTTAAAATATTACAGCTCAGCTTTTGATCACTTGCAGAATATAACTACAAAAATGTATATTTTGTAAAAGAAATAAAAAAATTAGATGTTTGTTTTGTCTTGTGGTGATATAAGATTTGAGCACTGAAGTAAATCTTAAAGTTTTACAATTTGCTGCATACAGGTGGATCCGTAGCTCAAGGTACAAAGAAAAATTGAAGTTATATTTTTAAAAATGATATCAGAATTGAATGTTTAGTTTAAACAGTTTGAAAATTATTTTGTACATGGTTTATTACAGATTCCTTGAAAAAACTAATCAGAAGCCTAAGAAACTAGACTTGTAAAGTCTGACCTTTGAAAAAATAAGAAATTATAATCACCTGCCTGCAGTCGCTGCATCTTATTTTTCCTTTACATTAGATGAAAGAAAAAAACAATTATAAATAAAGTTCCTGTCTATATTTGTTGTCAATCACTACTCAGAGAGCCAAACAGACGATGGGCCACCATTACCAACAGCAACCCCCAGGACTCGTCAACAACCCTGTGGCATCCATGGGTCACATGATGGAAATGATGTCACAGCGCCACCAGGCGCCCGCACTACAACAGCAACACCACCACCATCATCCCCATCATCATCATCATCATCATCATCATTCTCATCATCAACAGCTTCCACCTCCGCCCCTCACATATCAACAGCAGTGCCATGCTCCGCCTCCCCAGCACCTCGGAAGCAACCAAGGCCACCAGCTTCACCACTCAGGGAATGTACCACACGCTCAGGCTCACCAGTCACCGCCTTCACGCTTACACCAGGGCTCACCACCAGCGCCTTCACTGTCTACCCCAGCACAGGTGCACCACATTACATTAAGTGAAAATTTTACATTTGTTATCATCAAGCACAGACGATGTTACTATTGTTTTTTTTTTCCTTTGGTCTCAGTTATCACCAGTTGCACAACAGATGCAGGCTTCCCAGCCGTGCCACTCGCACCATGCAGTGCAGGCAGGCGGCGGGTGCGGCGGGGGTGGCGGAGGCAGCCGTCGCAGACGGACAACCGAGCAGGACCCCGATGAGCGAAGGCAGAAATTTTTGGAGCGCAACCGGGCTGCAGCCACCCGCTGTAGACAGAAGAGAAAACTGTGGGTCTCGTCGCTGGAGAAGAAAGCCGAAGAGCTGACACACACAAACCTGCAGCTACAGGTGGGATACGTACGCTGTACACATGCAAACATTTGCATATGTGTGATGTCTCATTCATGGATGCTTAGAAGATGTATTTGTGTATTCCCAGAATGAGGTGACATCACTGAGGTCAGAAGTGGGTCAACTGAAGCAGATTCTCCTCACCCACAAGGACTGTCCTGTCACTGCTAGACAAAGAGAGGCACAGGGGTACCCCAGTGAGTAAACCCCCGTACTCTGTACCCCTGTTTAGAAATCTCTCCATCTTTTCTAGATCATCTCCATGGACAACTGAGCGTATAATTCAGACACATCACACCTCTTTGTGTTCACACAAGCAAATGCATTAAAGTTCCATGTTGTCTTGCTATTAAAAAACACTCTTCTGCACACAGAGACCTTGAACCGTGCCTTACAGAGCATTTATCAGTAAAACATAACCTACCAGTCTTCAAATGTAATCAATGCACTTTTAATGCAAACTGGAGCCGGTCAGAGGAAAGCACTGCTTGCTGAAGTCCCATTTCTTTTGCTGTACTACTTTAATAACCAGACCGTGCCTATCTTGCACTCCAGACAGGCTAAAGTTAGTGTTCTGCAGTAAAGTAGCTTTACCTGACTGTAATCAAAGATGGTCTTTTTTTAAAAATGCACCTTAAAAGTGAACAAAAAATGGTCTTGTGCTTTAAAAGCATCAGAGAACAAAGAAGGATGCAATGTACTATATTCCCATGTTTCTAATGTCTTTTTTTTACCTGTATGTACATTATTCATTTGTTTAATAAAAAAAAAAGTTTTTGGATTTAATCTGAATTGTAATGGGTTTTCATTCACTTGATGAGCATGAAAGTGCTCACGCCAAGCGTATCCCAATAGCAGATAATCCGCTACATTATCAGTGACTTTGACAGCTGTTTCTGTGTCCAGCTGCAGGGGTGAGCCCAAGAGGAAGTCCCACCCCTGCAGGTCCTGGGTCTCATCTGCAAGCGGTCCAACACAACAGCATTTCCACCTCCTCGATGGCTGGAGGTGAGCCCAGCCACGGCCCTCGGCCCGGACACCAGACGTCTACATATAAATGAAATACTGACCTCGATGAGGGGAATTTGTAATCCGACATGAGCACTGAGGTGTTTTTTTTCAGCATTGTTAAGAGACTTTTTGTTTGGAAACAAGACCGGAAATATCACTCTACATATCAGGTAAAAAAAAAAAAAAAAAATTGAAAAAAAAAACCCTCCTTCGTGAGCCTGTTAAAAACTGTGATGGTTACATAGCAACTTGATCCTGTGTTAATGCATAAAATGTCTGTTTCTGTTTACATCGACCTAACCGTCACCTGCACTCTGAATCACAGCTCGTGTTTTTCGGCATCTTTTACTCTTCTGTCTCGCAAAAACCTATCTTTTTGGTTCTATTTCTAAATATGCCGCTGCTAATGCGCACCTTATGCCTTCTATTTGAAGAAAGGCTGCTTGCAATAAACAACATGACTGTATTGTTACAAAAAAAAAAAAAAATCAGTATCAGACAAAATTATATTTTTAACTTTGGAATTACATGGTCCTGTAAGTAAAGGTAAAAAAAAACCCCACATATGTCTCTGAAAGCCATGTTGCACATGATTGTACAGTGTTTCCTGTAAGGCACTTTTTTTATTACATACAACTGCCTTAAGTCATAAAATAACTATGAATTGCACTCCATGTCTGAATCCCTGTCAATTAATTTACATTTAAATTACATTTTTGTACTATAAAGTTGCAGACAATCGCTGTAAATGTCATGCTAAATAAAGGAACTTATTCTGGTACCTTTTTTGTGATAATTTAGGTATATTTTTGAACATGATACTTGACATTTTGTTTATGTTGGAGGGGACTAGTCCAGTGGTTTGTGGGTGATAGCCTTCTGGTTGTCACTGTGACTATGTGGTCTAGTCTGCCATCTAGTGTCTAGATTTGTCAGTGGGGTCTGACCATGATGTTGAAAGTGGGCCTTAAAGAAGTGAAACCAGTTATGGGGTTGACCAAAGCAAACACACAAAACATTTAAAGTGGTATTTTCTCCTATTTAAACGTAATAACCACTCACATCAGCATAAACTTTGAGGATGACATTTTGGCAAAAGCTGTTAATAACTAAGTGATGCATGCACAGTATTGACATGTTTTGTTTGTTTGTTTGTTTTAAATAACAAACTACTTCTACTACTGATGTGAAAATGGTTTCTGTGCATGCAGTCATGCAGGCAGGTCTGTGTCAGAGTGGTTTTACTTGTGAGTGTGATTTGGACTAAATGTGGGAGGCACTCCACCCTGTTGACTCAAACAAAAGGTCTGCTTAACCATTACCAGACCCCTTCATGACACGCATGCACACTACCTTCTCTAAAATGCCATTATCCTCACACTCTTTAGCTCTCTTTTGAAAGAGCTACATTTCTTCCTCTATATAAAAAAAATACAGCATGTTAAAATTAAAAGTAGCAGTATAGAGCAAGAAATGTTTTTAAATGCATCTTGCATTAAAGCAAAGTGTGGTCTTACTAATATGAATCACGTGTCTGTCTGAGAAGATTTCTGAAATTAGAAATATGGTGAGTGTAAGGAAGTTGGTTCCTGGCTTACAAGAATTTTATGTACTTTATATACTACGCTGACTACTTTACATATATCCCACATCCATGGAAACATACTTTTCTTGTTCTTTTCATGCTGAAGGGTTTGCATATTTTGCTTAGTAGCCATGGAAACAGTATCATCTAATTCAGCTCTGAATCATTCACAAACACTGTCATTATGGATTTATCACATTCCTGGGGATTTTACTTCTTTTCGTAATGCAAAATGATACAAAGCTCAATACAAAAGTATAAAAGACATAATGGGTGTGGCACAAAACAACTTTTTTTTTCTTTTTGCCAACCAGCAGCCATCATTACATTCTGTACAAACGTGAGACAATATGATGTCTGTTAATTCAGTATTAGCACCATTATTGAAATCAGTGGTACATCATTCACATGTGCACGCTTGCGCTCACAACAATCACACATTTAAAGTCGCTCACAGGTGCGAGGAAATAAAAGAGGAAAGGGCACAAAGCAGGAAAGGGAAGTCAGAGGGACTGGACTTCCTCTGCAGTCAGAGAGGGCCCTTGAGAGCTCATCTGTTTTACAGTTGTTTTTAAATCGGAAAGAAAATGTTTTGTGGGTCTGCGTGCAGCCGCGAGCAAATCCATGCATATAATGTGATACTGCAGCGTGTCAAGCCAAGAACCATAGTCATAAACATTAACAAAATGTACGTCTTTCTTTGCTGTACAGTGTCATTATGAAGTCTGAGTTTTTTTATAGTTTCAGTCAGAGAATCTCTGCATGTCGCTGTCTCTGCGAGCGCTGCAGTTGTCAAGAAAGCGGTCACAAGGAAACTCGATGAGGTCTCCCTCCTCCAGCGGGGCAAGTCGTGCGGGTCGACTGCTTTGGTAGCTGGTGAAGTCAGTCGACACGGAGGCCGTCGCCATGGCTGGTCGAAACGGTCTCCTGGTGGAGTACATGTGGCGCACGTGGACGGCCGACTTCCTCCTCTGTAGCCTTCTCCTGAAGCTCCGCCCAAGCCACACCCCGCCAATGACCAGCAGCAGCATGGCATTCCCTACTAGAGTTGCCACCGTGATTAGCTGGAGATCAGAGGTCAACGTGGCTCCCCGAACTCGCTCTTCATGGAGGGTGACCAGTCCTGCACAGTGGTCTCGGGGCGCAACTTGACACACTGATCCTCCGACCACTCCTTCCACACAGACCATGTAGGTGACTCCTGAGTTGAGCTCTCGAAGGGTAACAGAGCGATCTGCGCCACGGGCATAGACATAGCGGGGGAAACGATCTGGGGTGCCAAATCTGTCAAATAGAACCCGATAATGGATTTCCTGGAGGCCTAGTCTGGATGCTGGTGTGTAGTGGTGATGCTCCCTGGTGGTCCAAAAGACAGTGACTGTACTAGATGTCACATGATCCACTGACACGTTGGTGATGAAATGGCGGTTGAACACGCAAGGATCTGTGATTACAGGCAGATCCGACCTCAGAAGATCAAACTTTTCTCCTGACTGGACAGGAGTATTGGTCCCGAGTCTGATGCTAGTCGCAGGACTCTGTGTGGTTGATGGATCAGTTTTGTGAAGAACATTTGATCTGTGCCTACCTTTGGCACGCTTCCCCTGTCTTTCTACAGAAGCTTGTGACTCCCTTTTTGGTTTCTTTCCTTTCAGGATTAATGACTTCTCCGTCACTTCTGGACTGCCTTGGTCTTGTTGGATTTCTGCCTCTTCTTGCCCCTGTCTTTTCCTTTTCTCTCTCTCTCTCATAATCATTATTCCATCCTTTTTCCCTTGTCTCATAACTTCTTTCCCCCCCAGTGCTGTTTTATTTCTTTCATCTGTGCCCTGCTGAACCCCTTCGCTTCTCAACTCTTCACTCTTCTCTGCTTCTAGACCCAACTCTCCTTTCTTTCCCCCCTCTACCTTCACCAGCAAACCCCCTCCGCTGCTCTTTTCAGGCAAACTGCTTCTCTTGCACAAGTGACTCCAGTTCCCGAGGGGTTGCAACTGAGAGCTGTTCACATAGCCCAAATATTTCCCTCTCAGAGTTGCTGGGTAATGACATTGCACAAATACGGTCAAAAGTTTGCCCTGAGAGTGCGCAGCGGTCATCCATCTCTTGAGCTCCTCCAGGCGGCAGTCGCACGTCCAGTTGTTGCCGTGGAGATCCAGCTTGTAGAGCACGTCGTTGAGGGCAAAGATGTCACCGGACAGACTGGTGAGAAAGTTGTTCTTCAGCTTCAGCACCTTTAGGTGTTTAAGTTTGGAGAAGGCCAAAGAGTCCACGCTGGAAATACGATTGCGGCTGAAGTCCAGCTCCTCGATGCGCTCCAGAGGGTCGAGGAGACCGGCGGGGATTTCCACCAAGTCGTTGCCGTCAATCAGCAGCTCCCTGAGGCCTGACAGCCCCTTAAGGGCGTCGCTGTCCATGCGAGAGATCCTGTTGTTGCTAAGGGAGAGCTTTGATAGCTTTTTCAGGTTTTGGAAGACGCTGTTTCCGATGTACTGTATTTCATTTTCAGAGAGCAGCAACGTTGTCAGAGCTCTGAGCGGGGAAAAAGTGAGGGCATTGCGCACTGCAGACTGCTTGTTGTGGGCCAGGTTTAAAAAGCGCAGGTTGGTTAGTGTAGAAAAAGCGTTCCTGTGTATATAATGCACTTTGTTGTATTCCAGATGAAGATAATGCAGACTAGGCAAGTTTTTGAAAACAGAATCCTGCAGAACTTCTATTGCGTTTCCGTCCAGGCGCAATTTGGTGAGATTATCCAAGTTGGAAAAGAGCTCCGGTGTGATGTTCTTAATGGCATTGTTATTTCCATAGAGAGTAGTTAATTTCTTCAAGGGTTGTAAAGTTCCAGTTGGTACAGCTGTTAAGAGATTATGTCCTAGATACAACTCCTCAAGCTTGGAAAGTTTCTCGAACGCTTTTGGGTGAATAATTACTATTTGGTTGTACTGTAAATTTAGCCTCACGAGGTCACTATACCTGGTGAAATCGGAGGCAGAGATGTTGGTGATGAAGTTGCCCCCGAGGCTGAAGATCAGCGTGTCATCAGATACCCGCGCGGCGGGTTTTGGCACCGCGCGCAACCCGCGGTTGGCGCACATAAAGTGCCGTGGATGCTGACAGTCGCAGCGCTCGGGACAATGGTCCACTGCAGAAGATGTAAGCCCACTGACTGACAGCAGGAAAAAGCACATTCCCGTAAGGAACCCGTTGGTATCCATTCCTAGAGTCCTGCCTGCACACGCAGAGTCTGCTGCGGCATTCGCTTTGTGCTGTTCAGGTGCAGTCGCGCCTCTCTTCTGTCATGCTGCAGACCCACTCATCCATTGTTTCCCTGGAAAGCTTTGCACACCCCGGGAACATGACTCCATCATTGACCAGCAGTGCAGGGTACTTTAATTAGTCCAAAGCACTCTGATATTGTCCGAGCACAGCTCACTTCCAAAGTAAAAAGCCTCCATCCCCCCCAAAAGTGGTCATCTGCTGCGAATTACAGACTTCAGCCGCTGAGCGTGTTCGCGCACACACCCGCGGGCGTTCTCGTGAAATCCCTCCTCCGCAACGCTGCGACCATGCGCAACCAGATGTGCATTCTCTTTTTTTTTGTCGCACGAGACTCAGAGCCAACCAGCAAACCCCGTGACCGAGTTTAGTGCGCGCCCCCGCAGCCACCGGGGGTCTGAGATCTGGAACGGTTGCCTGGAATGGACAAAGCAGACAGGAAGATATCCTTCCCACGGAATCCCAAGAGAACCCCCCTTTTTTCCTGCCCAGAAAACATATATACCGACCAAGCCAATCGAAAGGTTTTCAAAACACAAAATTCATTATGCCACTGATGCAGTTAAAGATATGGAAATAATTCTTAAAATAGTATGAGTGATTTTTTTTTCTGTACACGGGACATTAAGTCTACTCAGCAGAGGCAAATCACACAGATAACCCTCCATAAATACATCAGTCCAGTCTGCATGCCCTCTGTGAACCAGCAACGCTATTATCACATAAAGCACAACTCTAATTCATGTTCTCTCATTAAAACAGCCTTTTGTTGCTGAGGAGCACAGATGGTTCATATTTGCTCATTTAAAATGTAAGCTTAGAAGTCTGCTTTAAACTCAGGGGGTGAAAGGTTCCTAAACTGAGTGAGAAATCTCTGAAGGAGTAGGGATCAATTGCATGTGAATAATGGGAGCATGTGAGTATTTGGTGCATTATTTTGTTGATGAATTCTCTGCACAGCACATGGAGGTTTCCGGGCCAGTCTCAAAGCATGTGACCCCTCTGCCAAAACATCTGCACATTTGTAGCGAGCAGGAAGTAGACTTCTTATCCTATGACAAAATACATAGTTTCAAAGAGCTTGTAGTAACTGGCTACATATCTTTTTAACGGAAAAATGCTATTGTTTTTTTTGTCCATTCTGTGGCACAAGAAAGTTCAACCAGTTTATCAGCTGTCGATCTACTTGATCATTTATGACATATTTCAAATGATTTAGAAACATAACTATTCAGATATCAGGCTTAATACACAGTGGTCTGTATGCTGTGGTAATGATGAGCTGAGACAGTTGATTCTTATTTTGTTTCAATATTTCAAGAGAAACAGACCCAAAGAATGTTCAGGTTAGTTGAGGTACGGAAGTGTAGGTTAGAGGGACTGAATACTTGGCTCTTGAGTCATAAGAGCAGTGAGCAAGGGGACATGAGTGTGTTTGGATGACAGAGGGATACACTGAAAACATGAGTGTTCATGAGCTTTGGACTGCAGAGATACAGTGTAAAAATGATTATTTAGTCAGTGTGTTTTTCCACAAGTTGGCAAATAAAGGTATATACAGTAAAGAAAAAAAACGGTAAAAACCAAAATGTCTGAACTCTATAGGCAAAAAAGAAAAACAAAAAACAAAAACTGATCACAGACTAAAGCTACGGTCACAAAGGTTCTTAAAAACGGTGGGTTAGTGTAAATCTCCCAGGTTCTACAAAATCTGGAGTTTGTAGACATAGGAGGGGGCCATAGTTTCCTACAGCCTTTTTAAGAAGTTGGTATGGCTGCTGTTCAATTCTCAAGGAGAGCTTGAGGCATTCTTAAGAAAATTAGGTGAGTTTTCTGCCGCACGTTGGCCATACGGTTCTTATATTATTCGTAACAGTGCCTTGGAACCTTTCTTATGGTATACTTATGGCCCTCTTACAAAAATTGTTGTCATAAGGAGGCTGTATGCCACCCCTAGCAACTCATGGCAATCTCAAGTTATTGGTAGGAAGATCCTATGGCTTCCAGCACATTTTGTCGAGGTATGTAAGTGGCAGCCGTCCAATATCTTCAAAAATCAGTGTCTTGATCATCATGTCTGCTAGAAAATTTGTGGAAAGGTTTGTGATTTTCAATATGGCAATAATGCCAAGAAGACTACAGCTGGACCTTCTACACCTGCAGGACAAAGGTCTAACAGTTGTAGCCGATGCTTTCATTTAGCAGCAGCTAGTGGGTCCAGCTATGGATACAGACGTGGCACCTCTACAGCCAGTACGAGACTCTGTTTCATGAGCTGGTCCGCAAGTCAGAAAGTTACTACATGGCGTACCACCGGATGGATCACAACACCTTTGTTGAAGCGTTGCCCCATGCATCGTGAATAGTGAGAAGCAAGTGTAATTTCTCTGGAGTAACAGTGTTTCATTGTGGTCGATTTTATGACCCTCAATAATCCACGAACATTATGAGTTGTTCTCTTAGGTTGTTTCTAAGGCATTTGTGCAGCAGCCCTATGAAGAGGGCTTTCGTGGTGTGTTTGTAGAAAATCTTGTACAAGATAATCGTCCAGCCCACAAACGGGCTATAAAAGCTGGATTCTTATAAGGTTGCCTTAAAGAGCCCATAGCAAGTGGTCCAAAAACTGTTCAGAGGGTGTTTGCAGCCATTCGTACAGATCACTATAACCATAGCTTTAAATATCCTCCAAGTTGGTTCAAAATGAATTAAATTTCATCATCTTATTACAGATATTTCTAAAAAATTCATAATTAGGCCAGTTTTTTAAACTGCATTTGTATTAAAAACAGGGGATATTTATTTTATTTTATTTTTTGCTGTAGATCAAGCCTTTATCTTGTTAGTACAACAGGTTTATTAAACTGATATATTATTTGACTAAAAATCCATCCTCAGTTGTTCTTAACCTTTTGTCATTGATTTTTCATAAATATGCACAAATATGTACAAACAAGTTGGCACTCCTCTAGTCAAGAAAGAAAAAAAAAAAACCTCAGTGCTCCCTGAGATAACTTCAAATTGATAAGTAATAATTAATAATTTACTTAACATTAATGAAAAACAAAAATGTATTTTGAATTGTGGTTCAACATAATAATAATAATAATAATAATAATAATAATAATAATAATTATTATTATTATTATTATCTGTAAAACTGAGGCAATCACTGCAATCAAGTGATCAAGGCAGCTTCTGCACCTGGA
>JAOWBL010000003.1:5229894-5271728 GCA_028564865.1 Zenarchopterus dispar
GGGTTATTGGTATTCTGATAATAATGCTTTTATTTGTGTATGATTTAAGAATTGTCCAAATAAAAAGAAAAGTGACAACATAGTGTAAACATGAAAAACGCGAATCGCACCAAAATTGAACTATAACATATAAATAAATAAATAAATAAATAAAGCACTGCCACGTGGTTTCTAAGCAACACCATGACGTCAATTCCGCGCGACCAGAACAGAGCTAAAGTTGTCGCATAGTTTTAGTCGAGGACGTTGGTTGCCTAAGCATTGTTTGGTTTCGCTTTAATCATCGTGGATTTTAAGGACGCCGTGTTAAAATGACAGTGTGCAGCTTTTTCCTTCAAGGTCGTTGTCGTTATGGTGACAAATGTTGGAACGAGCACCCCAGAGGAGGGAGCAGGGGAGGCGGAGGAGGCTTCAATGACAATTATAACCGTCAGCAGCAGAGCAGAGGAGGAGGTGACCAAAACAAACACACATTTCAAACTGTTTCCGTGGAGTCTTTAACAGAATCAACACAACGAAAGTGTGCTGTCTTTCTTTCTTCTCGGCCATTATGAATGTTACATTTACGCCTCTGACCTGTTGTCTTTCAGGAAACGGATGATTAAAGATAACTTGACTTAGCGTAGCTCATGATGGCGTCATTCCAGATTTAGCAGCCATGTTATGCAGGGCAACAGCACCGGAACCTTGTCCTCCGAATAGTCAAAGTTCACTCAATGTCGTTTTAAACTGTTTACAAAAGCACTTGAGGTAAACAAGGTCAATTGTAGTGTATTACATTTTATTTTATTTTTTTACATTTTAATTAGCATATTGTTGTGTTAGTCCCTGCCGCCTTTATTCCCATGTTCATAGGAAATAACCTAAAATCGATTACTTAGTTCCCACGAAGTTCATAGAACTGTTAAGACTAAAGTTAATATTTCTTAAAACTTTCTAAGCAGCACTTTTCTAAGTATTCATGCCAAGGTTTTCATAAAATTTGGCTAATAAAACAGGATAACCAAATGACTGATGGGTCCGTTGTCATGGTGACCAGTCACAATATGTCTTTGTTGTTAAAGTAGTACACAGGAGCTAACAGTAATCACAATTGTGTGTGTGTGTGTATACACATGCACAAACACACACACACACACACACAGAGATAATGTATATATGTGTGTGTGTGTTTATGTATATATATATGTATGTGTGTGTGTATATATATATATATATATCTATATCTATCTATCTATCTATATATATATATATATATATATATATATATATAGATAGATATATATACATATTATATATATATATATATATATATATATATATATATATATATATATATATATTATATATATAATATATATATAATATATACGTATGTATAGAGAAAATTTTATTTGGCTGTGACTGATGTTACTTTGCATGTTGGTTTCAGGATTTGGAAACAGAGTTTGGGTAAATCCTTCTCAGCAGAAAGGAGGCTATATCCAGCCTTCGTCCTTCTCCTCACCTGGAGGCAATGATTGGGGTCGTGGCGGAGGTGGAGGTGGCGGCGGCGGAGGAGGGAGACGAGATAACTTGAAGAGTTCGGACTTCACATTCTCTACTCAGAACAGATTTGCATCACTCAACGCCGGTGGCATCTTTGACAGGAGAGGAGGAGCTGCAGCTGCAGGAGGAACAGCTGGGGAGGAGGATGATGATAAAAAACTGTGAGTTTTCTTTGTTCTGTACTTAGTATTTATTTATTAATTTATTTACTTACTTACTTATACATACATACATACGTACGTACGTAAGTACGTACGTACATGTTATAAGATATTAATTTGTGTGTATCTCCTGTGGTGAACCAGGGAGATTATTCAGATGGATATGGATGCTTGGGAAAGTTCAGGGCAGTGGGGCTTCTCATGTTACTCCACTGTCAAGGCATCTATTTCTGGTTTGTATTAAATGTGCATTTAATAATTCAATCTCTGTTTTAGTTTTTATGACATGTCTAGTTGTTTCAGCCGTCATGCAAGATTTGAACTGTTTCTTGATCCTTTACAGGCTTCACTGATCTCTCTCCAGAAGAGCTCAGGCTGGAGTACTACTCCAAAAGAGCATCAGGAGATGTGCAGAGTTATGTAAGTGTAGATCACACACTTAACCTATTTTGATCAATAATAAGGTCAACAGGCTTCTTTTCTTTGTTTTATTTTTTGCCACTATTCATTCACTTTTGGGGTCATTAAAGATGATGTAGTATTTTTCACACATTACGTAAAAGATGTTAGTAAATTAATTCCTCACACTTATCAAATGTACAAGAGTCTCAGAAACTTCTTTTTTTATGCTCAGGTCAACGGTGTTAATCAGTTGCTTAGTCAGTGGAAAAGCAGAGTCCAGGAACTGAAGATTATGAATCGGGCCACTCGTACAGCACTGGTAAGATGCAGGAATTTTGTTGTATTACTGTGTATGTGCATGTAATATCTGTGCATCTATGAGAACGTTTTTTTTTTAAAATCAGTGTAACCACTTTTTTACTGAGCAGTTCGGCTCAGTTTGCATCGATACAAACACGTTTGGAACGTTAAGCCCTGATCTAGGACTTTTGATCTAGGACTTTTCACTGCCAGATGTGGCTGTAGCTTCCTCTGATGTTTTGTTGTAAAACAGCAGAAATGCGACACAATATCTCCAGTCAATAGCAATTAAAGAAGAACGCAACTTTGTGAAGAACAGTCAACAGTGGAGGAAATGCAAAACGGTGTTTTCTTTCTTCTAGCTGAGAAGTTGTTGACTGTATGAACTGACTGCAATGTTTCTAGCTCCACCTTAAGTGTACTCTACTACTGGTTGTGGTACTTTAAACCAGTACATAATTTTGCAACTTTAGGTGGTGGAAACGCATATAATGGTGTACTGCTTGGTGGAAACGTGACTCAAGGTAGATTTGATATTTGCAATTTTCCTTTACAGCTTGCAGAGTTAAACGGGGCAGCACCTCAGACATCTTTAAATGGCTTTGGATCCACAACATCGTCTGGGTTTGGATTCTCTTCATCCAGCTTTGGAAGCAAAGGTGAAGTATTGTCTTTCTATAACAGACAAAATTTGTGAAAAAAGGACAAATAACCCCTCTTAAATTCTATTTTTGTTTCCTTCAATAATCACAGCAAGTTCAGCACCTACATACATTTAAATTGAAATTTGTAAGTGTAGGAAAAACGACCAGGAATGCATTGTAGAATGGCTGAAGACATACACCTCTTTTTTTCAGATTTATTATTTATAAGTTATGTCAATAATCTTGATTACTGACCAGTCGGTGAGTTATGGACATTCATTACTGTCAAATGCACAAAGTTTTTAATTTTTTTTTAAATAATTAGGATAATTTATGGTCCCTAAAAAATTAAGTGCAATGTACTGCGCTCAAAATATTCCCATTTGATAAATAACTATAGATCATATTGTTTAAAAACATAAACACGACCTCTTTGAGTTGGAATAGGACAAGCTGAGCTCAAGAGACAAATGTTTACTAAGTGCAACAAAACTGTTACCATTTCTCACATTAGATGAGGTATTACAAAGTTCACTTTGGTTTGAGGCTTATTTGTTCAAAAAAGTGCTGCAAAGTCACCTGAAACACTTCGATGTTTTTGAGGGAAAAGGTCCTGTAATGTGCGGTGGTTTTAATAATATTGTGATTTGCAAAACGCACCTAAATTATCCATCAAGAAAAGATGCTAGTTTATATGAAATTTAGCCCCCAAAATTGGATTTAGCACATCTTTCTATTTAAAAAAAAAAGTCATCAAGTTGTGTATTATTCCATGTTGATTTTGATGTTCTCTGACCATGCAGGTTTTGGTGCCCCAGCACCAACCCAGGCAAGCGGTTTCAGCTTTGCAGCTCCACCCACAGGATTTGGTTCAGCAGCTCCACCGGCGTCATCAGCGGGTTTTGGTAGTGCTTTAGCAGCTTCACAACCTCCCTCTGGATTTGGATCCTCATCTACACCTTCACCTACAACGTTCTCCTTTGCAACTCCAAGTGCTGACAAGCCAGCAGCCTCTTCAGGGTTTGGCTCAGCCTCAGGGTTCAGCTTCTCCTCAGCAGCAAACACCGGAGGAGGACTTGGGGTTGGTTTTGGGGCCGGAGCCCCTACTGCAGCAGGTGGCGGCAACACTTTCATTCAGACGGGCGGAGGATTTGGGACAGTGACTCCTTCAGCTGCATCAGGAGCTACATCTGCTGAGGACGTATCAGATGGCCTATTTTCACCTGAAAGTAAACTGACTCAAGATGAACTTGATCAGTTCAGGGCGAAAAGATTCACGCTTGGCCAGATTCCTCTAAAGCCTCCCCCAGCTAAAATGTTGATGGTATGATACAGTGAAAAAGCTTCTGCACAGTGCATCTGTTTAATGTAGCCACTGACTTTTTCAATTGTTATTAAACATACTGCAGATCAGTTTTTTTTTCTTGAAGGTATTGTAGGCCTATGGGTATTATGAACACTTGCATAGTCCGCTGTAGATGTTTTAAACTTTTGTCACCTCTAGTGGCAGTTTTAAATCCTGAAATGCACTGTTGATCTTCTATATTAAGGAGGTGGAAATGGCAAAGCTTTGTTCTTGAGGGTGTGGTAGCACAATTTTATAAAGCATGTATTACAAGAAATCTCTAAATATGTTCTTTTTTTTAAATTTATGAAGTATTTGTGTACCGAGAACACATCAGTGAAGTCTATCGTCTACTGGTGATAAAATATTGTAGTTACACATGTCAGTCAGCAGAGGGAGCCACAATTAAAGCTTAAAACGTCTGGAAGTAATATTCAAATGAATACTGATGTCTGACGTTTTTAACTTTGTTCTGACTTGAAATGTGCTGCTCACATTAAACAAATTTTAAGTCAATTACACACACCTGCTGGTTGCCCGGCATCCCTTAAATAGGAGTAAATAGGAGTAAATTACACAGATAACAGTGAGTGAGTAAGCTATTTGGGATGTATTCATTAGGTGCAGAGCCCTTTAAGGACCCATGAAAATAAGGGTTTAACAGACACAGCAGTTCTTCTACAGAGGCTACTGTAGTACTGACTTTGGTATATTTAAGCTTACTAGGAGTTTTTGATGTTGGTTGGAAATAAAAATTGAGCCACAGGGGAAGTGCTGGCCGGGTCAAAGTGTTCGTGGATTCAGCTTGATGCAATTTTATGCAAATCTGAATATGGTTGCAAAACACAAACTGTGAGCAACAGTGCAGTTCCTCTTGCATTTCTGTCAGCAGTAGCCTCACACCCATTCACTGCTTGCAGATAATACATAAATAATTCAGCAGATTAAAAAGAGACTCATGAAAAGGCACTTGTGCTCTCATTTCACTGAAGCACGTTTGATTTGCAATCCAGCCCCATCAAGTTGCCCATCTGCTTGTGTTCATGTAATTTTTGATGATTGGTGAGCAAAACAGAGCAGTATTAAATGAGGCTGTAGATATATGCATAGATTTTTTCCCTTTTTTTTTTGTAGGCAGTATGTTAAGTTGCAAAATTTTATTTTACAAAGATTTTGATAGATTTCTCTTGCCTGACCTTCCTATTTGAATTCTATTCCTTCTTCCTTCCCTTTTTTAGGTTTATACCTTATTAATATTATCCCGTGTTCCTAAGTGGAAGCATGCATGAGAGATGATGTTCAAGTCAAAACACCAAACAGCTGCCATGTATTGGTTCGTCCTCTTCCATTAATCCACAACCTGATCAGGTTTTCTGTAAAATGATGGCACAGCCTCAAAAATAAGAACGTAATTTAACTAAACAAACTGAATCCAGCCTCGTAGTTCTTGATGAATCCTTTTGCATCCACTGCCACGAGCAGCATTTCCCAGATCAGTATTTCTTCATCTCATCAATATTATACCAGAGTCTATCATAGTCTCTGTTGCTGTTACATGGCCAGTGCGGTCACTAAACCTGCACTTCTGGTTATTAAATGTTCCTACCACTGCTTGAAGCAGCTTTTTAACCGCATGCAAATGAAGTGATTCAGATTCAGAGCTGGTGTTATTAATGTTTGGTGGGGGCTGATTTTGGTCGAGCCTCCTTACCTTTACAGCAGAAAACAAGGCTCACTAATTGGAACAATGAATCCTGGGCCAGCATTGATTGTGTTCTGCAACAGCAGTTTGCCAGTGGGAAACAGTATATTGATTCCAGGCGTGTGATTTATACCGTTAGAGAGGCTCGCCTCATGAGTGACTGAGGTGCACATATTTCACCTGCAAGCATATTTTTCCTGGCACTGGGTCTGGACTTGCCTTTCTGGGCTCCAGAGGTTTATGGGTTCATATCAGTTAAACAAAGGCAATAAAAATACACCTTAGTGAGTCAATACTGTCACTAAAGATGGTATACACCTCAATAGATGATGCCTACCGTAGGTAATTTGAACTGGAGGTGTATTATCATTCTTACAATTCCACTCTATCCTCACACCCATCCATTAAAATTTATGCTCCATCCATCTATCTATACACTCTGCTTCTTACTCAGGGTCTTAGAGGCTCTGCTGGAATTTATCTCAGTTCTTTTTAGGTGGAAGGAAGGTCTACACATTAAACAGATTGCCAGTACAGCGCTTAAATTTATGGTCTTTTTCTTCAAAGTATTTTGCACATAAACTTCAAAAGATCAAACATGCCCTGCACCACAAAGATTCAGAGGGCCTTGTGTTTTTGTTGGTTTGTGGTGATTAAATTGAATCCAAGTTTGCTTGGAGATTTCATACAATCAACTCAAATAATTGCCGACCCTATAAGCAGAAACCTTTAACTTCACCCTCATATATATATATATATATATATATGTGTGTGTGTGTGTGTGTGTGTGTGTGTGTGTATCTGCACGTCTGTGTGGACCTGCACAAAAATCTTCTCTTCCCTAGGGGAGATCATGAACAGAACCCTCTGGCCAAACATTGTACATGGTTTCTCTTTAAAAGAGCTGCTGCAGCTCCCTGAAAGAGAAAACAAAATGGAGTCTGTTAGAACCCTGAGCTGATACCATCGAAGTCAGGTGTGACAATATTCAGCTCAGGATCTTCTCATCCACCAAAGAATCAAAAACCACCAACAAATATATTTTATATGTCCAAACTAAAAGTGAAAATATCTTCTTTTTTTTTTTTGTTTTAGCTCTTTCCAGACTGACATTGCATCGCTAAGACCACTGCTTATGTCTTTCCCTCTTGGCATTGTGTTACAACTATTGCTGAATATTCCAGACCTGAAACTGCCACAATGTCTGCTATTGTAGAGGAATTCACATCTACTGAAGCTCAGTAAATTTAAGACTGATGATTAGTAGCCCCCACAACTTTAACTTACCAAACTGTATGGAAGCAGTAAAGGGGTGCATAGTATTGCCTTTTTTTTTTCTTTTTTGGCTTCATTTTCATCAAACGAATATTGGCACAGTGAATTAAAACAAAACACGTGTTTCTGCTTGTCTGGATTGTATGTCCCTAATATGTGGACCCTCTACAATCTCACGATTTTATTATGTTTTTACATTGAAAAAAAAAAAGAAAAAAAATCATTATTCTATGTGAGGGTGTTAACTTTCCCACGAGTGCTCTTTCATGTCATTGTTTAAGTTTATGGATAGAGGTTCATATTTTCAAAGGTAATAGTGTAATGGATCTGATCCGACGTCCTTAAAGCGAACCAGCCCCATTAGATCTCTTTCCATCGCTCCATCACTCGCACCTGATTTGCAGTTTTGCTGACGTGCTTCCCCGCCATGGCCGCGGGTGGTCGTTGTTTCCTCGTCGCCCTCGTCAAGCGGCCGTGCCTGCTTGTAATCCTCCTCTCCCCTCTCTTCCTCCCCTCCCCTCCCCTCCCCTCCCCTCCTCTCCTCCTCTCGCCACAGCCGCGCGTCTCCGATGCCGTGTGAGCAGCAGCGCTGAGCGGAGAGAACGTCCAGCGAGCCCCCGCCGTCCGCGCACCAGCACAGCAACAATTAAACCCAAAACGATGACATTCTTACAGAAACGACTGGGCCAAATATTTATTTGACAACTTCCTAGCCGCCCCAAAGCCCCCGCCTCCGCGCTGTTGAGTGGTAAGTGGACTGATTCCTTTCATTAATTGCGGCTTTGACAGCGCAAGGTTTCTGCACAGGGCAGTGACAGCTGATCGTTGGAGCGAGGCAGTTCAGAATCTGCACAGATGCCTCCAGCTGCTCGTGGACAGGCTGCGTGTCTTTGGTGTTTTATGATGCACGCGCCTGTCTTATAGTTACGGTGATTTTTGTTATATTTCTTGCCGGCAATGTCAAAATGCACCTACGGCTCATGATAATGAGATGATACAGAGACGATTATGCCCCTTGTGTCTGCAGTAGGCAACACGTGCTTTTATTCTTTTCAGAGTGCATTTAAATATTGCATTAAGAGATTAAAAAAAAAAACACTTTTGCCCACGACAGATGAATTGAAGTCATAAAAAAGAGAAAGGTCTTGCTCCTCTAATGCATGGGATGAAATGCTTAAATGAGCTTCGGGGTAAATCTGAGGTGCTCCTTGTTTTTTTTTTTTTTGAGTCCACCTGACAGCAAAGTGGGGCAAGAAAGGGAATGTAAAGGAGAGAATAAGCACATTTGAAGCGCTCAGAGAGAGCCAAGTTCATGCTGAGGTGTGACTCTGTGTCAGATGGCTGCACTCACATGTAAACCCAACAGCCTCCTGGTCTCTGTCCAGACTCTGCTCCCACCTGTGGATGGAAACAGAAACACGTGATGCCGGGAGTCATGTGCCCGAGAAAATAGGAGTCTGTTTGATAATTTTGACATCTTTTGTAACGTTGGTGATCAGCCCAGTATGCGGACTAACTGCCTTCAGCAGGTTTTGAGAAGAAAATGAATAACTATAAGTGTGGTAAGTGGTTGAAAAGTCTTCTGACTAAGACTTCATGCCTTGAATTATCCATTGAGACATAACTGCAATGGGAAATAGACTTAATCTAGGAGGACAAAAGCCTCCTCTTGTAAAATATTTACCTGAATGAAAAAGAAATGTGCATGGTTTTAAGCCTGAGTGGTGGTGGTGGTGGTGGGGGATACGCCACATACTATCAGTTAATCTGGTTGCTCTAAAGGCCAGACTGACTGTTGTGCGCTGTGTCGTCTTCCATCAAAGAGCTTCTGTGCACAAGCACACACATGCAGGCATGCACTTAAAAAAAATCACAGTGGGAAAGGGCAAAGTCCAGTGCAACACACACACATACACACACCACACAAAAGAACTCATAAATACACAGCTACACCTGACCGCACTTCAGATCTTTAGCTGCCCACTTCTGGTCCTGGTTCTCTTTGAAATGAGAATCAAATGAAAACAAACCCAGAGGGCTGAGCAGACACTTATCATAGTAATGAGCAGGCTTCAGAGTGTGTGTCTGGGTGCATCTTGTTGTTGTTGTTGTCTGTTGTTGCTGCACAGCACATTGCAGTGTGCATCGTAGACTACGGACAATGGAAGAAACATTAGGCGACATACGTGACCCATATGTTTCTGAAGAGTGGTTCTGAAGACCATTTTTCTTTGTACAGGGCACAGCCATGGCGACAGGAACATGCCCACTGTATGTCAATCACAGTTAGCTTTGGGTACTAGCCCCTTAAGTGGTTCTCCACCGAAATATGTGCAGAGCTGCCATCAGACATTTACAGCAGAACATATGCAGTTTAACATTTTCTCAGTGATAAAATGAAAAATTGTGTGTTTAGCCGTCACTGGGTTCATACAAAGAGCTGGTTGCTTCTCTAAGCGCAGTAGCATGATGATTATGGATGAGGAAGTGATAGCTGCTGGCCATTGGCTGACCTGAGTGTCAGTCATATTAGAAATAAATGTAATGCTTTATATAAACTCTCCTCTGCGATGGACTGGCGACCTGTCCAGGGTGTACCCCTGCCTCTCGCCTGTGATGGGCTGGGATTGGCTCCAGCAGACCCCCGTGACCCAGAAATGGATTCAACGGGTCTAGAAAATGGATGGATGGATAAACTCTCCTGCTGTGGTACAAAAAAAAAAATTCATTGTCATGGGTGTAAAATCAAATGATTGAGATCAAAATGGTTCTTTGAACCCAGCTGTAAATACTTTCATTTCTGCTCTAAAGCCAGACATTTTAACATGGGAGTCAATCTCAATTGACTTGTTTTTCCAGCCGGCCTCTAGTGGGCAGGCGAGGAACTGCAACGAATTTATACATGAGCCTCAATCCAGAAGTTAGACGGTTGGTATGCACTTGGCACTTGGGACCAGCCAGTTCTCTGACCAGCCACGTCCTGCTCAAGGGGTCTTCCCTCTTAAAGGCAAGGATTGACACATCTTGTATTGTAATAGATGCTGTATAAATAAATTTGAATTGAATTGACCAATCGGTTTGCACTGAGAAAAAGAGTGAGGCTGTAACTGATTGATGATGGAAGGTTGACGAGGGGGCACCGCACCTCTTCCTCCACTTTACACTGGAAAAAGTTTGGAAAAGTTGCAAGTCCATTAAAGAGCCAAAGAAAAAAAAGACAAGATGAACGTCCACTGTCACACTGATGCAGCATCACTTCTTAAAAAAAAAAAAAAAATCTAATTCACTCAACACCTGGTGTATGAAGTAACTGTACAGAATATAGGCCACCTGCTTTGCTTTTAAGAAGTTGCCTTTGTAGAAAAATAGACATCCTGGCAAAATGTGTAAAAAAAAAAAAGAAAAAAAAAATCAGACTCCTTCATAGGATTATGGAAAATCATTGATTTTTATGGACTATAATTCTGGGGCCAGGGCCTATGTAATGAAAGTATATTCTAAATATGCTCATAAATACTACTGGCCTACCTCACCCTGACAGCATTTCGTCATTTATTTAAGAGCTCTCAGTGTGACAGATCAATGCAGAGGGAGGTCCTTACCATCACTTTTCAACTGGACACATAAAGATGAAATGGTGTTTCTACATCTTTATCTAACACAAGATCAGTGTTATAACTGGTGCATTTTAAACCTAACAACAGTTTGTTTTCTAAACCTTAATAAATATGTTTTCAACTCATGATTAAAACATATGTTTTATTACCATTTAAATGAATATTTATGGTTGGATGCCGGGGTGGTGGTGGGATTTTTTCCTTTTTTGAACAGCTTGGCAAGTGTACATCATTTGGCAAGGCAGAGATGGGCACCTTTAAATGGACCAATAAATTTAGTGGGTGTAATTGGGATGAATTATGTAGAGGGGTGTATGTGAGCACAGTCTGCTGCTCAAGTTGCCAAAACTGTAGACTGTGTGCAAGTGGTGCCTTGAGCTAACACATTTTTGATTCTTAAACCTTACCAACTACGTGTGAGAACTAAACCGAACATTAAACCAAAACCAGAGTGAATTTATAAAGAAAGTAGTGGGGAAAAAAAAGCAAAGCTGTACCTATGGGTGTGATAGAGTTGAGCCATCAAGGCTTTTATCTGAGGTGAGGTCTTGTGTACATTGATTGATAAAAGTAAAGTTCATTGAAGGTTTGATGAATGAAAGTCAAAACATGGTTGTAAGTAGGTTACATGGGCAGTCTTTTATTGTGATACGTCTTCAAAGTAACACGAGTGGGGTCATCACACTGTGGTGGAACTGGAGGTGTGCTGAGTGAGCACCCCACTTAAACGGTGTATCAGCCCACTCATAGTTGCCACACTGACAGAGGTGAAAGCAGGACCTACCATCGGTGGTGCGAAGTAAAAATGAATACATTTGCAACACTGGTTTACAGTTAACTATCAATTTTAATGTCCCGAAATCATTTAGATTTTACAACAAGGGAGCTAAATTGGACAAAAAGTCTGTTGAGTTAGGTGAGCGAGACTCACCTGATGAGACGTCATGGTGAATTTTTGGATTTTAATACAACTAGAACAAGCAGCAACAACAACCTTGGTGATGATAGTGTTGAAGAGCCTTGGTAAATCAGCTTCAACCGTGGACTGAGTCAAATGTTCCCACTCTCACCTTCGCTCGCAAACTATGGGTGATTGAAAGAACAAGATTTCCTGGCTGAAATGAGTTCCTTCTGTGTGGTATCTGGATTTTCACTTGGAGACAGAATGAGAACATCAGCCATCCAGGAGAGACTTGGAGTAGAGTTGAGAGAAGTCGATAGAGGTGGTCCAAGCATCTGGTTTGAATGTCTCCTGGACGCTTCCGTGGGGAGGTGTTTTGGGCTTAACCTACTGGGGGGAGCCCCTAAAGCGGGCCCATGAGTTTATATGCTGGAGAGATTACACCTCTTGGCTGATTTGGGACTGCCTTTGTGTCCTCCTGGAGGAACTGGAGGATATGGCTAGGGAGAGAGAAGCATAAGCTTCTCTGCTTCGGCTCCTGACCATCTTATGTATCTAGGTACTCACTGAACCTCTTCATAAATAAAAAGCACACACCTCTAGTTTCTTGAAAAATAAAAGACTTTAACTCAAAAGTCTGTTCACATCTTCTACTGAAATGAATACATTCAGGATCTGCAGCTCATCTTCTAGATACATACGACTTGTGGAAAACCAGGTGACGCTGATATGATACTTGAAGCATGCCTGTATTCAAACCTTGTGCCACAGTCTTATGAGCATCTTGCAGAATTACATTTTTTGTTGGCATCAAATGTTGATGTCAACACATCCTTTTCAGAGGTTTACAGTTAAATAAAACAAGGTGTGGTTTGCTCAACCACTGCTAGGTCTCTTCAGGACTATTGCACCCCTCACCTCAAAGCCCGGCACAGTTCATGTGCTCTAAACCAGGACTTGGTGCTTTGACATTGCGAGCGGTGAGAGATCCCTTGTGTTACTCCGCCCCGGGCTGCTACCAGTATCTCAGGTGGAATGGAGGGATGGCAGAGCGGGGGTGGATGAGCAGTAGTGAGAAAGATGTCAGTGACCACATTAGTCACCAGAGAAAGCAGGCCATGAGTCAGGAAAGCTCCCAGTCTCATCCATCACACCCCTCTTAACCCACTTTCCTTCCAGCCTTGCCACTCTGACTTTTTATTTTTCTATTTTCTGCTGGCTCTCCATCCCCCTGCTGCTGACGGAGTAGCTTTACCATTCCTCCTTTGATACTGATGAAAATGAGAAGAGGGAGAGTATCGCTCGATGCTGGACAGATTGCAAATTGCCGCAAGCGATGAAAGGCAGGAAAGATCATAGGGATACATTTGAGAGTAAATATAATAATTTAAGGGGATTTGTTTTTGTGAGTCACTGTGGAGAGATGAAGAACACAATCACGGTGTGGAGAAACAAATCCTGCAAGGTGTCTTCACTTTTGTGCTGATATAAGAGCGGTCTCACTCCTCCAGAAGACATAAGCGAGTGAACATTTGAAAAAGCACAGAATGGTGACCTCATGCTTCTGACTTGATGTGCAGAAGGAGAATAAATTACTTTACTGATACTATACCGTTCTTAATTTTAACTCAAGATTTGTAATATTGGGGATTACGCACAATATTTTCTATAAAATAGCATGACAGGCAACTTTTATGTCTTAAGATTTTTATTTCTTTAAGCGAATACCAAACATGTTTCCTTTGATATTGTTTTCATTTAATATTATTATTAATTTATCTATGCACTGTAGACATCCTTTACTTTTCCTAACAACAACACTATTTGTGCATTTTTATTTGTCAAACTTTGCAACCTTTCAGACTCTCAAAAAGGGGAAATTATTGGAGTATGGAGTTTTTGGTTAAAAAAAATTTTTTTTTTTTTTTTTTTTAGATGAAACATGTCTGAAGTCCTGCTGGTATAGGTAAAACAAAACAAAAGAAAAAGAATACTAACTTATGAAAATCTAAACGCATCCGGAAGGAGAAAATCAGTGAGAGAGATCATAGGAAAATTAAAGAAATAGAGCTGCTAAAGTGATTGCAGACCTAAACAACGTCTCACAAACCCAGAATGAACCGAGTGTCCGTCAAGAACTCCAAATATCCGGATACCAGAGCAAAGATAACCAAAAATGAAAAACACATTACATGACTCAGAAAATGCTAAAAATGGACAGTGATTCATTTAGAGGAATGTATTCTTTTCTGATTAATAATCCTTCATCAAAGAATCGCTTGATCCACAATATCTGAGTGGTTTTTTTAAATATGATTTTAGTTGCTGCACAATATAAAACTGTCGGGCCTGTTATAGCACTGTGTATGAGTTATATCTCAGAAGTGTTATCAATTTTGGAAAACTAATTGTTTCTCTGTGTTGCTTTCATTTGCCAGGAAGATAATCCGCCACAGCTGAACTAGTTAAAAATGGACAGAAAGAGCGCATCAGTGATGTGGATCTTGAATCACACCCCGTAATAACCAATTCTTAGCGTAATCAACCATCTCTTCTGGGTTTTGGAGCAGCGAGGCAGGAGCTGCTTCCCCCCGCCGTCGTCTTTGAAAGCTCAAATAGCTTTAACACTTCCATGGCTTCTGTCCAACGTTCGGATGACAGTATTCCAGACTCTGCTGAGACAGTTATTGCTGCCAAAAGAGAAAAGCTCCACATTGGATAGTAAAGGTTTTTATTGAAGGCAGTGTTTGAGTTTTTCAGCCTGTGTTTGTCTGAGGGTAACATACGACATCTGTATTATTCATCTTCATTTCATTTCCAGCTACATCAGGCGTGCCATTTTGACTCTGACGGAGAGATTTTAGATGTTTGCTACTCTGCCACGGCTGATTTGACGTGATTCAGTTCGTTTGTGAGAAAACATGGTGTGACAGATTGAATTTGTGTCCGCTGTCACGAGGTGACGTCGAGGGACTGACTCAACCAGTCACCTCATTAAAAATCTTATTGGATAAAAATGTGCCCGGGCCAATGGGACAGGTGTCTTCTGAGCCCTTTTTTCTCTTCATTTCACAGCTGTTAGCTTTTAAATTTGTGTCTATGTGCACAAGATGCATTATCGCTCTGAAAAGTGTGAAATGGGAAATTTGCGAACATTCGGTGGTGCTCTGATTTATCTGGTCAGCTGGTTTCTGGTACTTTGTGCCCCTTTTAGTCCGTGTCAGACCGAAGAAATGAAATGTGTGTCAGAGCTGAGTGTTTTAGTGAAGGTTTGGGTTTCAGTTCAGATCTCCCAGCCAAGACGTCAGCGTTTCCGTCCTCTGCCATTCAGTGTTTTGGCTCCGTCTTCTGCCACTCTCTGGCACGTACGTTCGGTGCGGCATATGTGTTTTTGTTGTACTCAGGGTTTCTCTGTGTGATCCATTTGGCTCCCAAATTTCCCGCGGCCTGGCACGCTTTTTCCTACGTGTGCGTGGGTGTGTGTAACTGTAAAACAAGCCTTCTGTTTTCTCACCTTAAGAGACCCCTTATGATGAGAGAGATAGATCAGCTGCACAAACACACACAGACACGCACACACACAGCACAAGTACGAGCACAATGGCAGCAGGCGCCACCCCAGCCCGTACGGTCTCCTCGCCGGGGAAGTTTCCATAGTAGCCTCGACAGGAAGTGCACTGCACTTCCCACCTGTCCTTGTGAACTTCCGTTGTGGCTCGTCTTGATTTTATTTTTCTTTCTATGTATTTTTCTGTACTTACACACATTGATAGATGCTTACAGTGTGCAGGTGATCCTCACCCCTGGTCCCTGTAACCCCTGGGGGAGAGATTTCTTCACTGGAGAGGTTATTATAGTTAGAATTGCACATTCCCAAAAAAGAAGCATTTATTAGATTGATCAAAACTTTGTGTGAGGATAAAGTATAGAAAACTCTGCTGCAACACACTCTCGGGTGTTTTGCATGAGTTTGGGAAAAGGGTTTTTGGAAAAATCAGGAAAAAAAGCAAACATGCTTGAAATTGTGCAACTCTGCAAAGAGATGACTGATGCATTTTAAAATGGGGTACATAGCTGATCATTCACTGTCTATAATGAAACCAACATGAAAGTTCTGGGGTTCAAATCAAACATCATGAACTGCAAAGATGTTTTGTGTGTGTGTGTGTGTGTGTGTGCATGTAGGAATTCATAGTTGGAAATTTGTCAAAATGGGAGCCACAACAATTTTCACTGCACTTCAAATGGGACTTTAACACCATATATGTTTTTATTCACTGACTTGGCAACAATTTGTGACTGTTTTTTAGCTTAAGAACGTGCATCAAGTGAAAATTAAGTTTTGCAGCGTTGATGTATGCTTGTGAAATGGCTCATGAGCATTAGCCTTCTGGATTTCCAGCCAACGGCTCAGTCGGGATGGCGCACTCACTTATCTTCAAGCTGATTTATTGTCAAATAAAAACTTAGAAAGTCTTTTCCATGGTCAGTGAACATGCTGTCTCATCCAGGCTTGTAAAACATGCAGCTTCAGGTTATTCCCTGTCAGGCGCAATGAAAATAAATGTTTGTTTCAGACTGTCGCAAATATCACACCTAAAATCTCATGCTTGTTTTTCCGTGCGCTCAGGTTTTCTTTTGCTTCTTAAAAAACCATCTGTTTTTCTTGCCTGCGTTCACAGTCATGCTTCCCTTCATTGTAGGATAGACTTTCAAATGAACGTGCCCCAAACCATCCGTTTATTTATGCTGCTGTAGGAGTAAACTGCTGGGATACCCTCCGTGATGGGCTGGACTCGTTCCTCTCTCCGTCCAAACTTCTGACCTCTAGTTTAAATGTCATCGTTATTTCAGTGAATATCATCCTCCTTTGTGTCTCACAGCCAGATATCCTGGACTAACCTGTCCTTGTTTCTGGGTCTCTGTTTCCTGCCTTCTCACACTTCCAATCGTTTCAGGCCATTAGATTCTGCCTGAGTTTCTTTCTTTTTTCTTTTTTTTTTAACCCTGTTACTTAGGTTTTTTAGGCTCCATTCTCGCCTCTTGCTTGCTCATTTGGCTCCTTTGCTTGGCTGCTTTTGTAAATTGGGTCTATGTTTTGATAGGCTTGATCGGGATGAATTGAATTAAGTGATTTACAATGAATTGGAGTTAAACTGAACTCAACTGGATTGTATTTGATTGGACTCTGTTGGTTTTCTGTGTAAAATGCCTTGAGATGACCCTCTTTGTGAAATGGCACCGTAGAAATTAGGACGAATTAAATTTAATTAAATTGTAAGGAAGAAATTGATTTCAGTATTTTCTGGGGTCAAATTTCTAATAAAATGTATCACATAAGAAGCTTAATCCTACATTTTTATGGGATGGGAAAGGTTTTGTTGACATGTGGGGGAGGTTTGCTGATGAGGGACAAAATAAATTAGCTCTGAGATGAGAAGTTGGAGAATACAGAAGCATATGGTGAGGGAGAGGTCTGGCACAGAGATGATGGTGGATGGCTTCTGTTGTCTTGCTTTAGGTCCCGCAGAACACATATGTACGCAGGTACTAATGACACTGTAGAGGTAAGTGACATAGCGTGGAGTTAACACAGACTAACACACAGAAAATGCCATTTGGAAATTTGTGTTTATGTGTCCAGTTGGACCCAAACTGGCAGCCATACCCATTCACATGTGAAAAGGATCTCACGATATAGGGCCGGTACTACTCCTGTTCATAGCCATTTCTACAGGTACTTAATATGCCAAACCAATTACAACAGGTGGAGATGGGGTTTATGCGATGACTCATATATGAGGAATCAAGAGCCACTACTCAAAACAACCAAGATGGCTGCCGCTGGCATCCTTCATGACGACTCTCACCTCTGTTTTCACTGACAATATGAAGTCTTTAAAACACCAACAAGTCATGTTACTAACTCTTTGCATCTGGCAAGGCCACCTGTGTAACATTGAGAACAGTAAATAAAATTTCAATGCCTTCTGTGTTTTTCATGTTGTGCGCTCTCTTCTGTCACATTTTAAAGGTCATTAAGTGGAAGTCGTTGCCAACTCATCTGTGAGTTCTTTTTCTGCTTCAGTTGTCATCTTTTAAAAGCATCTAAGTACCGTTCCAGTCGTCCGATCGCATTTACGCAACTCCTGAACGTGTGTGCTGACTTTTCCGTGGCTTTTTTTTTTAAAAGTCAAGTTTATTTATAAAGCACCTTTAAAAACAACCAGAGTTGACCAAAGTGCCGTATAGATAGGGTTCATAACAACAGTCACAGGATACAAAATAACATAAAAGATGTTATAAAACTATGATAGAGTGGATCCCCTAAGAGAAAACCACAATAATTAAAACATCAATGTCAAATTGAAACTTTGTTAAAAGCCAGAGAATATAGGTGGGTTTTCAGTGTGGATTTAACCGTCTCCAGACTTGTGCAGAACCTTATACAGGGCGGTATATTGTAATTATATTGCAAAAGCCTCCTTTTGTTTTCTGCATTTTCGCAGGATATCTACAAGCAACTGATGGGCTGACCGTAGAGATCTCCTCGACCAGTAAACATTTAGAAGTTCTGCGAGGTACGGAGGAGCAAAACAACTTAGGACCTTAATAACAAGCAATAAAATTTTGAAATCAATCTTACAGGGGACTGGACGCCAGTGCAGAGAGGAAAAAACAGGAGTGATGTGGTCTCTCTTTTTTGCGCCGGTCAACAAGCGAGCAGCAGATGTCTGCACCGCCTGCAGGCGTTGCAGTGAAGACTGATCTAACCTAACATAGAGAGAGTTACATTAGTTCAGCCTTGTTGGAATAAAAGCACATCTCTTTCAGGATCATTGCTCAAAGTAAAAAATGAAAATAAAAAAGTCAAAGGAAGAACTAGAAGCCTTTTTAAAAATTGACTTTTGCTGCCTTCCTTGTTCATTTGCAGAATGCCTGATCCAGAGGACTAATTCTTTGTACCAAGGAGAAAATAAGAATGGCTGGTCAGGACATAGGTAATCTCGAATTTCCATCCCAAACTGTGAGCTGAAAGTAACAGAGGAAGTGGGGACAAAAAAGAAGACAACAACAACCACAGAGAGCAGCCATGATCAACAATGCTCATTTCACTGCAAAAAGAAAAAATGTGCAGCGTGTATGAAGCGTAAAAGACAGTCGATCTGACAAATTCAGTGCTCAACATGGTACCACTTTGCCTCTTCCTAAAATGCTTTTCAGTTGTTTTACTGTGTGACACAATAAAAAAAAAAGAAAGCGCCAATACTAATAATGCAAGAGGGGGTATACTGCTACTTATTGTCGTCAACGTGTTCAGTAAAACCGGGATAAAAACAGAAGTCTAGTTAAATTTCCTTGTAGCTTTACTTAACTTTTCATGTCCACAGGATGGGCAGGAAGATGCGGTCACAGATCAGGTAACAGACACAGATACAGATATGAGACAGGAAATAGACAGCCTGGCAACTACAGTCTTTAGCTGAGCTAGTCCTAGACCACCACATCGGCCCACTTTTGTATAAAAACACACTTGACACAATGGCATTTTAAGTCTTTGTCCATTTGACCTCACTGGTGATGTGTGCATAAGTGAAAACAGACTGCAAACCTGACTTTAAATAACATTTACTGCAAATTGCTCTTATAATAGCTTTCCTGCTGCACATGTGAGCAAGTCTTATTAAATGCTGACTTTGGCCGCATAACAGCTGAGACCAAGGACAACAAAGTCAGCAGCGCTTTACTGCTTCACCCACACATGGCTGTTTACACTGTCCTCAAGGCACATCTGTGTGTCATCTTCCAGTGACGGTCACTGATATTGACAAATCAGGGACGGATACCCAGAGGAGGAAATGATGAAGCAAATCAGTGGCACTACATGATTATTTCAAAACATTCACAGTTTTAGCCACTTGTAACAGTTGTGTGTACAAAGCGAAACAGGGTCTGCAGTGGATCAAAATGCTCACTTTTTGAAAGCTTTATGTTTTAAAATGTAAAAAAAATTCTATTTTTTTTTTGGCTGCACTGTCAAAGTGTGGTGTAAAAAAGCAAAAGAGTGCCGATTGTGTTAGTCCTGTGTTGGAAGAATCTCTATACGTGTGTTTCTCAAACTAGTCCATCATGTCACAATCACAATATTTTTTTAAGAGACCACATCAAATTTTTCCATTTGCTCAGAATTTGTCAAAATTTTATGTAGGGAGCCAGTACTTTAAGTTCAGCATCCTGTTTTTATGCACCCGCTGTAGGATTAACCCCCAAAATCATCTCAGTTCACTCCTTATTACAACCTACAAAATGCATATGTCCACTGCAGAAATATGTTTTATTAAGGTCTGGTAAGAAGTCTTTATTTCCAATATAAGTAACTCATAAGATTAAGCTCATGGGACTCTTTAAAATATTGATGTTTTTCCATATTTTTAGGTTTGTGAACAGACCAAAGACAAAAACCGCTTTGAGGGACTTGTTTGTCGAATAAAACAAAACGAAGGACGATGACAGGCCCAGGTGACGAGAAAACGTTTTTTACGAGATGGCGCTGCTGTCCCAGCGTGCAATAATGTGTGACGTACTTTTACATTCTCTATAGTCAGTATAAAGATCCTTTGGGCAAACACCTATGCAATTCAGTCCCTATTTTTACAGTATGCAGGACATCATCTGCAGTACAATGCACTTTGGTTCTGGCAGTGTCACATTAGAGTCCATCAGAAAAAGACCAACACTCAGAAGATCCCATCATTAAGTGAAAAGGAGGAACGGATGAATGTCTCAGTCTTTTTCAGTGTCATTGTCATGCTCTTTTCCCTCTCCTCCTGCTTCCACTCCTCTATGTCTTCCAGATTGGGACGCTGAGCTTCCAGAAAGTCCTCCTCTCAGTGTCCATTCATTATGAAGCTTGGCTTCTTGCCACGTTTTAGCTCCTCATCCTTCCTCTCTGAAAACAGGATTATTATATTTTGTCTTGCAGCCTTCTCTATCATCCCCCACCCCACACAATTTTCTCCTGCACTGCTCAGTGAGTGTTCAAAGTACAGAGGCCCCCCGAGAGAGCCAGAGTGGAGTGCTAGGTGGCTGGAATAGGAAGGATGGAGATTAGGAGCATGAGGGAGGGAAAAAAAAAGAAAGAGACAAAGAGAAAATGAGGACACATTTGCTCACCTGAATGTCCCTTTCTTCCAATCTTTCCCTCATTCTCTCCTCTCAAATGTCATTAGAAATGTCACCGCCATAGCTGCGAACAGTACAACACACACACTCTTCCCCCTTCTCTGCTTATTTTTTATTGCTTTCATTATGAAACGCCGGGCTCTGCTAGCAAGAGCTTTGCTACATCAGTCCATTGTTCCTCCGTAGCCCCCCACGTCAGCTATTCTGGTAATAGTAAATGAACTCGCACAAAAGTCCTGGTCAGCAAAGTATTTGAGGTTGTAAGCATCGTGGCTGTGTGTGCGAGAGAGAAGGGCTGCGATGATGATTTATAGAGACACTTGAAGCAGATGACATTTGGACTGAAGTCATGTATTCTAAATATATAAAGGTGAAATCATTGTACTCTGCAGGATTTACACCTCTTGCGATTTCCAGTGATGACAGCGAGTCTTTTTAGCAGCATAAAGCACTTGTGCACGGTTCCTCGCGGTCACTAGCTGAGTGTGCAAAACCGACGTCTCTTGAGGTGGACATTTCATTTGTTTGTTGGGGAGTAATTACTAGATGGACTGCTGCAGAGTCTTACACCGGTACACATAGTTGTTGATAATGAATTATCTGAAAACGGAAGATTCTCAGACTTTTCCTCCATCGTAACACTTGTAAACCCATTGAATGGGTCATCATTAAAAAAATCTGTGAATTTGAATATCTTTCAGCAAGACACCATCAAAAGGTCAAAAATATTGTTTTGTTCAAAATTTAAAACCAAAATAAAAGTCCATGGAGAACAAAATGAGGCTTATAAAGCAAAAAAATATGTTACCTATGGTATAAGACAAAACAGACTCACAGGTGTGAGGAGACATGATCAGGCTACCAGTCAGCCTTTTCACACGGCGGCCTCTCGCATTGTTGATGCAAAAAAAAAAAAAAAAAAGAAAGAAAAATTTTTTTTTGTTCATTAAATTTAATTTCCCTTTGGAAACTCACACAGACTGAACAGATGCAGCTCAGAGCCTCATCAGTGTGATTAACCATCATGACAGACTGGTACAAGAAGTGTGTTCCTCACACAGTGCTCGCTGCCCCCGTTACTACCCTTCAAGGCGTAACCTTTCCGACTCTGGTTTCACATTGTGATACAATGAAAACCTGGATGAATGAGAATGTTTGCACACAAGTTAAAATGTTTGAGAGGGTTGCCTTTAATGAACGTCAGTAAATTTCACTGTAAGCGCCAAACAGACCCCGGTGTTTGGAGATTCTTTCGCTGGTTGCATGATGTTGCATATTTATGTGTGTTAGTGTGTTGATGTAGATAAATTTTACAAGGCCCTTATTAAGTAGGTTATAAAAGACAAGAGTGCTATAGTCTGCAAAAAACCCCAAGAAAAACAAACAAAGAGAGGGAGAACTAGAGCACAACAGGGGCTGCCGTTATTAAGTTTTATGTGGAAGAGGAGCAGCGAAGAACAAGAAATATTATAATGTGGTTCTGAGGCACACTGCATCTACATTTTAGCTTAGGCTCAGTGGGATCACCGTGATGGTTTAGCAGGGAAAAGAAAGCAGAGAAGAGCACATACAGTACCAATCAGGTTACTGAAGGTCATACTGTATTACAGCAGTGCTCAGTGATAGGGGTCTCTGAGGGGAAGATTTTGATCTCATAATGGGAAAACACGGTTGTAACTGGTTTCCATTTTACTGTTTCGGTCTCAGGGTCTGGGTGTATGCGGTCTCTCCATTACAACAGAGAAGACCTATTGTTAATGTCATCGGCACTAGCTGTGCTTCTGCTGTAAAAGTGAGCCACGACCTATTGAGAGCAGTTTCTCTGCTGTATCCGTTAGTTGAATAATACGGTTTTTCAAAGTTTTTGTAAGTTTGTGTGAACTGGGATTCAGACAGCCAGTGATGACTAAAGTAATAGAGTTTACCATCTGTTGGTGTTAAAGGTTAGACAGAAAAAAAGACTTAAAAAAGGAAAAAAACATTACACAAATGCCAGTGGACAGGGTCACCCCTCAACAGCAGGCCAGCTTTAATATGTGTGTGAGTTTGTGAGTGTGTTTCAGCTTGTTTGAGTAGTCTGCATCTGCTGACCGTTGTTTTCTCTGCTTATTTTTGGTTTGCAAGACTTTAGAGGTTTCGGGGAAATTAAACTGAAAACCAAACTTGGGTGGAAAGGCAAGATTATTGTACTTCAGTCACAAGAAGCTCCTGTAGATGTTACACTGTGTTTTATCACTGCAGCTCATCAAATCCCCCACTCCAACCTTCTGTGGTTCTACCTTCAGCTTATTATTTCTGATGTCCTCTCTTTTTCTCTTCCTTTAGCCCCATTCCAACTGTCTGGCACCGCTCTCTGTCCAGCCCATTCACCCTCCAGTCCAGTGGGACCATGATGCTCAGCAGCTCTGTGGAGGTGTCCACCCCGGGTGGGATGAATGGCCTCAGTGGGCTGAGTGTGGCAGCCCGGAACGTGGTGCGTTCTTCCAGCATCTCGGGGGCCATGTACAGCCTGGAGAAAAGTCCCAGCAGTGGGGGTCCAGATTCAGCATCGTTGGCTGGCAACAAGAAGCGGCGTTCCAGTCTGGGTGCTAAGATGGTGGCCATTGTGGGGTTATCACAGTGGAGCAAAAGCACGCAGCAGCTCAACCAGCAAGGTCAGTTCACAGTTTACGTTTCATTTACCTCTGAACTCAGGAATCAGAAGTGGGAATTATGTCAGATCAGAACTGATCATACTGCAAAATTAGAAAAAATACAGAGCTTTCAGGATAAGCACATGAACAGTGACAGATTTAGATTCAGATTTGCATAATGTGTGCAAAACACAATTGGATGTAGCAAGTAGAGAAGTTAGTGATTAAGCTATTAGAATCTAAAGCTTCATGAGGCTCATTTATTTATATTTTCAAACATATTTCATAGTTTCTTGTGTTTATTTTAAACTAAAACTAGCCCAGCTAGTGACTGCTGTGAATACGTCAGCTGACAACTAGGAAAAGTTTATGTGACAGCTTGGAAAGACAGCTGGGAGGAGGGAAAGACCCCAAAGGTGCTGGCATGGGCTAGCAACCCATGGTAACAGTGGTGAGGCCCAGCAGCTTTGCTACAACCAGAAATAAGCTACAAGTCACATTGGAGCACTACCCCAAGAGTCAGCGAGAGCAGGGGTGAAAGATGACTGACAGATGGATGACATGGTAATGAATCTTGAAACGGACATGACAATGCATTGGACATGTAAGTCAGTGAAGGATGAGGGTACAGCCTTAACCTCCAGGGCTAGAATTAGACAGACTAGGTCCCAGGACAAGGTGAGAGAAGCTGGAGAGGTAGAGGATAAGATACTTCAGGTTTGTCCTTGTGGCTGGCATAAAGTAACATCAATCAAAGCCCTTAGGACACACCAAGGGAAGAAGAGGAGTTTAGCCAAGAAAGGACAGAGTGGCGTCATCGAGCAGCACTTATTAAGAAGTCAGTCGAGTTATTCGGATGAAGTCCAGCGGCAGGTAGAAAACCACAGTTCACAGGATATCAGTAATACTGTCACTGGAGGAGGTAAGGAGGGATGCAGGTGAGGTTAGAATCCCAGTCAGAGAGACATAGATCAAGTTGTTGATATTTATAAGCAGGCTTAGAGGGAATGCAATCGAGAGATCAGAGACAACGCAAGATGTAATTTATTCATATGGTGTAGAGAGGTTTGGGTGCATGATAGAAAGAGGAGCGAGAGTCAGGTCAGTCCAGAAGGCAAAGAGAAATAGAGAAATGGGTTAAGGAAAGGAGACAGTTAAGAAAGCAGTGGAAAAACATTACAGAAGAGGAGAGGGAGGGAATCTGTGTTTTACAAGAGGAACTAAGAGGCAGGCTAAGGGGACTTGGAAGGGCAGAATATCTTTGGAAAAAGACGAAGAGGAAAGAAAAAGTAAGGAGAGCTTTTTACAGAGACCCTTTTAAGTTTGTTAAAAGGTTTTTTTTATCCAGGAAAAAGGAGGGCAGCTTAAAGTAACAAGACTAGATGTTGAAGAACATTTAAGGATGGCCTATTCAGATTTAGGGAAGGAAAGAAAAGTAGGTCTTCCACCTGACATGCCACCATTAGGAGTGATAGGTCATAAGATGGATGTTAGGCCATCTAAGTGGAAGGAAGTTCAGGAAGTACTGAGGCATATAAAGGCTTGTTTGGCTCAAGGGCTGACTGGAGTCTGTAAAAGTGCGCCTGATATCCTTCAGTTTTTGTGGAGGCCATTAAGAATAGTTTGGGATATTGCAGCGGATGGCAGGATGCAGTTTGGACTTTCCTTATTTGGAGCAGCAGTGTTTTCACACGTTTGATGACATCACAGCTAACAGCTAGGAGGCTAACATATATTCAGAAACATTTCAAATTTAATTGGGCATAAAAAGCACTCTGAACATTAAACCCTTCAGAATGGACAGTGGACTTTGCTGGTAGAAGTTTATAACCAGTAATTTGTGAGTTCTTAATGGCTTTTGTGCTTCTCTGTGTCAGATGTTTTATAAGTAAAGCTTGGTGGAGGCAAAAAGACAAAAAAAAAAAAAATCCATAAAACATCAGAGGGAAATTTCAAAAACACTTTGTCTTAATAACTTAAACACAAGTTTAAGGTTATAACTACATTCCTTTGGAATAGCAAAGTTGTGACTTTTTTTTTAAACTAATTTTTCCTCTGTAATTACTTACGGTTCTTAATGCAAATTGCGTTTTGAGATACGTTTGCTATCTGAAGTCCACGCAAGTCTTGACTGGATGCATCCTCTGTAAACTTGGGTAACATATTTCGACAACGCTTGACTAGAGACAGACTTTACAGGCTGAACAGAACTTCGGCTTTGACGGATGATGTTTCACAAGAACACAAGTACAGACAAGTACGCAGATTGAAAAACCAACTGAAATTGTGTCCTGGAGAGGTTTTTCAGCTGGAGCTTCAGACAAGGATTAGGAGCTTCCTTTAAGCACAAGCTCTTCCGAGCATCAGCTGAAATAATGAAAGTTCGAGTGCAATTCTTTTTTTTTTTAAACCTACTTTATTCTATTCCACAACTTCATTTTATTTCCTTTTTATTCTTTATTTTATTTAGTGAAAGCAGGACTGTGCTCCTTTTTTTGTCCTTTTCTCCTTCATTCTTCTCTCACATCAGTGTTTATTATATACGTGACAATACTATTATAATCCACTTCAAAGGATATTTTAATGATGAACTACCTTAATTATGCTACGTATAATGTTGAGCATGCTCTCAGTGGCTTTACAATACCTTTATGATAATATTGTTATTATAAGAGTCTTTATCAAAGCCTGTGAGCACCATTGTGAGCTGAGCTCTGCTATAGGTTTTCACCAGTATCGACAAATGTGCATTCTGGCTCGATGTGGCTCTATATTCTAATACAACATGTCCCCCATTGTGTATAATTACACATCTCGAGCAGCTGCAACAAACATATTTCTCAATTTGCACCTCTATGGTGAACACAAATCCACTTATTCATACTGGATAATAGGGAAAACATGTCCCACACTGAGACTCTGGAAAGGCTGAGAGGCAGTGCCAGCAGGGGTAGGGTAGGCAACCCATTTGAGTGCAATTAAATGATTTTTAATTCCTTTGTCTGTCAAATGGAAAACAAGTTGTTCATCTCCCCCACATCCTCTTAGCTCCTTGTGTAACTGCTTCAGATGTGCTAAGCTTTACTAGAACACTGTCCATGTCTCCTTTTTTGCTTGTCTGCCCACTGTCATTGGAAAACCACACCAAAACTACACCTTCCTAAGTTCATACACGAAGTTTCATTTTTTATGGTGCATTTTAAAATGATATAAGCTCACCCAGTGCACCTCCGTGCTGCAATGAATGAAACAAATGAGAAATCTAAACATTATTTGAAATATGTCTTATATTTATGTGTTTTAGATATTTGGCAGCCACATTCTGTATTAACTTGAGTTTGGAAAGGCTGAGTTACATTGAGTTACAGTCATCCAGCCAAAAAGAAATCAAAGCAATAACTATCTCAAGGCCCTTGAGACATAAAGATAATTTTTAAGTTGGCAAACACTTCCAAGCCAATTAAAAACTGTCCTTGACAACATTGACTAAGTTGTAAAAGTTGAAAGAGGAAACCAGGAAAAGACCATGGTTTTCTTTTTGTGCTGCATCATACACATTGTTGGGCAGAGTTAACTTTATTGTTAATGCAGTTAACCAAAGATAGTTTTATATATCCATACATGCTTTTGTTGGAGAAAATGATGTCCAATTTTAACATGCAGGTCAGTGGAGATTTGCTCGCTTTTGGATCCACCTCCTTGTGGCCAATCAAGGAACTGCCTGTATTCTCACATCTGTGTAAGAAATGACTGACAAAGACTGAGTATGCAGGAAGAGAATATAGGAAACGCGTTGAGCGTCCATGTTTGAGATGCAAAGTTTGCTATATTTTGTTTTGTCCTGTCCTGCTAATGTGCTTCTTTACACAGGTGTAATGTTGCCTCAGACATTCAACACTGATTTCCACTCAATAGGACTATTTGACATGCTTGAACACTAAAAATCACGACAGCATATGAAACATCAGATAAAACTCTACTACTGGAGAGTTTGCCATCATTGCTGATATCGTATCCTTCGAATGGCTGAAAATTGGCTGTTGCATCACCTTCTACTTTGTAGCCAAGATGGCATTGAAGTTAAGAAGTATGGCCAATTCCTGTCTGTACATCATCAGATTTATGATACTAAACTGCATCCTTTCTTGTTTTTGAAAGCGTCCTTGCTCGGTGTGTAAGACTCAAACACATGAACGGCTTGTTGCACTCAGGCACAGCTGACACGCAGACTGACGCAGACTGAGCTGTTGATATTTTCACCACAGGGGCTTTCGTGTCTCTGCCTCTGTGGGCACGAGGGTGGAGAGCACAATGGAGGAAAAAAGTGCCAATGAGGAGGGCAAGGAGGGGCTGAGGATGTAGCGAGGAAGAAGGGAAGACGGGCGTTGTGTTTAAATTTAGATGTTCTCATCTGCCAGAAGAACACATTGCGCCTGGAACAAATTCCCAGTATCATGCGCCCAACCTTTTCTTCTAACGTACACAGTGCTCACCGTGTTGGAGTTGTGATCATTTTCCTCCCGGTGCTGGCAACAGGTTTTAGATTAATTTCCATATTGAACCTCTGATGAGAAGAGCGTCGGTATGAGTTGTAAATAGATGAATTGTCATCAGCGCATTGCATAAATTTGACGAGGGAGAGAGGATTCTTTCAAGTAAATACAAACCTTTTTGTGATTTAAGATTAGTTTTGCAGGAGTGGGAGATCACACAGAGATTGGTTAAACTGTTTTACAGCATCAAGCAGAGAGACATCTGTTGTGGTCACAGGTCAGTGGCAGTAGCATGACTCTTATAAACGCATTTGAATTTTGGGCGGAAAAGAGAAAAAACTCGATCTTGGGTTGACTCCTTACTACTGGAAACAATCAGATCATCGTGTCTTTGAACCAAAATAATTGGATTTAGGCTGAGATGCTGAATGTTCCAACTGATTCAGATACAAACTGAATCAGGGTCAAAGACTCAAACGTAAAATTTCCCTAGAAAGATTGTCAGAACGGAACCTGTGTCTAGAGAAAACTTTTTGTTCACTCAGTCTCTTCCTATCTCAAAATATACATTGGCTACAAGGTAAAGTATGGCCATACTGTATGATGATTGACAGGCAGATGTTCCCCGCTTCTTTTGTTGGGTTAGCTTAGGCACCTTTATATTCCTTCCTGGCAGTCATTAGTGGCCCTGTCTGGTCAGCTGTCAGTGTGCGATGTTACTAGTGACATGGGTGTTGATTGGCTGACGTGGCGGTTCGACCCTGCAGTCTGCCCCCTGCTCCACTCAGTTGGCTCACTAATAGCCAATAAGCCAAGGTTTGATTGAACCATCCAGAAGAGAGAGTGTCAGAGAGTTCATTTTTGTTCTGTGTGATGCAATAGGAAGAACTAGATTTGCCACCAAAATGAATAAATCAACTACATGGTCATTTGCAGCTCTTTTCTCTTTTCCTTATCTGAGGTTCTGAAAGGGCTTTGAGCAGCTTAGCTCTGCTCTGACCATTTTGCATCGTTCGTCAGCTGGGCGGTAACAATCATAGATTTTAGAAACAATAGATGTGGTCAGATATGAAGTTGAACATATTGATGGTTATTAGGCAGTGGTCCCAAACCCTTAACACATGATTCCTCTAGCAGAGGTTCTGGGTAGATTTTTTGGGGCCAGGATGATATTTGAATCCCCAGTACCAGGAACAGCCCTGTAAAATTGGCCTTTCAGGAACCTTTATGGGGTGAATAAAGTCCCTGTGGTAGGAGAGGTACTCAGGTGGTCCAACAGGAACCTCCTGGCAGGGGGTTCCTGTTGGATTTATCGGGGTTTCTAAATTACATTCAGAACTCTCATATGAACATAAATCATGTGACCACAACTCATTTGAACCAGAAACATTCTGCTACAAGTCCATTAGATGAAGTTGGAGATTACAAGAAAAAAAAAAGACAGATGGACCAGTTAGTCAGTCTGGTTTTGGTGGCATATTACACCAATGTAGAGTTCCAGCAGGATTTTTTCTCTAGATCTCAATCGCTACGACCGCAGTATGTGTTAAAAAAATAAACAAAAACACAAGTAGCATCCATTGTTTACATCTTTGTTGTATTTATTTTGTCTCCTTGCATGCTGTTAGCTGTTTACGAACAGCAAAAAGTGCTCATTACCGCCACCTTGTGGTTGGCTGTGCTTGGTCATGTCTATGGGGTTAACCAAAATAAACAGAAGTCTTTATCCATGGTGGCTAATTACTAGTGCCTTCATATTTTTCACAAACTATTGAAATTGGATGTCCTGTCCTTTCTCAGATTTACCATATAAATAAAACATGTCGTTCATAACACACTTTGCTTCTCATGTTCTTATTGGTCATAGGTCCAAAGATAGCTAGGTTGCCTTATAGTTTGAGGCTTGTAGGACCAAAGCCTGACTTCCCTAACTACATGTTGAGGTACCAGAGAGTGTATCTAGTGTTTAATAGTTATATGTAAGTGCAATAGTCTACTCAGATTGTGTCATTTTGAGAGCTGATTTGCCTGAACATCATGTGATGTCATTTTCTTATTACAGAAATTAGAGCGATATGGCTCCTGTACAGCAAGCAAGTAAATATGAATGTGAAGTAGAATAATCCACATCAAGTTACATTGTTTGTGTTACTGTTCATTCTATTTGATGTCCAGTTATTTTTTGGAGTTCAGCTGTGTGGAAGAACCCGTTCCTAAGTCTGCTGGTCTTGGAGCAGAAGGTCCTGTACCTCAGAGGGAAGCAGGTTGAAAAGCCTGTGGTTGGGGTGAGAAGAGTCTTAAAGGATGCTGCGGTGGGTGTCCTGGTGAAGTTGTTGATGGAGGTGGAGCTGGGCACCAGTGATGTTCTGGGGAGTCTTCACCACCCACTGCAGAGCTTTCCTGTCTGCTGCAGCAGAGCTGCTGTGATTGATTTCATTATAAACCAATCAAATTATTATGAATCAACCAATCCAACGTTAGCTGATTTACATACTTTAAAATTTTATGATTTGGTTGATTATAAAACTGTATATAATAATTTGCTTCCCCACTCAGGAAGAGTCAGCAGGAACTCGGGATTCAGGTGTTTGTTCATTTAATGTTTCATTTTCTGAAATTCCTAGCTGTTTGTGTTTTGTATAAGGGGTAGGTAAATGAAGCTATGGCTTGAAACTACACTCTTTTCATTTTTAAGTCATGCTTTCATTGTTACTATATGTCTGTACACAGCCTCATGACTAAAAAAAACAAAACAAAACAAACTAAACTGATGTCCCACATACAGGAATCAGTCCTTATTTCCACACAACCATTCATTTTCTTTCATCCTGTTCAGGATCATGGGGGACTAGAACCTATCCCATCTGTCATTGGGTGAGAGTCATGGTGCACTCTGGACAGGTTCCCAGTCCATCACGTGACTGGATGCTTTTGTTTTTTTTGTAAATTTCAAAGCCAAAACAATCATTGTGGTTCCATACACTGCCCCTGTGAGGGACTAGCATTTGTTTTGTTTATGTTTTTTTCTGTCATCACCTGCCACCGGTGGGATAAATCTGCTGGGAGTAATGTGTCCCTGCAGCACAGAACTCAAGCTTTTAAAACTTATTGAAAAAAATAGAAATATATCACAAGGTGAATGGAAGCAACTCCCCTCAACTGAATCAAACAGAATGAAGCACAGTTGGCCAACATCTCTTCATGTGGCAGTTTTAGAAATCTAAAGGAGCACAAGGACATTTTCAAAAACTTACCAAAGTTTTCTGTCTTGATCTAAAGCCACTGAGATTATTTGCAGTTTAATTGTCTACAGTGAATATTTTAGAGACTCATATCTCCTCAAATGTACTTCTAAATAATACTCGTGCCTCAGCAATTGCTTCTTGTTAACTTTTTAATAGTCCTGATTGATCAGAGGATTTAAGAGCTTGATGAAGTCAAGAAGTATAGAAAAATAACAGTGCACAAGTTTGTGTGTTTTGTATGAAAGAACCTCGTAGCTGTGCAGTGTTGTTGTATAAACAGTGGTCGTATATTTAGCTCCCTGTCCTTCATACAGGCCAGTCTCATTCATTCCTAAAGACGTGCTGCGTGTTTTTCTTCCATATATTGCATTTTAGTTTTCCGTGTCATTCCGGGCATAGCTCTGACTCCCACTAAACCAGTGCCTTGTTATTCAAGCTTTTGTAAAGGGAAAGTGTTGGCGATGGTATTTTGGTTTGGTCTGTACTCTATTTATTACCTGCTATTATTAGTGTCAGTGAGAAGAAGCGCGTACACACACACACACACACACACATACAAACGGTTTCCCAGGTTTAATGGGTGAGTCACTCCTCTGTTGAACACACTCTTATCTCTTGAGCAGGTTTATCCCCGGGTCTGAAAACAGAGCCAGCAGAACTGGCTACCGGTTCAGTGTCCTTCTCTGTGGATGCACGAAGATTTTACACCAATAAGGCAGTGGAGCAATGTGAATATATGTATAAAAAAACATTTTTATACTTGTACTCCACTGGTTTTGACACTTCAATCTTAAAAAGCTGAACAATTTACACTTATGTGTGTTTGGTGCACATGATGCTCCATTTAGCTCTTCCAACCCAATCAACACTTATCCTCTTCTTTTCTTAACTTTACCCACATTTTTTTTAGAATATTCTTAATTTAAATTGTCTGCCTATGTGTTTATTTCTGCAGCGCTGTAGCTGCTTCTGGAAAAACACCAGAGACGCAGAGAAGAAACAGAAACGGCGAAGGAAATTTGTCTGACACAGGAAGAGTGTACTTGTTAGTTTGCTTACCAAACCGATTCCAACTTTTGCACCGTGACCAATAGCAACTACATTTTTCACTCTACTTTCGTCAGACAAATACTTATGAGCTGGCCAAGTGTAACTAGAGCTCCTTGCCGGGATGGAAGGTATGCGAAAAGAGGTACACCATTTCCAGGAACGTTAACCACTTCTCACTAAGTTTGGCTTTTAACTTTGATTCGAATTAATGCAGGTCTTTCTGTTTTTATGTGCTTATGTTTTGTTGCTCTGCTGCTCTAGCTGTGGTATCAAGCAAAAGCTACGATGAAAAAATTGTCCGCTTTGTTTCTCGGTTTTGGGAAAATCTACTCCGGCATTGTGACCTTCACAGCTACAGAGGCTGATCCACAGCACCTATGGAAACTTATGCACACTAAATTAAAAAGTTAGTGATGGTCTTGCTGTCTTGAAAAAGAGCAAACAAAAGTTCTTGACCCCATGAAAGCATATGGTTTTATTTGCAACTGTAAATTAAGACAAAGGAGGCCCTGGATTATGTTGAGAGGTTAATGTGTAAGGTAGCGGTTTCTGTTTTTTGAGTCAGTGTTCCTTAAGCCACAATAAGTTTACAACTTTCTGGATGCCACTCACAGATGACAGGAATAATATTTAACTAAAACCCTACTCTGATTATTTTTTCCAAACTATGGAGTATGTGAAAACAAAAAACTCTTTGTAGTGGTCCCCCACATTGAGATAAAGCTGCTAGACAGTTTGATGTGATGCAGAGGGTAGATATCCAAAGACAGTTATATTTCTATCTGGCTGGCTGGGAAGTCTTTTCCTGTAATGTCCATCTTTGTTTCACTTTCTCTGTTATTTTCTCTCATAAACACAAAACATTCACTGTGCCTTGGCCTTCATATCGATAGGAATTGAAAAGTAATCTTATACTTGGAAGTATATAGAAGTAATTGAAGGCATGAGATGGGAATAAAACAATTTAAGGCCAGAGGCTGTGCATAAGTTTAAACAGTCAACCGCTTTCTGTTTTTCTACAGAAGACTAATGAGCAGACCTGGCATATTCAGTACTCTGGGTGTTTTCAGGGTGACTCATTCATGCCCTACTTCTAGCTCTTTTTCTGAGGCACAGCTATGAAACACACTTTCAGGAATTTGGGCAGACACGTTTTGGAAAGCTTACAGTGATTTGATCCTTTGAAGGAAAACTCACCTCTGAAGGGAAATTGTTGTGTTTCAAGACCACTTTAAAAATGTTGTCCAAAATGAGCATCGGTGGGCAAAAAGCTGTGAATTGTCGAAGTGACAATGATGAGTGTCGTCATGGTGACGCTCCAACTGCCCTTTCATAATAGTGATGACTATTTTACCAGTTGGCTCAGTGAAAATGTCTTTTTTGGTTTCTTTTGTTTTATTGGAAGTTCACACCAGCTCCTGCGCTACCACCTCCTCTTTTCTTCAAACAGCCTGTCGGCTCTTTGGGTTTCTTGATGTATAGACACTGAAACTTTGCTCACGTTCTCTCCCTATCCTCTTCCTCATCTCTCTGCTCACTGCTCTCCCTCTTTGCCGTCTTTCTGTTTCCACTGGATCACTTGCATCTTAATTTTCTCTTTCTTTTAACGCTCCATATTAATCTCCATCTCCTCAGCTCTCACCGTCGCACCGATATGTGTCACATTTTCTCAGTCTCCCCCACCTGCTCGTTCGTGCCTCCGGCTCTGTTCTTGGCCAGATCGGCTGAACAATACAACTGTCGATTTCTTTGTTCAGAGTTTTTTTGTGTGTGTCTTTGTGCTCCTTAGTGTGACTCACAATATAAAAACATGTATGCGTTTTAGAGTGCTGTGTCTGTAATCTGATACCATTCACTTTTGTTGAGAATGAAATGGAAAAATCATCAAATACAAAGTTACTCATTTGGTGAATATTTAGATCCTGATTGTTTGTTATGACTAACCCCAGTCTACATCATGCATTAATTCACTTTTAAAACAAACAAACATACAAAAAAAATGAAGCTGAGTATTTGGTAGGCATAAATTAAATGCAGAGTCTGTTTTGTAAGGACAGTCACTAGTGCTGACCACAGCCTCAAAACTCAGATGGTTTAGGGGTGAAACAAGAAGTGTAGGAGACCGACAACAGTTCCATGTGGGGTACCAGAAAAGACTGAAACAACATCTCCGCTGCACAACCCTAAACGTGACTGAGTGGAAGGCAGCAGTTTGAGACAAAGGAGAGCTACTAATTCCACGAACTTTGCTACCTCTTTCCACTAAAACTCACATTATCATCTTGCATCCTGACTAACATAAGTAATCAAGGATGATCACACTAGTCCAATTCCTTCCTCAGCACAATGGAACATGAAAAAAAGCACATAAAAGCCCTGAGACGCAGCAACCTGGGTCAAAAAGGAACAAGAGTTCTTAGTAGCACCCTGCAAGGTGGTTTGTGCGACTCGTCTTTTCTTGTGCAAGATGAGTCAATTTGCAGGGTGTGGATGTACATGTGTGTGTGTACCTTAGTGGGTGTAATGCCCATAATCAGCGTGCCATTAGCTTTCTAGCAGAGGGACCTGAGCACATGCTTAAATATAGCACATGTGGTATAACAGTGTGCTGTTCCTGATACGATTTTTATTTATTTTTTTGAATTAATACTTCTTATTTCATGCAACCTTTATTTATGTCAATATAATAAATATTGTAGAGTTTCATCATCTACATCTCGGTTGTTGTCCACCAGGGATAGTGACAATAGCTATAAAGCTTTCATTATACACTGTAGCTGTCAGTGACACCATTGACAACAAGTCAGGCAAGGTTGCTTTGAGCAGTTTTTACAGCTAAAAATGGCCCTTGTTGCTTTAATGGTTAATTTAAATTCATTATGAGCACATTACACTTATCCAGTGCTGACGCCTGCCATATGGTGCAGTGAAAGAAAAAGACACAGAGATAACAGCTTTTCATGCGTAGAAACAAACGCAGGTTTGGTTTTCTTCAGTTCCCATACAGCTCATGTGAACACCGTACCCTGACTTATTTCTGAATCCGTTTCATGGCACAGTGAGGCTGCCGCTGTAATAAGAAAGCACTACTTTTTAGTTATGAATGTTATCTTTTTCGAGGCCTCAGTATGAGAAACAGATTGTCCCTTTAGATAGGATTGTTTGGAGTTTTCTTGACCTAAATACAGTTTTCTTTACACAAAGAAACTGCTGTCTTGAATCTGTGTGTGTCGAAAGCACACTCGAACCCAAAATGGATCAGATCAGAGGGAAATGTTAATATCCCATCCCAGTGGCAGAATTTTAAACCTCATTTACGACCAGTCAGTCATGTTCGCTTTTGCAATGCAAACGACAGATGCTCAGCTTTTGCTTTGGTATGGTAATGCTAACCTATTTGAGTTGCTCAACATGCAGCAGAAAGCTTTGTGAAAAAGTTTTCATGATTTCTAGTTTCTTCATAAACTGTAATGTCATCTTGCACCGCTTGCTCATTAACCCCACAGTTGAGTAGTCTAGGGGAAATTACATCTCAATTCGATGACTCTTTTCCTTATTGTAAATAATTGTGATTAGACCAGAGCCAGTATGCCATACTGACTCAGTGAGTGACATCCTGCCGTACATGAAGAGTTTCAATCTCAAAGAATAATTTCATGTGCAGCGCAGGCCTGAGATGAGCTAATCCTCTCTCACTGACCACTCCCCCTCTGAGCTGGTAGTGGAATTCCCACGGACAGCGCAGGAGATTAGATTTGTTTGAGTCCTTTGTATTATTGTTAAAGACAGAGAGACTTGCTAACAGTTTGTTTTGTCTTTGTGCGCTTCGGCGGAGTCAAATAACCTTTTTTGAATGAAAAATGGGACGTTGGCAAAAAATTGTGGAAATTACAGTGATTTTTTTTGTTTTTAGGAAAAACACAAACACAGTTCAACAGGAAAGCATCCGGGACATAAACAACAGGCGCACAAGTGCACATGAAAAATAGAAAAGTCATGTTTGTTAACCTACTTACTGCGAAAGTAGGTTTTATGCTGCTCCCTGATGTGCTGGCAAAGCCGTGTGTGAGTGGTTCACACACTTGTGAAAGAAACGTTTACCCTATTTTAAAATGCTTCATCACTTCTTTTCTGTAAGTGAAATGAGAAGATGAGCACAACCCTCTCATGTGTATTTATGTAACTGAAACCAGTAAGAGAAGGTGCCTATGACAAAGATCGGGAAACTAATAACCTTCCACCTTTGAACGTCACATCTTCTCAGTTTTGATGTCGTCTTCACGTGGCAATGAGAGCAAAGGCTTTCCATGACCTTGGCTGCTCAAGAAACCTAAAATACTGCTGATTCAGTCACTAGCATCAATTGTATGACTCAACACTTATTTTATCCTTTTTTTACACTTGTGGAGAGGATTTGTCTCTTTGTGCCCAGCCACGTCAAGCCGGATCCCAAACAGCAGTTTATTTCACACATATCTCTTTCTGTTTGCATTAAATCACTATTACCCAACCTGTATCTTTGTCCGTGTTTGTCTCCTTGCTTTTTCTTTCATGGTCTTTCATTTGTGAACTTCTTGTTTCCTGACATGACAAACCCACTCTTTCCTTGCTCCTTGCTGATTCTTTATGCTGCTTGTGTTCGTCACGCTCATGAAATACTTTATGTTAAAGGCGGCTTCAAGTGCAGAGGAACGTTTTAGTTCACAGGAATTTTGGCACTCGTTCGCACATTACAACAACACATCCATTTGCCGTCAGATTAATGGAAAACAGTGGATGTTTGAAAGAAGAAGTGTTTACTTTTTCTCCATATCTGCTCTTCTTCCCTGTCTTACCTCGTTCACCTTAATGAATGTTCCCAGTTTTTTCGTCACTTCCTGTATTGTTCTGTTAATTACTTAGCTGATGTGTCACAGGCGTTTTTTTTAAACATCTTCACCATCCTTTTTTTTTTTTTTTACCCCATTTGCTCATTATTTGTGCTTAAACATTTGTGCATCTACCTCTCACTATTGTCTATTTAGTTTGAGAAAAAAAAGGATTTTATGACTTACACTATGTTCTGCGTTGTAAATTTAAGCCGGACATTTGCTCAAACAGTGAATGTTATTGTAGATAAAACTTGTTTTTCAGTTCCCTTGTTAGTGGCAGAAGTGAAGAATATTATTTTATGTTAGTCGTTACAATGTCACTACTTCCTGTAGTTCATCATTTTCCAAAGAATTATTTCACAGAGAGTCATGGGAAGAGCTGAGTGTGGGACGCAAGGACAGTAAGAGGTAGAGAGCAGGGACCAAATATAAAATTAATGCCTATTTATGACAGTTAAAATGAAATATATTATAGTAGATGAAATTCTAAGGGGCTGAGTTCTCTGTATTTCCCAGGAATGAGGTCTTTAACTCCACCCTTAAACACAACAGAGTAGCAGTTTTTTCCTCGATTTCCATGTTCTTGGGTAGATTTATCTAATCATCTGCTGCACAGCAACTGTGCAGCATTGATTTATATTTATAAATAAAGTGTTGCGTAAACTAAGGACTGATGTGGATATTTTCACTGAGTTCCCTGTTAAATATATCTGTAAAGATATGTAATGGTATATCATTTCTGGCTGACATGGTCAATGACGAATGAAATTCACAATGCATGCGAGAGAAAGTACTATTTGAGGTACATAAAGCCCTGTGAAGTGCATGATGCATGAATGTGACTCACAGCTTCACGTCTGTGCAGTCTCTTGTCTTACTTAAGCTTCTACCTTGAATCTCCCTGTAGTCCAAATTTAGCAGGGGTCCAGCGGTAAAGATACCACAACAGATCTTTCATCTCCAACACCCATCCTTGGTTACTGTTGCTATGCATGGCGGATCGTTGCCGTCACCGGTGCATCCAATAGGCATGTCGGCGCAGCCGGGGAGTCTAAAAACAGCATTCTATATTACAGCATATAATGAGAGGAGCTTCATCAGTGTTCTCTCCAAATGTCAGAGCGGCTTTAATGATCTGCTGAACACACACACACAAACACTGAATATATGTCTGTGTTCATGCAGTTCAAGTGTGTGGCTCCTTTCTGCATTGTTGGCGTTTTCAGTAATCCCACCTATCTTTATTCCCTCTGCTGTTAATTCTCCCCACTCAAGCTATGAATTCTTTCCATCTCCACCGCTTTCCTCTGGCATCCCTCTCTTTTTCCCTGTAGCTTTTTCTTGCCTTATCATGATTTTCAACACGTGACTCATATAATTAACTGCAGAATTAATTTTTTTTTTTTTTGTTCCCCACAAAAAGAAACTTTTGTCCATGCGAGCACTCCTCAGGCCCCACTTTTCTGTGAGATTCATGAGTGTGTTTCCAAGGGCAACATATTACTCATCATAGTGAAACTAATGGGAGACACTTTAACAGCTCTGTGGCACACAAAGACCCAGAAAAGCCCTCCACTAGAACAGTGAGTAATGCAATTTTTAGCTATTCAAATTGTATGAGCCTCTAATCACATCTTTCAGGATGTATGCGTATTTGATGGAAATACTGAATGAAATAGTCAGCAGGACCAGAGTAAACCCACAGATGATTTATTGTGAGTGATTAGTAAATAGATAAGAGTCAAGTGATGGAAATGGATATAAGCCAAAGAATTGAAACATATGGGAAAAAGAGGGTAAAAACAGCTAAGACAAGCATTTGAAAGGCAATCTTTGTGCAATTACAGGAAAAGGGGCCTTAGCAGCCATAAAAAAAAGAAAAAAAATTGCTGCTTGAAAATTAAGACTTGTGAAGGGGGACAATATACGCAAAGAAAGACACAGTGAGGGGAAAGGCTTATGAGTGAACATGCTGGCCGGGGCTCTTGGTGCAATGCAGAAGGCATTGCCATGGAAACGAATGGAGGGAAAGCGCAGACAAGGAGGAGGGGATTAAATAGGAAGCAAGAGATCACTGCTTCGCACCGTGGAGGAGGAGGGGGGCCACGGGGAGGGGACGTTGTTTGGACGAGAGGGGAGAGGCCGGCAGACAAATGTGTAACAAGTGTGGCTTTGAAGTTTAATGACTAACTTCTTGATAGTTTTCTTGAGAAGATGTTCAAGTTGTGTGCATGAACTCATTTTTAAGGATGTTATTGACAGATTTAACCCCATAAGTACATTTGACTGTAATTAAAACCCATACACATGTGGTCTGTTTATCTCTGAAGAACAATTTCTAGTTCTTTACCTGCCTGTGTGCTTCAGTTATTAACAGAGTTTAGCTGATAGTTGCAAACAAGGTTGCAAGTCCAGACCCATTGCTGGGGTTTACATGAAGTGTTGCCTTGATAAATTCATTTTAACACAAAATAAGAGAGACAGCGGATGAGCCTGTCGCCATGGCGCCAGCTGTCTCAGGTGGCACTGTCTGGGTCCAGATCCGAGGGCGTGGATCGTCACGGCAGCAGGAGCGTATGGAGTTTGTCTCGGTGTCATGCTACAAAGACACACACACTCGTGTCTGGAAATACTCTTGACTGCAGGATTATAAATAGAAAGCATCACAAGGCTACACCCCTCTCCTCATCCCAAGCGCCCATGGGACCCCATCATTCTCATCTTCCTCTTCTCCTGTCTCTCCTTAACACTTATCCTCACTCCTCTGTGTCACTCTTCATTCCTTATTCAAAACCCTCTCTCATCACCTCAACCCCCTTAAGTCTCATCAAGTGGCTTTCTTTGCATTTGTTTATCTCCATAGTGATGGTGATGATGCAGGATATCTGTGGTTGTCATGGCAGTGAGAGGGGCATGGCAGCGATGCTTGATGATGATGGGAATTCATTAGTGGGATGGCTCTACCTGGGCGTGTTCTTACCTTGAACAACAGCTTTTTAAAGGTCTCCCCAAGCACTCAAACTGCGTTGTTGAACTATCTGGATTTCTTTGTTTTGCAATCACAGCTGCAGTTATAATGAGCTGCACAGATGCAATACTAAAACCAAGAATTGGCCCGTTTTCCTACTATCGTTACTGCTTAGATAATCAGCAATTTATCTCAGAATTAGCAAGCTCAATGTAGAAGAAAAGAATAAATGTGATTGTCCATAAACCTCAAGTTAAAAGCTGTGCCAGGAACAGACGTTGTGGAGATCTTCATAAAGTAAAAAATTTCTTTCTCATCCTCCTCATTAATTAAGATTCATTATTATTGCAAGATGTTTGATGTTACATCTTGTTTTCTAAACTCCAAATGACAAATAAGCTTATTTTCCCCATCCATTCACAGTGAAATAGTTATGAATCCACAGATTTGAATATTAGGCCAACAGCCATCAGCCTGTTTGATTATCTGTTGATCTGATTCTTTATAAAATGACAATAAATGTTATAAAAAAGCGCTTTATTAATGAAAACACATTAGAATATTCTTAGCTGTGTTTTCATAGGTAGCTGATGGATACATTGTGCAGATGAGCTGAGATGAATCTTCTGTCATTTGACCAGGTGATGTTGGGAATTTTGGGTCTTTTAACAAATCAGACCCCCTCACCCAGGCGACTTAGGCGGTACTGCCCTGTGTCCCAGCATCACTTGGCCACAGGTCTTCCTTCTTAATCTATAGCCATCTGGTGACTTTCTGTAGCTTCAGTTGCAGCATGGATCGCCTTCCTAAGCACTTTGCAGAGCGATCGCCATACAAATCCTTTGCAATCCATCTCAGAAAGTTATGCAGCGATCTCGCCAGCCTTATCTCCTGCATCCCTTCACAAGCTCTTACGTGGTGCACATTCTCCATGGCCCAATCCATGTGCTCTTCATAGGGTACTGTGAGCTCCAGGATGGTCAGCTGGTATCAGCTGGACTTTTAATGATAGCAGATGACTTCTAGCAATGGTATTAAGTTCAGTTCAGTACAATTAAATACTACAACAATACCGATTGCTGAAGGGAAGTTAATTAATAGTTATGCTCTATATACTATCATATTCTATATCTTCCATCTTAGAAAGCTTTTCAGTGGGATTTAGTTCAGGACTTATTGCTGATGAACATAAAACACTCTGTCTTTACCATTTCAAGAATCAAGACTGTTAGATAGTTCCACAGGTCACTGTCACGTTCAAAGCCCCAACACCGTTCCCTGCTAGAACACCTTCATAAACTTCTGATTTCATAAATGATGTGTTATGTATTCTGTTGGTTATGAAGACACTGTTGCAGTGTTCTTTCAGGAAGCTCTGGTTTGGTTTCCTCTGTGTATTGACCTAGTTTCTTTTTTCAAACTATTAGTCTTGCCCATTTGAACAGTTCTTTCAGTAGTTGTTGAATTTCTCGTCTTTATCCTGTAAAAACAGCAAT
>JAOWBL010000003.1:5273182-5299553 GCA_028564865.1 Zenarchopterus dispar
GTCTGGGTCCCCCTGCTCAGGCTACTGCCCCCGCGACCCGACCACGGATAAGCGGAGGAAGATGGATGGATGGATGGGCAATCTCAATGCCACTTTAAATTCCTTCTCATTTTTAGACAGTAGCTTTTAAAAGGCAAACCTTGTAGATGGAGAAAAAACATTCAGGAACATACAGCAACAGATGTATTTCTCTCTGCGTTTAGAAAAATTAAGAAAGCATAAGAGCATCTGGAAACTTGACTTCCTCATTGGGCCCCTCCTTTGAGTACTATAATGCTGGAATAAGGATGTATAAAGAGGTGACTTCTGTGTTTTTCAGACGGGGGGACGAAGAAGCTCCGCAGCACCATCCGAAGGAGCACGGAGACCGGCATCGCAGTGGAGATGAGGAATCGGGTGACACGGCAGGGCAGCAAGGACTCTACTGACGGCAGCACCAACTCCAATAGTTCTGATGGAACGTGCGTGTCCCGTCACATTCTCTTCCATCCACGCATATGTGTGTAGTATCTGTCCGTCCTTATTTATTCATGTTTCCTCCTCAGGTTTGTCTTCCCTACCACACGCCTGGGGCCTGAGAGCCAGTTCAGTGACTTTCTAGATGGACTTGGCCCCGCTCAGATCGTAGGCCGGCAAACTCTAGCTACCCCCCCTATGGGTAAGCCAAAAGTGAAAACAACAAAAATGACACAAAACCAACATTTAAAGATTTTTCTTTTGTCATATCTATGTTTGATAGCTTTTGACTGCAATATTTCCATGCAAAAATCTGTTTAGAAAAACTGACAAAATTCCCCATCATAACCTTTAATTCTTATTCATTTACCAAATGCTTTCAGGTAATTAAATCTGTCATCTTTGCAGATGAATTTTCATGCAGTCACATTTAAATAACTACCTGAGATAGGGTAGGATAACTGAATTTTAGAGGTGCAGCCACGACTAAAAATACAGCACAGAGTATTTGTGTATTCACTCAGCATGAGTAAAGTTATTCTTGCATGAGATATAAATCTTTCATGCAAAGGTCACTGGTTAGGGAAAAACAAGAAAACAGCAGTGAGGCCATACCTGCTGGTCAAAGACAGTCCTGCAGCTCTTTGTCGCCCTCTGCTGTTAGACTTCAACTCCTGCGTCTTCACGTCCAGCTTTCACTTGTCGGTTAAACTGAGAACTGCAGATCTCAGTCCTTCTTTGAACTCTAACTCTTTATGAGTCTGTAGCTCTATAACTCTTGATTGAACTCTGACTCTATATATTTATTTTGGTGGCGGCTTTTTCTGTCTTCAGGGGATGTCCATGTTGGTATGTTGGACAGAGGAGGCCAGCTGGAAGTGGAAGTCAACCAAGCCAGAGGACTTATCCCGAAACCTGGTTCCAAGAACATCCCAGGTACTCACCTCGGCTACTAAAATAACAACATTCAGGGAGGTCGCAGTTATGTATCTGCTCATTTCTTTTTCTCAGCAACCTACGTCAAGGTGTATGTCTTGGAGAATGGAGTGTGCTTGGCCAAGAAGAAAACCAAAGTAGTGAAGAAGACGCTGGACCCCACCTACCAGCAGGCTCTGTTGTTTGATGAGAGTCCTCAGGGCAAAGTCCTACAGGTCAGTGACATCTTTTTTCCTCTCTTTTCTTCCATTTTTTTGAATTTCCTGATCATCTTTCCTGCAATTAAAAAAAAAACACGACTTCCTTGTCCCTTCATTATTTCAGCACTTTAAACATTTTCTCATGTGCCAAATTATCTTGAATAACGAAAGAGATCAATATCACATTATTTTCGCTGTGTGTCTTGTTTGTCACAGAGTTTTGCTTTGTCAACAATTAATTTTTATATTTTCGTATTATAAGCTAGAAATACTAATGCACTCATTTCAGTATCTTAGAAACCTCCCACTAAGATGTAATCTGTGCAAAAGCTTGAGAAACCGGCCTTAAATATCTGAAGTACAGGTCAAAAATACGAGATAAATTTGGGTCTTTCATTGGAAAAGCACTTCAGAGATTAATATATTTCGACTGGAAACATGTACTTTAACCCTAATTTATGAAGAGAAACATCCTGCGGTGATGAAGAAAAGTCAAGTTATTTGTTGTTGTATGGTCAAAAAATTTTGAATCATTGTGGCCAGAAAGCATTTAAACATTTGGTCGAATCTAATTAAAGAAAATCAACAGTAGAAGTCACAACTGTGTTTAAAAAAGAAAGTTAGTGCATTTCCATTTCCAACTCATTTATTCCCACCAAAACAACTGTTCAGAACCAAGATACCTGCTTATCGAGGAGCGGATGTCTTACATACAGCTCCTCTGGATAACAGATACAGAATCTCAGAGCTGTAAAAACTGTGGTAAAAGTTGATTTTACTGTCGCCTCTCCTGCAGGTAATCGTGTGGGGGGATTACGGGCGTATGGACCACAAGTGCTTCATGGGAATGGCCCAGATCCTCCTCGAGGACTTGGACCTGTCTGCCACAGTCAGCGGCTGGTACAAGCTCTTCCCTACCTCTTCTCTGGCAGACCCCAGCATCGGCCCCCTCACCAGACGCCTCTCCCAGTCGTCCCTGGAGAGCGCCACCAGCCCGTCGTGCACCTAGACACCCAGGATACACCGTCACGCTCAAACGCAGGCAGTCACACAGACACATGTACTGTATATACACAACAAGCCCTACACAGGTAGATCCACATGCAAAGACACACACGAACACCCGTTTGCATCTGTGGAGGAAGACAGATGACAAACACACACACACACACACACACACACACACACACCAACATGCTGCCATATCCTTTACCTTTACAGTATTCTGTACTGTGCACTCATGTTTCCACCCAGCGATCAGTGTTATTTGACAAACCATCAGCAAAACCCAACTCAAACTAGACGCAGTTTAACTGAACATGTAGCATTTTTCACCAACAACTTTCAGCGTTTCATACCAGGGTTCACCGGGTGCCGCGTCCTGCATTCCAACTTCCCAGATCTCCGGGGCAACGCTCATCCCAGGGCCATCCCGATGCCAGTTTCTAAACTTCTCTATGCCAAACAAAGAAGAAACTTTATTTTTTAAAACCAAAGCAATTGTTATTGTTGTTATTATTACTATAAGTAGTAGGTTAACAAGTATACAATATAAAGTATGGATATGTAGCAGAGTCAATGACTTAGATGTAATGCAAAAAAAAAAAAAAAAAAAAAGAAGATAACATTAAACACACAAACTTAGAACGATAGGACAAACATAAACACTCCTGGCTAACAGGCTCAGATGTTCACATAATGGCTATTATGTGACGTAGCAACACTGCTATTCTATAATTTTCACAGGACAGAGTTTATATAGATATATATAAATATAAATATATATATATATCTCAATAGATAGTTAAATACTTATTTGTCTTTATATATGTATTGGCTGCATTCTGCATGTTTGCTTGCAAGACATTTTAAAGTGCTTCAGTTTTCTTTATTTTTTAATTTCGCTTGCCTTGTCTGATGTGTGAAGGAGTGTAGTGCTGCTTTATTTCGCAATTTGTCCTGAAAAAAAAAGAGCACTGCACTGAGTTATAGGAAAGGATAAGGCTTCGATGACTGTCATCACTATCTGCAGAAGAAAAGACTTGGGTCAGCGAGCCGCGTGCTCGCTGCTGAACACAACCCTGCCTTCATCTTACTGGACTGTCGGCTCCACGTCCACGGGTGCGCCACAAATCTCACGCTCCCGGTTGAATTTCCTGTTTTTAAAGTCATCATTTCTTTCCTTCCTGTTTGACGAAGGATGTCCCCTTCCTCTTTGGTCGCTCCTGTTCGCCACAGCGAACCCTCCTTTAAATGTGCAAATCCAGTTCTCGTCCGGTGTTTGACTATCATGCCAGTATTGCTTTTTGGCGAGTACAGACGGTAACCTGCCATGTTTCGGTAGCTTTACTTGTTTAAGGTGCAATATGTTGATAACGCATCCTTCAGCGTTCTTCTTTTATACTTCCTGTCAGCAGTATGTTTGTGTTTTGAATAGCACTTTACTCTACTTTATGTATCCTCTAAATGCGCACTACATTCATCATCTTTGGAAATTTGAATTCCAGTGTTAAAACTATTGTATTTTTTTTTAAAAATTAAACTACATCCAGTGTGGAGGCACACTGTGGAGGCGCATTGTGGAGGCGCACTGGAACAGCTGAAACAGGCCTTTTCTGCTGCTAGGTTTAGAGGTAAAGGTAGGGTAAGCGATTCTTTGCAGGCTCAAACCCAGAACAGTTTTTGACACGCTAAGAGATTATGTATGGGGAGGGCTCGTGCCTGTGCTCATGCACGTGAAGTTGGGGAGGGGAGGGTTCATGATAGAGTTTACAATAGAGAGTTTGTTTAGATGGATGAGATGGGAGGAGCAAGTGCCGGAGTTTAGCTGATGATATGTTTCAAATATCAACAAATATGTCATCCAGAGATCGCTTACCCTTCCTTTCAGTGTGACCGGTCCAGTTGAACTGCACAAAGCGTGTTTTTTTTTTTTTTTTTTTTGCAGAATTTGGACTTAATCAAAAACAAGTAAAAGTTCCACATGTGTACTTAGGACTGCCTCAAACATTAAAAAAAAGATCTTTTTGTGTCCTCTTATTTGTAAAAACTTCCCATAGTACTCAGTGATTGTATGTACAATCTGAAAAACAAATAAACAAACAAACAGAGAGGCCTGTCAGCTGTTCCAGTTGAATGTGCAAAGGTTTCCGTCTTCACACTCGACAGAAAAACAGCACGGCCAACGAAGCCACCGGCGTTCGCTATTTTCGTCAGGATGAAGATATTCTCTGTAACTCCGGTGGCTTCTTCTGGCGCTGAGGTTCTGCCTGAGTTCAAACCAACACCAGATCTTGTGAATGGATAAAGATGCTGAAGACACAAGTCGTATTTTAGCGGAATTAAGCTTGATATGTTCTGTGCGTTTACGAGCTCATGTTTGGGTTTATCTTCTCCGTGCGTTCAGCCGTCTGAGATATCCAAAGCTCATTTTTTTTCTTTGTCTTTCTACAAAAAAGGGAAAAACTGAGGAGATCCACCTCCTCAGCGCCTCAGATCAACACTTCACCTTTTGAACTCTGGATGAAAAGGGATTTCTGGGATTCTTGAATTTCATGGGCGGGGAATGATTTTTGCTTTTGACCCTCCCCATCGTGTATACAACCCTTTTTAAAAGCAAGATCAGGGTTCCAGTTTATTTCATGTTTTTGGAGCTATTACTTGCCGGATCTTTACTTGTATGGTCACATATATGAAGTAATTTTATGTACCTTGTATTTATTTGTATGTACTTTCTTGTGGATGGCTGACACGGTGTAAAATAAGGACTCTTGGTACCTGCACACAGTCTCTTTAGGTGTGCGCTTATTTGTGGAGATAAAAAAAAACAACAACAAAAAAAGCTTGGATGATGAGTAAAGTAGTGAAATGCAAAAAAACATAAAAAAGAAAATGAAATTTCTAGATATATAACTTCCCTCCTGAATGTCAAGTCCTAAGTAACCTAGAAAATATTCTTGATATTTTTCCATGTGAATTCAAATATTTTGGAGCTTGTATGAGTCCGTATGTGTCCCTTTGCTGTATATTGATGAATCCAGCACATTTACTCTTCAAATACGTGAAAGAAAAGATCATTTAAAGTGATATTGACCCATAAGAAGAGTATTTGCCAACTCCCCCTCCAAAAAAAAAAAAAAAAACTTTGAGAAAAGGAGACATTTAAATATCGCCTTTCCGAAAAGTGTAATAGGCGTGTATGTTTTTGAAGATTTATATATTTATGTGTTGTGTAATGGGTGCTAGGGCCCAGAAATGTGTGTGACAGTGTGAAAATCCACTTTTATAGATTAGGGCTCATAGCAAAGACAATATAAGGATAAGGGTTTTTTTTTTTTAAGCACTTAACATGTTTCCTTTCTTCACAGCTTTTACCATAGATGAGAAAAAGAAACGACTTTAAAAATGGATCAGAAAGTTGAAGCCAAGACAAGCCAGCAGCCTGTCGGTGTGTTTGCGGAGCTGAGAGAGACAAATTTAAATGTAAAAAGTTTTCACATGAAGTAGAGGTTGACTGATATGTTTTGTGGTGCCGATTTCTCCTTTCTTTTGTTTTCTCTCCCTAACATTACATGGAACAGTTTTTAAAAACACCAAATCATTTACAAAGTTGCCTCACCGAAGTCAACGTGTATTTAATCAGAATTTAAAATTGAATTTATTACATAAACCAGGTGCCAGTGTTGATCGGCAGATTCGTCTTGGGCGCTGGTTTAAAAAAAGGAAAAAGGTCAATTAATCTGCCAACCGATTAATCGGTCAGCCTGTATCAGGAAGCAGACTTCTGAACTCGGATTCATCTTTGTGTCGGTTGTGGAGTCTAAGGAGATGTTTGAAAGGTGTAAAATCTGGCCGAGTGTGTCTGAGATGCTTGAATTGGAGCTGGAGTTAAAGGCTGCGCCCTCGAATGTAACCCCCACTAACCCCCCCCAAAAAAAACTCGCTTCCACGCAAACGCCACACGTCCTGATGGTCAAAGCACGTCTTCAATCAACCCGGGTCCTGTCTCGAGTGCTGTGTCGAAAGTCTATTTTATTTTTGTAAGGACAGAGATATTATTGAGAGGAGGAGGGCACAAAAGTCCAAGAGGCAGCGTGGCCAAAACCTGCCTTTAGATCTTTTTGCAAAAAAATTGAGGGCTTGTTCAGTTTACAATGGCCTTATTTCGCGTAGGAGGCGTCGCTTCACTATAGTAGCACATGACTGAAAGTTTTGACAAATGTATTTTGCTTGGAATATTGTTCTGAAGTTCTATATGTGTATAGTTTTTTGAATGTATTTCTAAATCCTTACACCACAACGGAGTGCAATTGTTTTGTCATCTTGTCTCTTTTAAGACTTTCCGGGGAGCGCGCCTCAGAGGGGGCCCCCACTTTTACTGTACTAAAGACTGTCTGTCTTATCGTTTGTGACCTGAAAGAAAAGCTTTGTGAGCATGAATCCGTCTGGCGAAAAGCAGTTTTCTTTATTTAAATCGCCAGGATGGCTTTTGAGCAGAAAGGATTCACAAACACACACACGCACACACAAACACACACCCCAACCAGTTATCTGGTCAACTTAAGGTTTTTAGCAAGCTGATATTTGCACTATGATCTAGGAAATGTTTGAAGCATGGTTTCTCTGATGATTTTCTTGTATTTAATCTTTAAGCTGACATGAATATGGTGATGAAAAGAAGCCACATTGGACCCAGTGCAAAAATGGAAGGCAGTTTGGAGAAAAAAATGCTAAAGAGCTGTTAAAAATGCTGTATCTATCAGTAGCATGGACTTCTCAAACACTTATTCTGGCGTAGCTCACAGCCTCTGCCGTTGCCGGGGCTCTCGTCTCTTTCACAGTCTTAAGAGCAGAGGATGTAGTGACAGTATCAGCTGCGGCCGCCCTGATGACAACTAAGATTTGAAGACGAATCACATTTTCAAGCACTATAGGTGATGATTTTAGGCATACCAGCATGCAGTGCATTGTGAGTATCTGCTGTGTTATAAAAGCCCTCACGAGCAGCAGATTTTTTTTTTCTACAACAAGCATGCCATTCATATTTCTATCTGTTCAGATTTACAGCTGCCGGCAAGAACAGAGCAGACGTCATCGCGGAGCAAATGTTTTTATCTGCTGATTACGCCAGTTTGTCTTCATCCCCATCAGTAAATGTCACCAATCACAGCACAAGTTTCTTACGTAGACGCTTTGTCCTGTTCAGCTGTCTGCCAGACCTTTTTTTAAGGCTTAGCTTCACTCACTTCTGTCAAGACAACCTTCATCTTACCAAAGTCCAGAAAAGCACAGACTAAACTTCAACTAATGGTCTAATCTGGTGCCTCTAAATGAGGAAAACTTTAATTAACATTTAAGGGACCATAGTGGTAGTCCCAAGCACATGAAGTAGACTAAGTGAAACTATTCCTAAAAACCAATTACAAAACAAATAAATCATTCACCCCGACTAAATTGGATCGCTTGTGTTGGTAAATGAGCGGTTGTCTTTCCTGATCTGGCCTTAAACTGTCCACCAAGGAGTGCTCGTTCGCAGAGTGAATTGGCAAAGTGCAACAGTCTGTCTGATAAAAAGATGTATGGCAAAGAAGAAAAAAAGGAGCTGTAATTTTATACCTGTGCTTTGTAAATGTTTTCTATGTGCAGTATTTGATAATGTAAAACTGGTATTTTTGTGGTTTGTACGCTACAAAATTGATTACTTAAGGTGCACGTAGTTTTGTAAGAAAATAGAATCAAACTACAGAAAAAAAAGAACTATTTCCGATTCAGAAGCCTGTATTTGCATGCCCTTTGACATCTGGACGCAAAGTCAATAAAGTTTCTTTGAATCACAAGCATTTCCCTGGTGCCTGTTTCAGTGATTTTTGTATGTTTTTGTGTATTAAATTAGTAGAACAATCAGATTATTACTGTGTTTGTCCACTAGGGGGCAGTGAAGATGACCATTACAGTCGTAATTTATTTCTTTTAAAGAGGGCAAAATAATGCCTTGTGAATATTTTAGTGTCTTGAAGCATTTCTAATAATATAAAATAGTTTGTTTTTCCAAAGTTGACAAAAAGGAGCAACAAGAAAGTCTTTGCACCTGAACCGCCTGAGATTAACCGAGTATTATCTACATACTGCACCAAGTAGATATTTGCATAATGCCTGCCCAGTAGAGAATGTAGTACATTTCAGGCAAAGAATGAGAAGCTGCTTTGGGCCATTTTGGAGTAAAACATCTCAGAGAGATAGATGCTTAAAATAATTATTTCAGACAGAATGGGGACAAAGGTGGCTCTAAGAATTTACTGTATGAGGAAGGAGATTCTCTTCTTTTTCCCCCCCTGTGAAAACAACTATATCTGTTAAATCTTAAATTAACATTATGAGTTTGCGTATTAACATAATATGGGTTTACTGAGATGGCTAGATATTTATTAGAAGTATGAACTATTACCATATTACAGTTAGATCCCGATGCATTTGGACAATGACAATTTTCATGATTTTGCATTTCTATAGCATCACAATAGATTTGAATTAAATACAAATGAGAAGGGATCAAGAAGTAGACTTTCAGCTCAGGTGTGGTCTATTTCCTTGCAACTTCAAGGGAAATGATGCAGATAATTGATCTCATCATTGATCTGGGATTTGGCAGCTCTTTGACTGGAGCTACCAACATGAAGTCCAGTGCAAGTGAAGGTGGCCATCTTTGGACTAAAAAAAAAAAACCATAAATCTGTAGCAGAGAGAGAAAAACTTGAGTTGTGACAAAATAAACAGTTTGGTACATTCATACAAAGAAAAAAAAACAAAAAATGTACTCATGGGCTTAACAGCATCAAAAGGGCTGGAAAAAAAGTGAAACTGAAGTAGATGGTTGGAGAGTCCTTTACTTGGTAAAGAAAAAAATCTCTTCACAACATCAACAAAAATCAAATACACTGGAGAAAATGAGTATGTCATTTTAAAAATAATACACCTAGATCCAAGGCATCCAGACGTCCTTATGAGCAGACATTTATTCACCCCTTTACATTCACGAGGACATGAAAGATGCTTTTGTCATATTTATAACAAGGAGCGGAAATGGAGTTAGATGAAATACATGTAAATATATTTTTTTAAAAAGCCTCGCCTATGGTGGACTTAGACTTTTTGAACAGTGAGACCAAGATAGACTTGTATCAAAATGATTAAAAGATGAAATGTTATGGAGAAAGAGAAGAACAGCTCGTGACTGATAAGTCAAACATAGTGGAGGCAGTGTCATGGTTTGGGCCTGTGTAGTTGAAGATAAAGCTTCTCCTAAACTACAGCTGACCTCCATGACATCTTTAGTGTTTTGTTTCAAACCCACTGTGATGGTTTATAAAGACAAACACACAAGCTCTCTGAACCGATCTGTAGCAGTCAAAGGTTTGGTCATACTTACGTAGTCAAAAACTAATGTGTAAGTATGACCAAACCTTTCATCCACACATTTACTAGTGTCAAGACAGGCAGATATTGTGATATAGAAGCAGAAACTAATAAAAAATAATCAGAATGTGAGAACCACCTAAAAAAGCAGACATCATCTGTTTGAGAGAGAAAATGGTTAAAAGAGATAAGCGGTTAGTAGTTTCAATCAATACGAGATAGAGAATTTAATTAAACCATATTTATTTTTTCACAGGGACAAGAATATATATATAACATATATATATATTGTTGAATTTTATTGAAGTTGTGAAGACGTAAAAGAAAAACAAGCAAAGCATAAGAAAAGCTGCAGAGCTGATGTACATGTTCATTAAATCTGTTTATAAACACAATGCAGTAATATTCTGATAAATAAAATGCACATTGTCCTCACTGACAAGTACATAAAAAGATACATTCCGTTATTTGCTTTCATTTCACAGGAAACATCCATCCACCTCCTCCACCCGCTTCATCGGACTCAGACAGGGATGAAGTCTGTCCCGCTGTGGTTGGACGAGACGCAGGGCTGAACTTGGGTGGGTTATCACTCCATCAAACAGAGAAACAAATGAGAAAATAACAGAAAGGAGAAAAAAAAGGATTTTAAGCTACTGAGCGTTGTTATTCCAGACATGAACATCACCATCCTTCCAGCGGATCAGCTGCACTTGTGCAGATAAGACACTTTTTCTTAGAATAATATTGCTCTCTGCAGAGAAGCTGACCACTGCCATCACAAATGAACAATTTAAAAAAAAAAAAAAGGTAAAAAAGAAAAAAAAAACCCAAAAGGGTTTGCTGCTGCTTTACAGGCAGCAGTTGTTACATCCCTAAAATGAAAAACAGGAAGTCAAAGTGGAACAGATTTGAAGAAAAAGTGGAAGGACTATGTTTATTTACACTAAATGCTTCATGCTTTTATAAAAAGAACAAATGTATAAGCAGTTAAATAAGCAACATGAACTGAGAGGTTAACTAAAACACTTCGAGATGACAGACTGCAGCTGAAGATTTGTTTTCTTGCTTCCAACTGTGGACCGACTTGTAAATGATCCTGAATGAGCTGAAAATGCTCCGGCCTGGTCCCAGTTTGCTCCTAACGCAACGCTAAGACAGTCACATCTGGACAAATTAGAAAAAATTCACCAAAATCTCGTCTTGTTTTTGATCACAAAACATTCACAGGTGCACACTGCTTGAGAGTGTGAAATATATATATATTAATTAAAAAAAAAGAGAGAAAACAAACATACCACAGCAATACTCAGGTGCATGTACTCAAATTGAGTCAGGTACAATCATGAACACATTCAGGACAGACATTCATTGATTTTTTTTTTTTTTTTTGAGCTTGGTCAAAGACTTTAAACTTACAGTACATACAATCAAAGTGAGATCGACATCTTCCCATGCAGGTCAGTGGAAGCATCTGAAGCTGGTCCCTCCCTCTCCCGCTCACACACATTCAACATTATCTGAGGCCACTATTGTACAAGGTAGATTTTTAACTTGAGGTCTGCGAGCGCTTACGTGATGTCAGTGCATGCATTTCTTCCGAGTGTCCCCTCCCACTCCCACCTCCTCTCCATCCCAGCCCCTCTGAGGAAATAGCACAGTGAAGTGTAAGAGCAGGTATAATCAAGCGTACAATGCAGTCAGGCAGCTGCGCTGAATTTTTTTTTCTCCACTAATCACGAGTTAAATGGCGACGTAAGAAAGATGACTGGAACGCTGTACAGTCTCGATAAAGCTAGTGTTGATCTTTGGTCTCCCAAAATCCTCTTTTTGGGACTTTTCAACACTTCAGAGTTGAGATTGTTAGTTTGAAAAGAAGCCCTCTGGAATTTAAGATGCAGACACCGTGTATGGGAGTTGTTTAGGTAGACTTTGTTCGTGTTCTAGCAGTGATATGGTGAAGATTTAAAAAGTCATCAACACTTAAAGGGATGCCTTGTGTTTAAAGTCTTTTTTTTAACGGGTAGGAAAACTTCAGCGTTTGTACGTGTTTTGCTTTCTCACTCTAAAGTCATGTCCGCACAAAATTATTATTTCAAACAGTGAAATAAAAAAGCCGGATGCATCTGGTGTCATGGGTAATTAACAAACTAAAACGTGGGTCATAATGAGCAAAGAAAGGTTTGGAACTAAAAAGGGAAATTAATTTGTGGAAGGAAAATCTCCCCATTGATTATGAATGGGAGAGGCTCCATAATGCTTCAGAAAATTAACTTTAAGACATACCAATTAATCAATAACGAATCAAAGTCCTTTCAACTGAAAAGAGCCAAAAGGGAGCAAAAAAGAAAAATTCAGGGGTGTTTTTCCCCTCCAAAACTAAGTGGTTCAAAATGCATTGCCAAATATGAAAATAATATAAAGCGTAACCCATCTTAAATTATTTACGGACCATCTTGAACTGCAAATTGAAAAATTCGACTTTTTACATGTTTGTTAAGTCACAGAAACAGAAACTTTGACCAAAACTCTGCATGCAGCTGTAGCAGTGAAGTGAAAAGGGGGAAAATTTAACCTAGGTTCACTGACGTGCTGTCAAAACAACTTTTAATAAAATACTGGACTCAAAACATTTCAAAAAACAACCTCTTAACCTCTAACGCTTCGAAGCTGTGGCTTCTCTTTCTAATATGCTTTCAAATAAAATGCAGCAACGTCTTTTGAGTATGTTTTCAGTGTCTTTGTTAGTAGACGGTTTAACAATTTAGACTTCAATAAAGTACTTTTCATTTTACTTGGTCTCATTTCAAATAAAGGTCGTAGTCAGTCATATAAACGCTTTAAGCAAGGGGATTTTCTCTGTGCTGAAGGAAAACAGTAAGACTCCAAAACCAAAGCAGCTACTTGACACCTACTGACAGCAGATGTGTGTGTGCGCTCTAACATGATGGATGAGTCCTAACGAGTGACCTCTGAACCCTGCTCTCTTGATCAGAGTACCGAAATGTCCTGAAGGCAAACATGGAAATTTGCAGAGCATGGCTATCGATGAGTCGGCAAGAGGAAGCGTGGGCGGAGGAGAGAGAAACAGAGGTAGCAGTTGTTTCTCAGACCATCTTCACACCTGTCTCCTCCTCTGTCGCTTTACAAAATATTTCATGGAGAGTCTGATCCAGTGGCGTTCCCCCGTCTTTTGTGAAATGCTGGCGCTCCATCGCACTTTCGGGTGGATATCATTTCCAGACGTGTGCTGTCATGTGTGCTGAACTCTGCGTTGTTGAAGCGCCCATGTGCTGGCTGCCGTATCCCATCATGCCGCTGGTGTTGCAGAGATTCGTGCCAGCCATGTGCTGAGTCATCTGAAAGACACAGAAACGAGATTAGTCACCAATCGGAGGTGCTTTCAAGGCTCTCGTGGACCGAAGCTAACGCACACCTGGGTGATGTTCCACTGCAGCTGCTGGCTTTGTTGCACTCCGTAAGCCTGCTGGTGAGGGACAGTGGCCAAGCCCCCAACCTGCTGCTGTCCCACCATGCTCTGGGCCACGCCAGTCATGTACGGTGATGGCACGACGGCGCCTGGCTGTGCCGCAACGCCCTGAGCGCCCATCAAGCCATTCTGCTGACCTGTCATGCAGCTCTGCTGAAGTCCAACCATGCTGTTCTGCTGAACCCCCATCATGCCGCTCTGCTGGTGTCCCACCATAGCCATTTGCGAAGCCATCATGGTGCCTCCCATCCCACCCAGCTGGGCTAAGGAGTGGTATGAGCCATATGGGTGTGTGGGGTAGCCCATCTGGTTCATGTACAAGCCTGCAGAGAAAGTCATGCTGGTAATTAATAACCAATAATTAGAATGAGTCTGCACGAGTTCAGACGACGACTGAGAGAAATCCCACCGTGTGCAGCCATACTGCTGGCATGGACCGAGGGAGTGGACGCGTACAGGGACAGAATCGAGTCCTTGGACAGTTTTTTGACGGCGCCTTCTTCAGCTCTGGGTTTTGGATCCAGGAACAAGCTGAGGTTCTCAGGCACTGAGGCGGTGACTCTGCTCTGATGCATGGAGCTGGAAACGGCCTGCAGGGCAGCATGCGCGAGGACACAAGACAAATAAAATAATCTATCACAGAGCAAACTTGCAAAAAATACACCTACAGAGCAGTTTATGAACATTACTGACCAAGCAGAGTGGAAAACATCATCACACGATTCAAACGTATATAAAAAAGACCCAAGTTAAATGAGCATAAATTTAATTTTTGGTCATTTACTGATTTAAAAAAGAATAAATATTAAATATCTAAATATATATTACGTTTGCAATTCTGGAAGGTGAAATCAGCCATTTTTGGGATAAGAATCAGGTGTGAGTGGATAAGAATAAGAATTGTTTATACTCAGACTGAAAGACTTATAAAACCATCCCGAGGACATGTGGACTATGCTTCAGCTGACAAACACTTGTGATGGTCAAAAAGGACCGCTTTAAAACAAATAAATGCTTCAAAGTCACTGAAAGGTTTAACGTTCATGACTCCATTATACAGAGGACACTGAATAATATCAGTGTGTGTGGCAGGACTGCTGGAGGAAAGCCAACAAACACTTTGAAAGTTGTTTGCCAAAAATCACGTGTGCAGGTCAGAAAAATACTTGGTGGACAGATGACCTTTGACCTGTGTTGGACCTGCACTTCAGGGTCTGGGTCACGATGGCTCGGCCAATACCATGAATTCTGAGTTACAACAGCACATTTAAAATAAAAAAAGTCTGAATGTCTGTGTAAATGCGTAAAGAAAAAGACAGTAATGAATTAACGTGACTGCAAAAACATGTTTCTACAAAACAACGATTAAAGAAGAGTAAGTTAATGTTTTAGTCAAAGTTCTGACCTCAGTAGAAATGCAGTGGAGGGACCTAAAATAAGGCAGTTAACGTGAAAAAACCAAGAACAGCCCTCTGGGTTTGAAAAATTTAGCAAATTTGAAAGAAGTTAAAAAAATGCATACACTTAAATTGGAGAGGGGTGGATATAAAATTTTACATTTTAAGGGCAGGGCAAGACTTCATCACAAGTGATTTTTGTGCAAGATTATGAGCAAATTAAAGACTTGTCACTAAATACTATATATCCTAATGCACTTCACTTCTGGCTACAAACTCACATGATGGTTCCTAAACTATACCATGTTTGACGTAAAAACGCACCGACATTCCCACAAAGCTAAGTTTACCACAGGAACAGTTTCTGGGAACTAGACCTTTTTTAGTACCCCTCTAACCAGCCAGGTGTTACCAAACTTCTGTCTTTTTGCAAAAGCTTGCAAAATCAGATAATTTTCAAATCTGCAAGAATATTATTGTTACTGTTCATAAAAAAAGACAACTTGTTTGACAGCTGTTACATACAAAAATTTACTTGTTTATAACATTTTATTTGTGTTAAAATCTCCTGGTATGACAGTTTCGTGTGCCGCTGTGTGAGAGGAGCGACAGTCCCAACCCTGAAGTATAAGGGTGAAGCGACACTCTTGAAATACACCTAACTTCCTAATTCGGCTTTGAACTTTAGACCTCAAAAGAGATGGAAAACAAACAATAAAAAAGAGATGAAATATTCTTTCAGAGCTCTTGAAGTTCTGGCTGCTGTTGCTCAAAATATGCCTCAGTTTTACTGGGCTGACGTGGTTCTGATTGAAGGAATTTGCAAAAACTCATTAATTCTCATCTGCTGGATGTGCAGGACTTATGTTACATTTATTGCTGCACAAAGTGGTCACACAGGACACCAGAGGTAACAACTTATACAGTTTTCCCACTCACAAAGCTTATTCTGTCCATTTATATAATTGAGTTCAATTGATCTACTTTCAGGACTTTTTCTTAGTTTTTTTTTTTTCTTTTGTGCACAGAGAGGTCACTTTTAAGGTCTTTGCAAACTTGCACGCTCCACTGTGGATTGAATAATAGGTCTTAATACAGCAGCAGTCAGCATCCAGAGAGAGTCATCCAGTACCGTGGTTTTTGAAGAGGAAGCAGAGAAGGGGGTTGGGAGGGAGCTGAAGAGATCCAGCGCAGAACGAGCCGGACCTGAATTAGACGCCACTGGGCTCTCATTACTGTCTGGAGCACATCCTCCATTAGACACCGCAGGGCCTGGAGTAGGAGCATCTAATGGGGGGTAGATGGAAGATTGCTAATGGGTTTAACTGTTCCAGGTATCCATCAACCACTTCCCCGTAATTTTATCAAATTAAACCCCACATTTTACTACTTTAAGCACAAGCCTGGTGTTTACATTTTAGGGTGCAGAGTAATTCTATATAAGATAATTACTGTTATTGGACTCATTGAACTTTTTTACCGTAGAAGAATAAATCAATCTCTGCTCTGCAGCTGTGGTGCAGTTCAGGCAACCGAACATGCTGAAGCAGTAAGCAGTGCTGATACTACTTAAAAGAATATTAGTGCGTGTGTGGAAGCTCCAGAGATACGATACCTAGTCCAAGAAGGTCCGTAACGGACTGGGAATCCGTCTTCGGGCTGACATCTTTTTTCTGAGACCACAAGACAATTCATGTGACATTTCTGCATCATCAAGGTCCTGAAACCATAGACATTTTTACTCCTGACTCACTGGGGTTGTGATGACTCACTTTTTAACTGGCTTAAAACTTATATGGTTCAGAATGATGTCATTTTCATCTCACTGACTGAGATTTCTCTTCTATTCCTGCTCACCCACTAATCAGCCGTGGAAGAAATGAGGGCCAAGATGGTGCCAGTCATACAATGTTAAAGTACTCACATAATCAGCGTGAAACAAAATGAAGGACCTACCAATTTCATCTTCTCAAATACAACTGGCTCCTTGGGGATGTTTTCACAGCTCTTTTCTTTCTGAACAGAGAAAACAGGTGATTGTGGTACGAAGAGAGTTGTTTTTTTCAGCATAAACATTTTTTTTTTTTGTGCAGACTCACCCTGAGCATCTGGATATCAATGACCTTATCCATGTACTTCTTCTTATCGTATTTGTCCCTGATGAAGATCTCTGCGGACTGGTCCGTCTCGGGCCGCTGGAAGCACTCAGGTAAAAAAGCCTCGTAGAGACGTTTGGCCTTTGCATTTCCCATCTCTTGAACACTCTGTGGGTCACAAATATAAAACAAAACAAGTTAACGTTAATAAATAGTGTCCATCCTTATATTTTTTTTCATACCTCCTGTCTCTTGTTCAAGGTCATACAGGGGGTGGAGCCTAAAGCAGTCCAGGAGCAGCCTGGAAAGTCTGCTATTCTGTCACAGGCCCACAGAGCGGCAAACACCCGTGTACGGTTATATTTGCTTACAATTTAGAATTACCAATCCAGCCAAAGTGTATGTGTTTGTCCTGCTGGAGGAAGCTGCTGCGCATGCAGAAAACCACATAAGCATAACTCTGTTGTTTTTTTTTTAATTCTCTTTGATTTATTCAATCTTCATTCCAAAAGGACATTTGTTGCAACATGACTGTAACACATACAGAAAACTCCACCATTTCAGACTGTTTTAATAATTCCTACAAGTTTAAACCATCACCAGACATAAGGACAGCTTGGCTTTTAGTTACTCTTAACAACAACAGTTAAACCTGTTGAAGCATTTATATGTGGAAAGTTGGAGTTTTTGGCATTCTTAATTCTGACAGTTGAGACCTCTGACCTGGACTTGTTCCTGTGTCCACTGATCCAGATTGACGGACTTGACCTTGGAGATGTGGACCCCCAGATTTCGATGAATCCCAGCGCAGCGGATGCAAATGAAGATGCCCAAATTCCAGGACGCCCATCTTGGACCTGGGAGGCACAGAGCGAGCATTTGACATTTAAAAGAGGAAAACTGATTCATTTCAGCGCAATTATAAAGACGAGCCTGAAACCTCAATTATGAGTCTGAAATCAGCAGGGAGCACGTCAAATCTTACGTAAGTCATGTCACATAACAGGATCCACTGAAAGAATTCGTCAACATAACTGAGACTGAGAGGAAACAGAAGCGGAAAATAACCCACACACACGCAATCATATACTCTCATAGCCTGGATACCTGGGGGGATGATTACTCATTTTGGTCATGAGCCTCTGTGTGTGGGAGCAGTATTATCTAAACTGCCATTTCTGTCCATCTTAGTGCCATATGCATCTAAATTCATCCATCTGATGTTTGTGTCACCGTCTCTGTCCTATCTACAGTATCATTAAGCTTAAGATAAAGTTTTTATGCCTAAGATTCTTCCCTCTGTATGTGGAGCGATCAAGATCATTGCCTGCTTGGGGAGTTTTAAGAGGGGGGAAGTAAAAACACCACTGACAGGCTTTTTTCCATCTTAAATTATGCAACTGTCCTCTTCTGGGAGTACAATCAGCTTCAAAGAGAATACTTTTACTTCTCTCCCTGCATTTCTTTCATGTCACTCCTCCACTTTTCTTGCCCGCATCTCTTCTTGTTTACCCAACCCCCTCCTCCCACCCATCCCCCTGTCTTCACCTTCATGCTCGTCTTTTATGTGCTTTTGTTTGCAGCTACAAGTTGATGCACCGCAGCCTTGCCACCACTAGGTGGAAGAGCTGATTTTGATTTGGTCCCTTCTTTCCAGTCGGCTGATGTCACTGTGCAGCACTTAAGAAAAGGCCATTCTATGTAAATGAAAGGGGGAAGCTGATTTTCAGAAGGAAAACATGCAAAGCCTTCCTCTTTGTGGCTGTTGCGGAAACGCAGTGGCTGAGCGTGGACTCAGAGAATAGCCTCTTGTCCTGACTGCATCCTGAGCTATGCATGCAGGCAATTTAATGGGCTGAGGGGGGATTATAAAAGGGTTTCAAGGATGTTCCAATGCTGACATAGAAGTGACAATCAAATACAAAAGTAGGAAACATTGTAAAATACATATAGAGGGAAAACTGGTAAAAGTAAATAACGGGATGATTAGACAGACAGTCGACTGGACATCCTGACCGTCTAGCTGCTGCATTAGCCATGATGCCAGCTAATAATAGCAGAATAACTCTTCAAAGCCTACTTAACCGCTGTAAACACTGGCACTTAAAGAGAAAGTCACAGAGGTAGAGAGACAAAGATAGACAGCCAATCGTAGTAAACTTCCCTAAAAAATAATTTCTTAATAAATAAATAATTTTTTAAAAAAATCAGCCGTTCAACAAAGGTGACTCAGTAAATACGACCCGAGTCCGGAGTTCATGTGTGCACACAGTTTAGGATTAGTTATCAGTGATGACTGTCAATACCTCTTCCAAACTTTAAGTTCATCGATCTGGTTTTTGAGACATTTGAGCCTAAGGCTGTGCAAGACATTGCAGGTATGGTGCAAAAAAAGAAGAGTGAAAATGCAGGCAAGAGACTGACAGACTGAACCGATGTCCCTGCAGTAGCCATCTAATGATCTGTATACCGATCAGTTTCAAACGAGATCAAAAACACAACAGCACATTTATATCAGAACCGATGAAAGCTAATAATAGTATAAGAGAATGTGAAGCGTGTCTTTGTCACCTAAAAATAACCTTCTCTATGAAACCAGATTAAAGCATATTAAAAATGTTGACTATATGAAAGGAGGTCATCTTTCTCCTCCTCTGCACGCTCTCTGTACGATCTAACACTGAAGAGCTGCAGCATCTCCGGGCTGTGAAGACTCTGTTCCTGCTGTTTGGATTTCACACAGTTCGTTTGAGGGAAAAACCTTTTCAACATCAGCTCTGGGGCATTATGAGGAGCACAAACATGCTCAGATCTTTAAAACACTGCTGTCCTAGTTAAAAACTTGGATTCAGAGCTGTTTTCTTGACAAGTCATCCTTGGTTTTCCACTCCTGGAAGCTGACGGACTGATACTGTGCATCCAATACCGCGGGAATGCCTGTGAACATTTTCAGCATCAACACAGCGACCAACTGTGGTGATAACAGAACAGTTGACTGATGCCACGGATGTCCACGTGATGGTATCTGCTCAGAGTCGCCTTTATCCGCTTTGCTGCTTTACAGAAGGAAGTCTGGTTTTAATGTTTGTTTCAACAGCAATGCCAAGCTTTCCCTCTCCAACGCTCAATGAGATTGATCTTGAAAGACACGGTTAATGTGATGAAGTGATTTTCTTCTATAGCTCAGAACTCGGGGAGCTGGATTTCCAGCAGGACAGGTCCACATGGAGGGTGTTACAGTACTTGTGAAAATGGCTCCAGTGACATAATCGAACCCAGACTTTTTCACCATCATGGGGCTAAAATTTTTAATTCTAAATGATGCGTCTTTATATGTGGTGCTTTTTTTTTGTTTGTTTGTTTTTGGTTTGAAAGAGGTGCATAGTCCAGTGGGAGCACCACCCTGGCCCCCCCACCACCAATCACTACACAAAAGAAGCCCTTTAATAATTTTGTTAATTTAATAATTTCTGCTGGGCTCCAAACCACAGATCTATGATATGAAAGTAAAGTTCTGGAGTGATTAGGGTACTTTACAGGAAACTACAGGTTGATTCTTAGATATGGTGGAAGCCTAAAATTGTAAACTGTATTTGCTGACTCGGCAGGTATCCCTGTCTGGATCTGAGGGTTGATGTTTGTTCATGACAGACAACAGTGGACAAATGCTTCATCCTGTCAAGTATTTTTTCAAGTGCTTGGCCCTTTCCGGTTGCTACACGTCTTTCTCAACTTCTGGTCCATTTATATTCGTCTTGGGTGGAATTATCAACATTTTGTGGAGCGCAACAAGAGTTATTCTAATTCGGATTCTTATTGCTTACCAATTCTGCTAAAAACAACTGTGAGTATTGATCTCCATGCACCAAACGATACCACTTAGTTTTCAGAAACAGAAAAGTCACGCAACACCGCCTTTCAACTTCCTGTTTTGAGTCGGCAATTGTTGGCTATTATGCAAAGCTGGGGTTTCCAGAGGCGGCACAAACCTTGATAAATATGACTCAAGCAGCCTCATGAAGCAAGGGAACAACAATCGGGTTAAAGGGGACGACTCAAAGGGGAAGACGGAGGAAGGTGGAGCGAGGAAACAGCAAGCCACAGCTATAGTGGGAAGAAATCATGACCCTGCAGGTCGCTGGAAATGTCAGAGCTTGCTGCTTAATTGGACATTTGGAACGGTGGTGTTGTTGAAAGAAGGTCTCCTGTTCCAGAGGTGTGTGAGGGACGCTCTGCTGACAATCACCTGACAGTTACTCAAGGTTATTAGCGTTTATAATTAAAGGGAGAGAAAATAAAAATTCTAAAATAAGACTGGCACCAGACCACTGCTCAACTTAAATTGATACCTGAAGCCCAGATATCAGAACCAGTATCTGAACTGGAAAACCTCTGCTTGTAACTCTATACTATCCATTCGGATTAAAATATTAATTTGTCCAATCTGATGATTTAACATTTTTAGAATTAATGGAAATATAATCAACTGTGTGTCAATGTGAGAATGTCAACTTGTTAACATTACTACTGATAAAACGCTTCCTAAAACCAATCCCATTTAGCTTCAACTGAAATTTTATTATTTTAAATTTAAAAAGAAAAAAAAAAGAATCTATTGAGTGGCTGTAATACAAGGAGTCCTGTGATGGGACGTGTGCAACAATTTGTCAGATGTGCCAAAAGTGGACATTTGAAATGAATCACAGCTGCACCATAGACGCTTTTTTTTTTTTTTTTTGGTTCCAATCAATGCAGAGCTGGAATTTGAACTCAGGCCGGTCCAGTAATAGCGCACACCTCCAAGAACTGTCAACAGATATAGTTGGAAAACAGTGGGAGGAACAAATATCTAAAAAAAGAAAGCAGAGACTGAACAAACACTTCCCAAAAAGAGAACTGCATTAAAGTGTCCTGGAAGAGGTGAATACACTAGCTCTGGAACATCAATACTTTCTTTGGTTTAAATAAACACTGTGACTATTAAATATCACCCAGTTTTTATAAGGCAAAAGTAATAGAAAGCAGGTGGTTTGATGATGATGGATCGGTCGATGAGTCACCCTGACAGAAGAAAAGGTGAGTGTGGCTGTGATTGTCAAACATGCAGGCTGAAGCACATTAGTGGGCAAAGAAACACAGGAGGGGATTTTGACAGTTACCAGCTGGTGGACTTTAGCTGTTTGACTGCCCGCTGGGATGTTTACAGGCAAGTACAACGAGCTGCGAGTACAAACAGAGATTTCTAATGAACTCCTCTCACTCACACACATGAAAAAAACCACATCGTGCATTAGTCACTCCCTTATCCAAAACACTTCTTTCTATTTAAAAAAAAAGTGTCAACCGAATCAAACATCAGTACAAGAATAACTCTTTCACATCAATATTGCTGTGGGAGTTTCTCGACACACACCTGTGGGCATTATTAAGAAGTTACACCAACGCCCACTGAGTTCCACACACTTGAGCATGAACAGGCGCATATGGCTCATTAGCCTACGTCCCACAAGGATAAGTGGTGCTCTCTGCAAGCTCCAAGTTAATCCCACAGAGCTCCAGTCCTCAGCAGGTCCTACACGATCTCTCACACACACACACACACACACACACACACACACACACACACACACACACACACACACACACACACACACACACACACGGCCCATCCTTCTTGCCCACTGGCTCAAAGAACAATCCAGAAACCCTAAAGCCACCCCATGGGCCAGTTCCAGCCTGAGCGAGGCAGATGGACCCCTATTGATAATTTACGAACACACACCCACCATCTGCGTTAGCGTGCAAGAGTCGTGGCTGTTACCGTGCAGGTGAGGCGGACGGGGGTACACATGAAAAGACATCAAAAGGCATTTTTAGCCTTGCCAAAGTTTAAATATCACAACCTTATTTCAGGGGAAGTTAGGACGCTGTGCAAAATTTAAGCTAAACTGGAATGAAAACCTCTTAAGTGTTAAACTAAACTACAAATCCTTGGAAGCAACTTGAAATATGAAATCTCTTTCTTTTATTATTATTATTATTATTATTAATTTGTGCTTTGACGTCAACAGCCCATTTCAAAAGTGTTAAACTAGGACATGATTAGAAATGCGTTGCATCATCTCTTGCTTTTAAGCAAGACCTTCTCCATGAAAAACAAGAGCTTCCAGTTGCAAAATGAAATCTGAAGCAATTCTTTAAATGTTGTTTGGCAGAAAATGTGCATCAGGTTTTTTTTCAATTTCTTGGTTTGGAGGAAATGAAAAGCAAGCTCCATAGCTTCATCAGCAGATGCTGGTTGGTATAAGCTGGTGAATAGTGTTGGTAAATAGTGCAGAAGCAACAAATGAGACGCAAAACTCCAAGTAAGAACCCAAATGAAACTGGTTCATATGTGAAGTAAAAAAAAAAAAAAAAATGGATGAGGATTTCAGGAATTGCTTCCCACTGCGTTTGTCTGTCTGTAATAGCTAGTTCCAGTACTGTTTTACCAATAAAACCAGATTACCACAGCGTGGTCAGTGCGACATGTTCCCCTAATGTGGACTATCATCCTTCAGACGGGTACAAACAGCCTCAACCTCGGAAAACTTTCCCTGAAGTTGGAAAAGTCTGTCTACTACTGCTACTCCAAAACTCCAAAACAGAGACCCACAGATTTCAATTTTATTTACCAGTTTTGATCTCTGGCATAATAAAAATATATTTTTTTATTTTAGTTTGAATTAAAATTTCCCACCGTCTTCATAATAAAACACTGAAAGCAAATTACTTTGACGTTTTCTCTAAAACCTGCAGCAGCTCCAGGTTACAGATGAACCCCTCTCTGACACTAAATCTAAAATCCTACACGTTACTACACAAAGCTACTTATACAAATAAAATGAAAGTGTCTAAATGCAGCTGCTCAACTTGTCCAGGAGCCTTCGGCAGCTCCGCCTGGCCGCGCCAGTGCATCAGACAGGTAATGGACTGTGTGCTCCAGCACCGTGCCAGCTTCTCCCTGGAACAGACTCTGAACTCGGCTGCATGTGAGCCAGGAGACCCAAACAGCCAATCACCGTCTTGTTTCGGTGGAAATCCCTGCTGGGGTCTGATTGGATAAGATTAAAGAGCTGCTGGGGGGGGAGGAGGGCTGAGAGCTCTTGATGGAGGTTAAGGTAGAGGAGAAAGCATGACCTAGCCAGGTGAAATCTCCACAGCAACCGCCGCCCGGTGTGTGTGTAAACAAGCTCAGCAAAGGAGGCCATAAAAAGAGCGATGCAAAAACGTGCACACAGTCGCTAACACGCACGTGTCCCCTCCAGACTGAAGCCAAAAGGTGGAAGTGTTGGCTACATTATGCACCTGCCTCGTCCTCTTCTGTCCATCTATTTGTTATTTCATGGCGGGAAGTGTTAAAACATAAAACACCATCAAAATGAAAACAGAAAAAAAAAAACGAGACAGGAAGTGGGAAAGCACATCTGCAGAGAAGAAGAAGAAATACTGTTTTATTGCTGCAGCATCCGTACAGTGAGATATGATGGAGATCATCTAAAAGCACCAGGACTGTGCAGGTGTAAACACATGCTTGCCTTTATCATACATCCCACAACTTCCCTTTTAGTCACCCACGGGGGAGGAAAAACGCTGAGCCTTTTATATGAATGCAAACATGGTTAAAGGTCTCACAGGAGAGATGCAAAAAGGGAAGTAACAAATGTGTCCGAGAGGACATGACTGTTCGGCTGAAGAAGGTAAAATACCCGCGTGCAACCAAGATCATAGCAGCTACTTATTCATTAGCATGCTGGCATGAAAGAGCGAGGGAAATGAGATTCATATGTGACCTTTCAATCCGCACGGAGTCATTATTATTGCATTTTAAATAACAAATGCAGAACGATAGCATATGCTCCAGCTTGCAGCCACATTCAACCTGGTTTAAAGTTGGGGTTTTAACATTCTTGGAGTGTGTGTGTGTGTATGTGTGTGTGTTTCCCGTATGCCCTAATCTCATCTAATTAGAGCGGTCTGCTGCAGATACGTGACCAGTCACACCAGTCAGAAAGGTGCCTGGTGATGATGAGACAAAAAACAAAAAAGATTATTATTATTATTATTTCATGTTCCAGGAAAGCTGTAATGGAACTTTATCTGCCTTAAATGGCCTTTTTTTTTTACATTTTAATTTGAGCAACTACATCAACTGTAGGTGTTATTTATCAAGTGTACATTTTACTTGTCAGATATCAATTTTAGAGGAATCAAAAGTTTAAATGAGCTGCTAAAGACGTCTGTTATCATCTACAGTCCATCACTTCTATTCAAGTTAAAAACATCATCCGAAGACACACAAATATAACAAAAACTTCAAATGCTCACCCCAGTACAAGTGCAGCTAATACTCGAGATCACTACAACTTCAAAAAGTACTATACATACCTTGCCACTGTCTAGTTTTTGTTAAAATACTATGTTTTTTTTTTTTAGGTTAAAAACAAGCGTGAACATAGAAAAGCCTGTGTTCAGAGAAATGAAATCCGCTTTAACAAGGCAACCAATTGTGCGTTTACATAATGCTCAACTCATGATGATTCATTCATAAATTAATATTTAGTCCATGAACTGCTGCTGCTTCCTATTATGAAACGCTCGAGTCCATTTCACTTTGTGATATTAGATTAGAAGTTAACTAAGATGCTTCATGCATAAAGATAAATGCAAAGAACTTGGCTGGATTTCAGTCGTTGAACACAAATGCATGCTAAACATGATTGGGAGTCCCTAAATAACTTTTATATTTAACCTGATTGTAAATCCATCTACTTATGATAAGCAACTATATTCTGCTGTGATTAAACGATAATTATGTCTTGTTTAAAAGGGACAACACAAATGCGCACCATCATCAAGTGTTAAGCACTTAAGTTTAAAATTTTTACCCTTTTCATAAAATTTTATGTACAAGTTTATCAAACACAAGATTGCAAATGTTTATCTGTATGTGTATATGTGATGGATATGCTTTTATATCTACAACTGTTGTCTCCAGCAGTCGTGATTGTATTAAAATCAGCTCACAGTCAAATTAGACAAATAATGGTTCAAAATGCTATTTAGATAATCATTTTGAGGTAAATTGCAGTCTGTAACCTCAATAAAAAAGATAACTGCACACAGTATAAACCCAGGTTAGTTCATTAGTAGATTTTTCTCATCAACTTCACTCCATTTTTTTATTTAAATTTACACGCTTTCCAGCGTTTCATTTCTCCAACACGTTCAAAAAAACCTGTTGTCATCCTGGAATTAGGATACCAAGTAATGGAGCATCTCAGTTATTTTCTCTCATTCTTCATGCAAACACAAGTTAATGACTTTTTATTTAAAAAATTCACA
>JAOWBL010000003.1:5299653-5323564 GCA_028564865.1 Zenarchopterus dispar
ATATGAGGACTTTTGAAGGTTCTACCTGCAAAGATGAAAGAATCTGACGTGCTGGATGTCCTCAACCGTCTTCCTTGACTGGAGACGCTGCGTTGCCTGGTTATAACGTCACGTTGTTACGTAGTGGAGGCAGCTCCAGCCATCCAGCTAACACACCTCACAGCAGAAACCCAGGCTAGATCTGGAATTACTATCCCAAACTGTACCGTAGAGACCCAAACAGAACCGTGCTGCTCAGTTAAAAAGGAGCCAGAGGTCAGGTGTCCAGGTATGCCTGTGGCACGGAAATTCCTCCAGATTTCCAAAATAGTTTAAAACATTTCCATGACATTTTTACATGTCTGTGGACAAACTAGAGATCCTCTGCTCATTTCTCCTTCTCAGAGGCTCGGCCTTTCCTGGATACTGTCAACAACAGCTGCTCTAAATAACACGTCACTTATACACATGTTTATACACACTGTTAGCCTTAAGCCCTCTCTGTCTGGTTTCCTTCTTTTTTTTGTTTAACTTTTCATATTTTTGTAATGCGTTACAAGCCCAAAATGCATGAATGGACCTCTTACCAATATTATCAAGTTAAATAAAGTTGAGAAAACTGCGTGTTTGGTTCATACTATCAGCAATGAAATGGAAGTCACAATAAACACCGGAAACACTAGTTTATGTGCATTTCAAGATTTTTCTTTTAACTAATTTGCATGTTTCATATGACGTTGTGCAAGTACATAAAACAAAAAAAAAAAAAAAAAACAAAACCAAAAAACTGTTATCTACACAAATCTTTTTGGTCCACACTGGAATACTTGTGATGGCGGGTCAGCTCTCTGATCACTTTTACAGGTGTTCAGCACAATGTTTCTACTGCAAATGAAGGGAGGGTCAAAGGCACCTAAAATGAGGATGATAAACAGATAAACAGACTTCATCCAGATGAACAAGCACAACCTGAGAGGCAGCACTGAGACTGAAGTTAAGGTTGTACCAGAGGTCAAAGTTTTCCCATTCAGAGCACGGCCGAGTGAGGGAAGTCTGAATGTTTCGTTTTTCACTCATGAATGCAAAGTTAAGTACACAACTTAAGTTGTGTACTTGTCCCATGCTCTCTCCCTCCACGACAGGCTGCAGTGATGCATTGTGGGCGTTCAGTTTGATGACAAGTATTTCTCTGACAAGATGTGGTGTCAGAAGGCAATCTCGTCAACTCCGGCTCTGGTCATAATACCCAACGGTTTTGGGAAATCGGTTGTTAATGTGGTCTCTAATGTGTGTTTGCAACCAAAACAGCAGTGTTTACCCACCGGTATGACAAAACAGTGCCAGGACACAGCTCAAACAGGCAGACTGGAGGGTCAGAAGACACACGTGAGCACATGCAACTCTCAGTCTGACTGTGGTGATTCATGCAGTGCTCCAAATGCAGAGCAATTTGACAAGAACACTTGTGCAACCTGATCCCCGTGCAGCCAGTCAACCAAATCAATGCACGGGAAATGAGAGAACAACACTCGTGTCTGCAATGTGAAGTGGGTTTTGCTGTCTGCACCCAGCCTGCAGGAACAATCTGTTCAGGCCGACACAAAGTCAGCACAGGTGTGCGTCTTTGTCTGCTTCTGGTGCACTTTTCCACACTGAGGGTCAGGACACCAGGAGTGTCTTGTAAGGACACTGATTTGGAGAAATTTCCACTCACTCTCTTCGTTATGTGCAGTTAAATCCCTATCCTGGTTTTTGTGAGAGGGATGTTTCTTGCAGTGATGTAACTACATGCCTGGTGAGGATGTGGCCCCGTCTCTTGCAGCATGGCACAGACGTATTTTGCACGAGTGTGCGCAATGGCGCATTTCCCGGCGTAGTAAGTGATCAAGGGAGTCGATTCATTTGACTGATCGATCTCAGGTATGAACGGATGAGGTAAACCCACCTTTAGATTCGCAGTCGGCGCAGAATTTGTTCTCCTCCAGGGCCAATAAGGAGTTGAGGACAGCCTGGTATCTGTCCACGTCTTTCACAGATTTGCCCGTCATCACTACAGTCCGGTCCACTCTCTCCACGGGCCCCCCCCTCTTTGATCAGTCCGTGGTCTTTACTTCTTTACTTCAACAAAATGACAGCAGGATACGAGCAGAGGCGGTGATGGCTCGGCTTCTCCGTTTCTCCTCTTCCTCCTCCTCGACGTGAAACGCAGTGAGTTTGTTTTACCTCGATGGGACCAGAGCCTTCCAGCCAACCAGCAAGCCGGTTATCCGAGGCGCACGTACCCCAACCGACGCGCAGGAAAAACACCATGTGATTTCCAAGACTCAAAATGAAGTGTGTCCACTTTTAAAGCGCATCTGCAACCTATCACGGAGTCACGCTCGCTCATCAGTCTCCCCGCTTTTACTCGTCCAGCGCCATCGTGTGGTCAATTAGAGAGTTACTGTTTTTTAAATAGTTGCTGTTAAACTCCGAAACGCCAGAGGGCGACAAAAGTAAACGATACAAGTATGAACGCAGCAGAAAAGCAAGGCATTTGCTTTGGAAACTGCTAACAAACTATGCAAGTTCTTTCAAAATAAAGGACGTTATATATTTCTTTTTGTCATAGAAGGTTTTATATGTAAAAATGTGATAAAAAATTCATTACATGTTCACGAATTTGGTTTTAAATGGACATTTTTCTCTTTAAACACTCCATGCTCCACGCAAGATTCATTACATGAGTTTTTAGTTTGAAGGGATACCGGAAGTTCATCTCCAATTTTACTCGTTATACGTCATTGAAAGCTTGTGACTGCACAGGCGATTACGGAAATAAACGCTTAGCCGGAATAAAATAAATAAAGGATTAATCTCGAGTCACCACGCGTGTAATCCTGTAACTCTGTCCACAATGTCCAGGCAATCCAACCGAACCACAGACAGCAAAAAGATGGTAGGAGACTTCCGCAGGACGAACTAGCTGGCTAAACTAGCAACATGCTAACCGTAAACAAACGGCTTCACTCGTCAATTAACTGTCTAATAACTTCACTATTTATGTTCCTCAAAGTCTTTTTATTGAGTTTTTCACGTGTCGTTAAATGTATGGAAAGCATTTGAACCGGTCGTGTTCGGGTTTCATTCATTGCGGCCTTCTGGGGGAAGTGAAGTTTTCATGTAATGGACGAGATAAACAATAATAATGATAATAATGATAATAAGACTCATAGATGCCTCCAAAACTCTTAAACTTTTCAAATGAAATCGGACAGTGCAATTATAACAAGATAGAGTTGTTTATTTTAGTAGTTTGTTGGGTTAAATAGAGAGATTTATATATATATATATCAATGTTTTCTGATTAGGAGTTTCAGCAACTGCAGTTGCTTTTGTGTGTGTTTTTAAATATGTATGTTAAAAGTGTTTCATTTTTAATTTGCAATTCTTGAGGAGTTTGATTACTTGACAATACAAATAACAAGAAAAGGTTGTTTGATTACTTTAAACTGACTTGGAAGAGCAAAGTAAATAAATATATTGTGCGCTGTTTGGCCAAAAACAAAGTACATAATCTAGGATTGTTGTATGTTTTTAGATTTAACTTAGGCACTTATTTTCTGTGGCATTTTGTGGACGAGCTCATATTCAGTGTCACAGGATTTAATTTATTCTCGAGTTCATTAATTTTTCACCATCTTGTATCAATGATAGAAGAGTCAGACCAGGGACATCTAAAAGAGTTTGAACTCTGAGATGGTGCATTTATGTGTGAAAATTATGTTTTATGCTTCGTCAAACTTCCTATTTGAGAGTGAGATGCCCTGGGATTGTCATTTAAAAATATTTCCATCCAATCAGGTTGATGGAAAAACCTGGTCATTTTTGGGTTCACATTACTGCAGAACCTAAATCTGACAACTTAAAGCAACCCCAGATCAGTATGTCACGTCATCTAGTGATCTTCTCACAGTATCCTGATACTCCTATTTTATTTTTTAAGGAATGAGAAGCTACTCACTGCATCAGATAGGGCTAAATAACTTATTGAAGCTGAAACCTTAATCACTTTTGTACTTTCAGTGAGATAATTATACCTGTTTGCTTAGTTAAATCTTGTGTATATCGAGACTAGAAATCTAGATATACCACTAGCCGAATAAGAAAAAATAATTTGGTCTGAAATAATAAAATGTGGTCTGAATAACAAAATAAAAAAATACACTAATTACACAATCTGTAGTACTTATAAACTATTAACATTATTTATAATAACTTCATCTCACTATATTTACCAGTACATTTCTTTTCAGCACCAGGAGCTGTCCACATCATGTTCAAAGCCTCAACCATGTTGACAGTTAATTTTTGTCATTGTATATAAATTCATTTATTTATGTAGGTTGTCTTTTTTTGGAATAACATTTGCGGTAATAAGGTTTTGCACAATAATGTCAGTAATGTTCTGCATGATTATTAATGTTGTTGCTCATTTGCTTGTAATTGGCAAATGTAATATGAGATTTTTGTTGTTTGTGTCTGTAGAACTCTGAGCTGTTCACGTTGACTTACGGAGCGCTGGTCACGCAGCTTTGTAAAGACTATGAGAATGACGAGGAAGTCAATAAACAGTTGGACAAGATGTAAGTACACTTTCATTTAACATTTTCACTCCCATCCCATAGTTTGAAAATGGTGTGATGCCTTTAAATGTGCTTGTGTTTGTACATGTATGACCTGTGTTATTATCTAGAGCTGTCACAAAACAGCTATTTAAAAAAAAAAAGAATAATGTAGCGATTATTTTTCAATTTATCGACAAATTTTTTGATTAATTTTTCAGTTATTGATTATTTTCCCATTAATCAGTCAATATAACCATTTTTACAATATCTATTCCAATTTTTTTTTATTAATAACATTTTAATTAACTACTCCTCAAAAATATCTTCAAAATGAAATCAAATGAAATAAATAAAGTTCTGCAAAAAAGAGATTCAGGAGCCAGATATGTCATCTAATAAAATTCATGAAAAATTCGAGTCACCCAGGGGCAGTACAAAGAATAAAAATCAATAAAAGGCAACAGAAATAAAGCAGCCAACATGTTTTTAATTTCTATTTCTCTTCAAAGTAACAACACTAGGATATAGAAATTTAACATAATGAACGAAACACCCAAACTCAAAACAAATAATTTGTGTCTCACCCCCTTCAATTCCTTCATGTTAACATTTCAGTATCTATTAAACAGTTAAACATTGCTCTGTGGGTCATTGCTCCTTAACAAAAATCTTTCCAAACTGAAATAAAATTCAGTATTAATGCAGAACAATGCAGGAGGACTGATAACAGTCTTAGATGATGTCTAACAGTTGTTACCGAGCTAACAGCCAAACTTTATAACAATCCGATTAATTCAACGTGACTACTACAGAAATCAGAACTACGTGTCAGAGTTTTATAATCTAACATTCCTGTGCAGGAAAGGGACAAGTAAGTTAACGTTATGATGTAACGTTGCATAATGTGTTTATTAATATTACTTTGTTTCAGTGATTTAGCACAAAAGTCATATTGTTGTTCTCCAGCAGGTCAAAAATGTTCTTTTTATTGGCTTAAATAAGAGGCGTGATGTTCTTTTCCAGCCTCTTGGTTCCAGGGTTGTTACAAGCAACCCTCATTCTTCTTTTCTCTGTTGAGCCCAAGTGTGGCCTAATAAAATGTCATTTTTCACACCATTGGATCAAAAAGAAATGGAGCCCAAGGGATGCAAATGTTTATACATGTTTTTAGAGCAGAAAAAAAAATCTCTCAAAGGCTAAGCTGGATAAGTAATCCCATCTAATAACGTTTAGACAAAACCATGGATTTATAGCCGGAAAAATTCAAAACATTCTGTTAAGCTGACAGGACTTTGGACTGGATGAACTTCGTTTCTCTGGTTATGCAGTAACTGCAATCTTAAGTCGGGATCAGGGATGTCTTCTTTGTCCTTAGAAGGCAACAAATCTACTCTGCCGTTTGCCATCCAACAGGTCCTAGACGGACCATGTTAGGATGGTGATGCATCATCACTTCAGACTCAACAGCTGAATAAGTTTCAACGCTCTTTAGTCAAAGTTTTCATGAATTGTAAGCATCATCTGCCTGAACCAAAATGCATTTAAGGATTGGGGTTTGTCTTTGTCTTCTCTCTTCTTTTGAGGGTTACCCCGTCTCTTCTTCTCTGTCTTTTTGCTCTTCTTTGAAGAAAAGAAACATCTTCATTTCTCATGATTGTTTGTCACACAGGGGCTACAACATAGGAGTCCGTCTGATTGAAGACTTCTTGTCCCGCTCCAACATCGGGAGGTGTCAGGATTTCCGAGAAACAGCTGATGTCATTGCTAAGGTAAGTGGAAGTTTCCAGACAGACTGTGGATGCTTCCCGACAGGGAGGCAGGAAGATGGGGAAAGGTGGAATGACGGACCGTGCAGATTAAAATGATCAAAACATCCCGGCACATGATGAGTAAAAGAGCTGGAGGAGGGGCGGGAGAACTAATGTTTGTGGTTGAGAACACCAGAAGAACTGAAAGTAATTAAACTCACATTAAGATAAGATCGCATTCTTCTTTGTTTCTTTTCGTTATCATGTTTTGCCAAATGGAGTATATACTAATTATCAGTTGTTTTTTTTGTTGTTGTTACATTTCTGTTTAGATTGCTATTTTGAATATGCATTTAATTTTTTTTATGACCATTAATTTAACTCTTATGCCATCAAGGAAAGTTTGTACCTAATGGTTTTTTTTTGTTTGTTTGTTTGGTCTTATTCACTCCATTTAGGTCTGAAACACCTTCAAAGCAAGTTATGAACTCGAGCAATGTACCCCACTTTTCAGCATTGAGAAGCTTAAAAGCAGTTTTCGTCAAAGAAAAAGCAGAAATTGGAATTTTCATATTTCACTCTTTGCTGTTTTAGTCCTTTAGTTCTCTCACTAATCTGCATTTTAATATTTAGTCAAGTCTATTAGGGAAATCAGTCGTGGATGTAAAAATAAAATTCAAATGCTATAACTGATTTGGTTTACGTTCGGACCAGGGAGGCAGCTCTGGGACTTTGTGCTCAGCGCTGGTGCTTTCAGCTTATTTTTGTTGCTTTTTGTGAGTTATTCCACACATACAACAACACACTATTTAAGGGAATTGGCTCACGTTGATGAAGGGTGAAACGGTAAATCGAGAAACACCATAGGGGCAGTGGGTTGGATGGTGCAATAAATTATTGTGTTACCGTATGAAGTCACTTGACCTCTTCTTAAACTCTAAAATCACAATTTCTTCAGCCATTTATTCAGTTACAGTCACGCTGTAAACTAAGTATTCTCTGTAGAAGTGGTTGACTTTAGTCTAATTCTACCTGACACTCTCCTCTCGCATCACCTTAATGTTTTATATCCCGGCTGAATTGAACTCAACCCATTTAATTTCCCTGTGTGGCTGCATTTCCACCACGGAGACCTTTTCCATCCATGCAAAGCTCCTTTCCTAAGTCATTTCCCCACCAGGGGCTAAGCAGAGTTTCAGATGAGATCTTTCACCCCTGAGCACAAACCTGATAGCCACGTAGTACTTCTGAGACCACTCACAACCTTTTACATGGAGCTTGAATTGCTAAACATTTCTGGTTTGTCGAGTGTTTCAGCGTTTTGTTTACACCTTTCTGTCTCAGCCATGTCGGATTGCGTGTGCGCAGCAGTTTGCAAAATCTGTCAATTTTGAAGTTGTACCACAGGAATAGCGTTTAATTTTGAGTTTTGTTTATACAAACAAAACTCAGATAAAATCATTTCGCTGAGAAGATGGCGTGTACGCCGCAAGCTGCAGAGTTCAAGCGAGTTCCTGAATGAATGAGGACAGAGATCTCCAACTGTGTCAAGAAAGCAATAAGATGTTAATATCTGATTGCTTCACAGTGGGAATGTACTAAAGAACAAACATACATCCCTTTAATTCATAAAAATGCATAACATTAGCAAGTTTTGCTTTATGTAGCTGAAGTACAGTGCGTAGCTTCAGATGACTGATTTTTAGGATGCTGAAGGGTCGAGGGCCAACCTCCTCCGACTTGATGTACGCTAAAGTTAAGACCATAGTGGAAATTTAAGAGATGCAGGTTTGAAATCATCTTTTAGCTCATTGATAAAAGCCCTTAAATTCTAGAAGCTGTTGATTCAAAAAATTAGGTTAATTTTTTTTCTTTTATTTTTTGATTATATTTGGACTTTTAGCCTCACACTGTGTTTACACACTAAATCCCTGAGGGGTTGACACGTCGCAATATTACCACCTCTGTGCTTAACATTAATGTGTTTTGTTTTTAAAGCTGCCTTTGTGTGAATCCAGACATTTCCACAATAACTTTTTAAACAACTCTGTCATTGACACTTCTGGTCTTTTCCATGTTGATGTTTTGATCTAATATGAACATCGTCTTTCTGATTCTGTTCTTCAACAGCAGTAATAGTTCTCTGCAGTGGTCTTGTTTGCTCTTAACGTGAACTGTATACACGTCAGTGACGCAGACTACACAAAGTCCTATTTCTTTTCCTTCAATTTTTATTGACCACCGTAAAAATACTATAAAATGATACTTTCATAAGGAATTTTTTGAGTGCAGTGGGAACTGACCTAAAGTGGTTTAAGTGTGTGTGTATGGAGATATGGTGGAAAAAGTGAAAAGATTCCCTGGATGTACTTATTTTTCACCCATGACTGCAGATATTTTCATTATTATTGTTCCACCTGTTGGATCTGAGCCCAAAATAATATCAACCTTAGTGAGAGATGATCATTTATATGTAACCCATGCAAAATGGATAACGATAATAAATGTGAACTTCACCTGTTTGTAAAACAATATTTTTGCTTAAGTAGATAGTAACTCAAAGGGAAAAAAAATTAAATATAACATTTCTGAGTTCATATGCAATGAAACATCATTCTTCTCCAGTGAGTAATGTCTGCTCCGTTTTCTCCTCCATATGCCTCTTCACCATGTTTCGGTCTTGTAGGTCGCATTTAAGACGTACCTGGGGATCACCCCGAGTGTCACAAACTGGAGCCCAGCAGGAGATGAATTTTCCCTCATCCTAGAGAATAACCCGCTGGTTGACTTTGTGGAGCTGCCAGATAACCACAGCACGCTCATCTACTCCAACATGCTGTGTGGAGTGCTCCGAGGAGCGCTGGAGATGGTAAATGCAGCACTAGACATGGTCTTATTTAATGGAAGAAAAAGTGTTTAAGCTTTAAGATGCTGTATTTATAATATGATAAAAAATGTGATAAAACACAACTAACTCTTAATATGCAATACTATATTCATGGTTAATGATAGAGTTCCTGAAAATCTTTTCAATACACAACATTTATAATGGAATTAAAACAAGGTTTGCTACGTCAAGTTTAATCACTTTAATTAAAGAAGCACATTTAAAAACAATGAATGGTAACTTAAAATGGTTTCCATAAATGAAAACAACACATCCAGGTACATTACAATTCTGAAACGTCTTAACCCCTGTTTTTGGGTGAAAACAGCCTATAAAAGGGGAGGGGACATAATTGAAAGGGGGTGTGGTCATCCCAAGGAGAGGGTGTGGCATGTAACCGTTTCTTATCTTTAGAATAATAGAAAGATTAAAATGAGAATATAAAGAGTAAATGGTGTAAGGTAAGTATTTGAAGCAACAAAAGTAAAAAAAGACAAAAAAGTAGTAAATATGTCATTTGTTCTTGGTTTTGTGTAGCCAGTGTGACTCCTTGTTAAATTTCAAAGTAAAACTGAGCTAGTGTGCATGAAGACTTTACTTCTGAGTTTCCTCCATGAGTCAAAGTTTTGCTTTTTTTTTTTTTTTGTAGAGGGTTTTGCAGGAATTTTTCATCTTTTTCAGATTGAAAATCTTTTTTTCAGAACAAGCAAAAATCCTTCCTATTCACACAATTGTCATCTTATTAAGATCTGAAATTCACAGTCAGTTTAACATCTGATCCTTAAAGGTCCCGCTGTATTGTTCACATGCTTATAAGATATTAAATTACAATTATTCATAATCATCCTACTTTAAAGTAGCTCCATAAGTAAAACAGATACAAATAAAGGTGTGGTGTTTCTGCTTGGAAATATTCCTGATTTTGTTTGTAATTTAGGTCCAGATGGCTGTGGATGTGAAACTTGTCCAGGACACTCTGAGAGGTGACAACGTCACAGAAATTCGCATGAAGTTCATTAAGAGGATTGAAGAAAACCTGCCTGCAGGAGATGAGTGATAGAAACAACATCTTTACTGAGGGAGGACTTATTCATTTAAGGAACATTTTCACACTATAAAGAAAGGATGAACATTATTCCATCCACCACATGGATGAAATGGAAACTAAATCCTAACAGCTTGATGGACTTTTCTTGCAACTTGACATGTTTGTGAGCAGGTATGTACCTTAAAAATGCCCAACTATTCTCTAGAAATAATGCAACATATAAATCAGTAAGATTGGCACTGAGCTCTGATCCACTTAGAAACAGACTTTTTTTTTTTTTTTAAAGGAACACACCTAAATGACTTTACTTTTGGGATGGCCATATACTGTATTTTTTCTTTGTATTTCTGTTACCAACCCTAGTTTAAAAACACACTTATTTCTCTTGATGTTCAGTTTCTTTTTAATTATCTTTAAAAATGAAATGTAATTCTGTTTTGCTGCTGATTGCCTGGCATGTTAATTTATGCGTATCTAAAGTAAAATCGGTCTATTTCATCTGATGCTTTTCTCATGTTTTTGACATAACAACTTATTACATAACTTGTAGGACCAGGAATGGGTTAAACTCATTCAAGAATGAACAAATCCAGCTTCCTCTTAACTGTCTTGCTGTTTCTGAGTTCAGATATTCCTAAAGCGCGCTGCAGCTGCTCTGCAGAGACAAACAAAAAGAGACCTAATGCCAGTTTTGTGTTTTTTTTCAGTGTGTGTGGAAGTAATTTGTGTGCCTGTGTGTGTGCGTACAGAAAACCTCACAAGGACTTGGTTGTGTTTGTCACACCTGTGAATGGCTTTACATCACCCAGAAATAACGAGCAGAGCTTCCCAGTCGGACTCGGAGCACACCTCGTCAATATCCGAAAACAGAGACAGCTATTCATGTGTGCACATACACAAATCATTCTTGCGCCCACTTTAGAAGAAAGAAAAAGAATCTGGTCTGGATACCATGTGAACACTAGCCATGTTTTTCTTCTTTTTTTACATTTTTTTCTTGCCTGTCTTCCTGTGTAACAGAACAACACTGGTACCGAAGCCTGTGAGTCTACTGAAGGCATCTCGGGGATGAGATTGTCAAAGGGGGATTTCCTTTTGGAGTAAACTGTCAGCTATTAGCTGCTGGAAGCCTAGAGGCTCTGCACATCCTATTTTATAGCTGCTATTACATCAACCCATGTCTGCTTTTACTGCTTCAGCATGAGCTTCAGCGTCAATTCTCCAAACAGCCACCAGAGGTCGCTGTCTGTATTACATTTCCCCCCAAAGTGTTTCCCTCCAGTGTGAGGCTGAAGCAGTGTACATATAGCTCTTTTTGGCCAAAGATATTGCGGTAAAAATACATTCTCTTATTTGTGGGAGGAGAGGCCGGAGCTGCCAGAAAACATAAATAATAGGCTTTTTCAGATTAGGAATATGGAAAGATGGTCCAAGGCATTTGAGGAGACTGGCCAATGCCAGTATGAAGGCTCTAGCTTTGATTTGGCTCAAGATTAAAGATACGGTGACATCATGCTGCCTTTGTACTTTGTAAAATGTATTATATATGGGCTTCTGATTATTATTTATTGCCTCTGGCCGCTTCTTTTTAGGGGCTGTGATTGTCTTATGGGATCAAGAGGGGAAAGTGGAACCAAGAGGTCCAAGAGTGTGCATTAAACTGTGCATGCCATTAGGCAGAATCTCAACACATTACACACGCATACCTGTACACCCTATTGGCCTATGATGAGCAGGACAGGAAATTCTTATTTTTGCACAGAGGCGCAGTGTAAATGACTTGGCAGGCGAGGAGTCGTCCACCTCAGGGATGGACGGACAGCTGCACTCTTGAAAACCTGCATCCCTCATCCATATGCTCACAGGAGTCTAATCCTGACAAATACATGGACGCATATGTGCAACATGCTGTGCATGGAGGCCAGAGTGAGAATTAATTTACTACCACCGCCGTCCTTAACTAATAGGTTTTAATAGACGCTCGAAGGGCTTTGTCCAAACATTCAAATCATCTATTTTTTTTTCTCAGCTCTTAAAACTCACACTAATGTTTCTAGGGAGTTTTGTATTGATGTTTTTTGCAGTTTTACCTATTAAGCAAGACTGTATGAAGACTCCAAACTAAGCAAGACTCAGTGTCACTGAATGAAAACACTTTGAGGGGAAAAAATGTTTGTTGTAGAGACACTTAAGACTTTTTCAGTCACCCAGAACTAGCTGAAGATTCTGTTTTTTATTATCTATTGTTTTTTTCCCTCCCCCGTCTCCTTTCATATTTGTTTAAACCGCTCTATCTGGGCCATTCCCCATCCCTCGTATCAGGCACCGTATGTTCTGCGTTTCCCTTCACTGCTTTCCGCAAAAATATTTCATTTCACTAATGCTGTTCTTTGCAGCTGCCTATATTTTTTAGAAAACTTTATTAGTGCAGACCTGGAAAACAAGTAGCAAATGTTACAGGCCCGAGACAGCATGCGCTGATCTGCTTTAAGCCAGATAAATGTTTCCATCTGGCCTTTATGGGAACCAAATGGTGAAAGGCACGCTGTGACAGCAAAGCCTAGCGCGCACACACACTGGTGCTGACCTGCACTTATTGAATACCGCATCCCTTTCTTCTCCTTCCACTTCATCCATTTTCACCAACTGTTACTTATAGTTTGCCCATTTTATTTTCCCAGACCTGTCTATTATTTAAATCATTTTTCCTTTTCTTCCCTCTTTGTAATAACTTTCTGATATCTGAAAAGCAAAGCAGCCCTGCATGTATCAGAGAGAGGATGTGTAATAGTGAGTCTTTTGGAAATGTTCTGCATCTGATGGGAAATGGGCTGTGTCTCTCTGGTGAGGAAAAAGGGCTGACTGCTTCAGTCACCCAGGACTTCCACAAGTTTCCTGAATGTGTGTTTTGCATATGTTCAGTGGAAAGATGGGGCATGAGAGGGACTGGAGTGGAAAGCACGCTGTCTGAAGAGAATGCAGTGAGTCAGCAAACGAGTGCGTTAATGGTAAAAATGCCAGAAAATGTGAATGTTCCTGGGCTTTGTCATGGCAGAGAGAGGAGGTTGATTTAACATGCAGGCTCAGAGTCTGGATGGTCGTTTTTTTTCTGGTCCAGAGACTCTGTGTACACTTATATCAGACAAGATCTGAACTACAGATTGGTCAGACTACAATATATGTTTTGACTATATGATTCATATCGAATACCTTCCAGCCCAGAGAAGTCGACATCATCTCTGGGCAAGGTTTTTTTTTTTTTGACACAATAAAGATTTCTGTGCAAACTTTCAAACTTATAACAATGGCTCAAATTTCATATTTATTTCTCAGCTGGGAGGCCCTTGTTGTGAGACAATATTCAGAACATCGGAACTTCAAATCATCTATGAACCCATAGTAAACTGAATTTATTCTACTAACATTTATGTTATTATTATATGTTTGTGTCTTCAAAAGTGTTGTATTCTCATAGATTTGCCGCCTTTTTTTTTTTTTTTTGCCCTGAACCACATTTTTGAAAATGTATTGATGAGATGAATTTGAACAAATGAAAAGAATGACTTTAGGCTCATACAGCCTAGAACGAGACAAAAGTTAAAGTAAATGCAGGAATAGCTAACTAACCTTTTTTTTAAAAAAAAAAAGTTTCATTGCCTTCAGCACTTTCTCAACTTTTTCTGATTTGTAGCTGCAGTTCACAGAGCGCTTGTCTAATTTAACATACCCCATGTGATTTTCTCAATTTCAGTGCATGTTAGTTTCCAGATTTATGTGACTAAATACTTTTATAAACAAATATGGATGTGGTTTTGAGACGTAATTATGAGCCGATTTTTGGTATTCAGTCACAGCAAGTGCCCACTGAGAACTGCTACGGCATCTGCAAGCCATTTGGATTCTGAATTATCATCTATTTGCAAACAGCTGAGTAGTTGCTATAAATTTAATAACTCATGCTTCAGTCAGCCATTAAGCTTTGGTCATATATTTAACAGAAAATTAAAAGTTATTCATTTCCACAGACTTATGTTGGGGTCATCAGTAGTTTTGGCAGGAAAAGTTCAATTCAAAATAAAAGCGTGGGTCAGATTCAGGTAACAGACAACTGCCTCACCAGCGTCACAAGAGATTCTTGTTTTTGCCTTTTCGAGACAGGTTGGGCTGAAATTTGTCCAAAGCTTGGTCTCATTTGTGTTGTGGCAAGCGGTCCTGCTAGTTCCACAAGTGTTTCAAGGATGGCCTGAATGATGCCAAGCCATTTAATGCCTTGTTTAGTTTTTCCTTCTTTCCTTTCTCCCAGGCTTCTTGGATGAGAGCTGCTAAGCTGCTTTTACTCTTGTACCAATTTCTCCCTGCTTTTTTGTTCTTCCTACCTTCTACTTTTTCCTTTAGCTTTTAGACATTCCTGGTGATACAGGTTTTACCCATTCCAGACTGTTCTTATTTTTCTACCTCATTTTCCCACAATATTCAATATTTTCCCTGCCCCCCCACCTCTTCTTTTCTTGACCGTGTGGCCCCTCGAGTTGGAGTTTATGTAACAGCACAGTTAGGAGAAAGGAGTTTCAAAGTTAAAAAAGTTAGGAGTAAAGTTAGGAGATTCAAAGTAAATTAAAAAAAAAGAGTTTGTCACTTTGGGCATCATTGATCTTAAGTTCTTTCCTCCCAATTCACATATGTATGTCCTATATCTATGACCCAGTTGAAAAGCAGTTTTCATCTATCCATCCAGTTTCTACACACACACAGGGTGACAGGGATCTGCTGGAGCCGATCCTGGCTTTCACCAGCCTGGAGACCCGGTACACCCTGGGCAGGTCGCCAGTCTGCTAGACACCAGCTCAGAGGCATTATGCTGCATCTTCATCAAGTTCCTTATGATTTGCCCACTTGACGTTTTTCTTACACAAGTCAGCGACTGCAAAGAGTTCAGCAAGTTCTGTTTTGTAACCTGAACAGCAAATGCAAGTATCAGGCTACAGCCTGATACTTGCATTTGCAAATGCAAGTATCAAGTACAGCCAATCAAAACTTATTCTGTTCCTGCAAGGTTATTTGTTTCTGTCTCTTGTTTGCAAAACTCCCAAGCAAGCTGAAGCAAATACAGAGCTAATGTAAACTTAATGGGTAGGTGAGTCAAAATTTTTGACCAGTCCTCTCCTGAGCCAAAAAAAAAAAAGGAAAAAAAAAAACAACTTGCTATTCAAACATTCATGATACTGCTTCTCTTTCAGGTTACCAAGCTAAACAGTGAGTAATGTAATGTTAATGTTGAGTGTCATTAACTTTCAATTAGCACTTTTTTTTTTCAAGTTTTCCTCAACTTCATTTCTAAAGAAAATCTAAGCAGACCATTACAGGCAAAATGTTTCATGTTTCTCCACATATGAAGTGAAACTCCAAATATTAAGTGCTTCAATAAACTCATTTTCCCAACTCATCTTTAAAATTAAGATAAAATTTTATCAAACCAGTGTGTAATGAAATATTTATGATCACTGCTGGCAGACAGAGGGGATAAACTCAGTAAGTATATGTGGCATGTGGTCTGCAGCCGTTCCTGATGGTATGGAAATGTAACCGCAACACAAAAGTTGAACTAGTTGAATTAATTAAAAACTACTTATCTCTATTGTTTTAACTAAAATTGTTGAAATATGCAGCTGTTCTTTTAGCATGACCCAGGCTTCCTATTGGTTGCAGGAATTATTTATGCCCTCCATTGTGATCATATGTAATGGTCTTGGGATTTTGATTTTAGATTTAGTTCTCATGTTTTGATTAACTCTCTGTTTACCTGAGCTCCTGTATCTCTTTATTTGCCCTAACCCTAACCCTGTTTTATTGTAAACACATCTTTTCCTGTGTATTATCTCAGATTTTACTTTTATGTTGGTCTTTCTTGTCCTAAGTGTCCCTACTTGTATCTCTAACTTGTGTGTTTGTGTACGTGTATGTGTGTGTATATATATATATATGTGTGTGTGTGTGATTCTGTCTGACCTAGGTTAATTAAAAAAAAAAAAAGAAGAAGAAAGGATGGATAGATAGAGAGGAAGTGTGAAGGTCACTTGGAACATCTCCACCACAAGTTAGCTATTTTAGCTTGGCGTAGCAATCTTAGCTACCTTAGATTACCTTACATTCATTCTGATTTAAAAAAAAAAATGCACATCTTTCCTCATTTCTGGTGTTGCAACTGAGACCACACTGGAAACAAGTGCATTTGAAGTTACAAGAAGGACTGCCAGAACTTCAGTGGAGTGTGACCTTCAAGAAACCAATGCTGAATAATCACAGCCTTTGCCAGAGCTATCTTGCAGCTCCTCCAGCCAAGACACCCTTCAGGCTGACCTGTACCCTTTTGGACTGATTAACTTTGCATGAACCTCTTCCAGCATCCAGGATTGAGTCACCAGGACTTCCCGTTGGATTTCCAGATGCAGTTAAAGGATTCGGGTCTTTAATCATAGAAAATTTTCTGTCAAAAGACTACACCACTAATTATGCATAAATTTGTCATTTTGTATAGTCTCACCAGATGAGGTGCATAAAAAATGAACCCCTGTACAGTTGGGTTGGATGTAAATTCTAGCCATAGAGACCCCTGGGGGTCAGTTGTGAAACTGCAATTTTCTTTATTTCTGGGTTCACCTTGTCACCTATAACTGCACTTTTCCTCCTCGTTCTTTTTCTTGACTTGCACCAAGAACATTAGCTCCACAAAACTAAATTTAAGTTGCGTTCAAGACTAATACTGTATGTTGAATGCATTTGCGAATACATAGGATTAGAAGCAGGATTTTCCCTTCGGGCCCTCTCCTTATTAAGACATTTCACTAAAAACCAACACTGTTAATTGCTGTTGGCTCTAGAGAGGGGATTATCTATTTGTTGAGAAATTTTAATCTGTTGCAAAGTGGTGGAGATTTTCATCTTGGTGCCAGTAATAACAATAGTGGATTTGTTCTATTATAATTAGCTCCCAATTTCTGAAGATCAACTTGTAATGTGGCAGCCGAGGATCTACTAATCATCTCTCCTCTTTAACATTTTTTGTCTACAAGAGGAAAAGAGATCTATTGTTAATATTGTCACTCCTGGTATTACTTCATCAGGTGTCCACTTTCTCCGTGCTGTTATTACTGTTGTCTGCGGCGGCGTGTTCACCCAGCTCTAACGATTTCAAAGTCTTTTTATTGTTGCCAAGTGCAGGACCTCTTGTACATTCGGCGGGCCGAGACACAAATTTTTGGGGGCTGATTTGCAATGGGTCATATTTTTCAGACAGGCCAATATGCGTAGAGCGTGCCTCCTGTCTGAGCCGTGGTAGGAGTCGATGCATGGTCACATAAAAAGAGACAAAGTACCCTTAATGTTGCCTGTGAAAGATGTAGTGCTCGCACATTTAGTACTGTAAGAACTATTCTCATCACCAATGTGTCATGAAAGTCCTTCCTGTCCAGGTGTATGAAGTTATAAAATGGAAAACTTGGACACAAGACAGCTATAAAAGACATAGCGGCAGTGTGATGTTTACTCGCAGTGTAAGCTTTGTGTGGTGAATAAGTGCAGTTTAAAGTATTTGCAGTGTTTGAAAACACTTCTACGGATATGTAATACTACATGTTTTGTCTTTTGAATACAGCAATAACACATACTTTGCAGTACACTGAACATATAGTGTATGAACTTATTCTCAAATGGCAAATATCTGTGCCAAACACATGTAGCTGAATATTTTAATTTCTCATTTCCTCACACATGTCATTCAGTAACGTGAGCACTGTGCCAAAAGTTCGTAATTTTTATGAGGACAGGATGTTTTGGTATCTACATGCATGTATACTGTAGAGGATTTATCCCTGAACACTTGTGCATGTGTGCATCAGCTTCACCTGTGCACCTCCCGATGGGTTTTCTTAACTTATTTAACACGGAGGTGCTGAAAGCTCTCTCCGTCTCCGCGGGCCTCATAAACCTTTTTTTGATTTAGATGGCTAAGTTCAGTGGTACACGGATCTGCTATAAATCTGGCCCAGCCAAAACACCCGTGGTGTCCTGCTTCACAAGGAACGAGGAGGTGGAAAGTTCTTGGGAGATGCCTAAAGCGTAGTTGTGTGGTTTCTGGTCTTCTCGAGTTGCAGGTCGGTGTCTGACCCTCTGACTATCAGCAATGATGTAATTTACTCAGTTAAAGGAATGTCGCATGCTTTCAGGTTGTAAAGAAAACAAGTTTGGGCAGATTCTGATCTGATCTTACAACAACAACACACACAGACACCTTTGAATAATTGCACATTCAAACCTATATTTTCTCTCTCAAAGGTCCACAGCCTGCCTCGTGTCAGGAGACAGGTCTTTTCCTCTCGATGAATAGTTTGTTTGTGATTGTCACCAGTTACGTTTCTTTCTACGTCGGTTTGTTTTTCTAGTCTTTCATGATCACTGTGAACCAATTTAGTTGTCAGTTTGTTGTGTGGCCATGTAATTATTTCCTACTTCCCCTCTTTTTGCATGCATGAAAGAGTTTCTTTGATTCAGACATGAAAATTTAGACCAAAATTGTATCCCACAGAAACAAAGGAAAGTGAAACATAATCACTGAAAACAATCTGTTTCCATAATACCACATTTGGTTTCTTTTGCAGACACTAATGCTGGAAACACCATGGAAACATTTTCAGTGAACATAAAAGCCTGTGGAGCTAAGTGAATGAGACCTGGATGTCCTCTGAGATGTGTTCTGGAAGACAAAGCACAACTTGAGCTGTGAGGGAGGCATCCAACATTCACATTTTCCCTCTCTCTCTCTTTTTTGTATCTCCTCTCTTCCTCCCGTTCTGTTTTATCTATTTCTTGGCAGAGTTGAATAAGTGCAAGTAGATGATGTCTTGAGGAAGATGAGGCCATGCGTTGGCTGAGACGAATGTGATGACACTTCCTTTTAGGCAGTTCACTTTTATAGCACGAGATCAAGACAGAAGGAAATCCAAGATCAAAACCTTAGGAACTAAACTTAAACGTCTTTTTGTTATTTCTGTAACCACGGCAATAAGCTGAATTAATCTATGTAACTCGGGCTAAGTTGAGTAGAGTTGGCAACTGCAGAAAATGGCCCAAAATGCAACTTTTAGGTGATTTTCAAATCTGCAAACTGATTTTGAAAGGATGAAGTACAGTAAATATACAACATAATATGAAATCTGTCAAAAAACTACAGAAAAGGTGCACCAAAGCTGTAGTATAAGGTGTTGAAAATGTACTTTGACTTTTGAATGTGTCTAAACTGATTCAATCACAAATACACATCTTTAAGTTTTTACACTTAAAGATGATGACTTAAAGATGAAGATCTACGTGCAAAAGTCATGCAGTGGAGAGGAATGCAGGTGCATGACTGTTTTTAAATTTGCAAAAACCCATTTGTTTGGAGTTGTTAGCAATTCTGCAGCCACTTTGATTGTCTTGAATAGTGGCTCTTCTCTTGGACGCTCCTGTATGAGTCATAAACCCCACCACTGCCCTGTTGCAATTGGTTCAGTATGTTCTGGTGGAAGTGGCTGTGAATGGTGAGGGGTACCAGACTCATGTCACGAGAGAGAATTTTTGCCAAACAAATGGGTTAGACTAGCCAAACTAGAAGATCTCCACTTATTCTGAGTGTAATTACACTTAAAGAGCTTAGACTTCAAATAACTGCCTGTGACAAAACATCCATTTCCCCACTGTTTATGCAAATGAATACAGGTAGGTGGATTATTTCAGACACAGTCAGCTGGTGTGGGTCACAATCAGACTATCACTGATAAGTCTATCAATATTTTTGAAAAATTCTGAATTAATTTCATTGACTCAGATATCATGATAATTTCAGAAATTACTGGGTTCTGAATTAACCTGAGTCACATCAATAGTTGTATTCAAACAATTTATCTGGGTTTTATGAGTAAAACCTGCCATGATAGGCTCTCAAAATTGGAGACAAGGAGTGAAAGGTGGTTTTCCAGCACAAACAACAACATTCAAAGGTTTTGATGGCATGTTTATGGAGAAATGGTTGTAGGGCTGAAACAGAATTTTACCCAAAGCCAGGCTTTTTAGTAATCTTGCATTACATAGAGGCTTTTTTTTCAGACTCCAGCAGAGCAAGAAAGAGAATTCAAGGTAAAACCCCACTGTGTGTGTGGAGGCATGCCAGGTGAGTAGGTGGGCTTCCAGCATAGCCCAGGACTGTCATCAAAAGCTGATCATAAGTTATCTAGAGTTCTGCTTAAAAAACAAAAATACACAAAACTCTTTCAGAATATGTTACCATGTACACAACATCTTATTCAGGGAATTTCTTGCTTATTTTAGTAAGATGCCAAAGGCAAAACCATGCCAAACCACATTCTATATGTGTTATAATAGCAACTTGGTGTCCTCCTAGAAAACCTGGAGAATTGGTTGGGTAGAAAGAAGTCTGGGCCTCTCTGCTTGGGCTGCTACCTGGCAACCTAAACCCAAATAAGTGGAAGATGGTGGATGAATTTCAGCTGCATGGCTTTGTAGTATAAGAGTCGAGGTGCTAAATTGGCATAGCTGCTGTTTAGACCCACTAAAAACACGTGATGCACTTAATTTATATTACGTGTATCAAGCAACTAAACACTTCACTTTGGGGACTATTTGTGTTTTTTTAAACTCTTACATAAACAATAAATGATGAGAAACACAGTGGTAACCATTCTTCTGTGCCAAATTTTTAAAATGTCTCATCAAAAGTGAACATATATATTGAAAAATAAAAAACAAAAACCTAAAAAAGCTTGAACGTGAAAAGGTCACCCTAACACCTGAGGCCAGGGGCAGCAGCCGGCCTGACGGCGACACCTCTTCTGTGAGCGCTCTATCTGCTTTGGTGAACACGGCAATAGATCCTAAAAGAGTTAACTGTTTTCGGAGACAGAGCCCCCCATTCACACCCACCTCCACTACATCATGATGCAATAAAACTTTACAACATCAGGAGGGAGGAAGGGGTCCTTAACAACACAGCATGTCACTGCTCGGCCTCCAAAAGTGTCACCGATTTACACGTACGCAAACACCTGCCCACGGCTCGCCAACCTCTGACAAGTGCTGGGGAAGAAAGTGGCTATTTATGACATCATGACATCATCAAGCCACTTGATGGAGTGCTGTGTCAGTCTTTGTTTGGTTTTCCGGCGTTAACTCAGTTGGCAGTAACACAGAAAAAACGTGTCAGTGGAGGATTTAACTAAGACTGCTGCACAACTGTGAGTAGTGGAAAGAAAAAAAAATATAATAATACCCCAGGGGAGGAATGTGATTGAAATAAATCTGGAGTTGAGCATAACTACGTAATTACACAGTAACAAGCTGCCATTAACCACATTCACTTCTACATCTTCACACCTCAGTGACCTCTGACCCTACCTGCCACCCAAAACACTGAGCCCCTTGTGATACATGAGGCCCCTCTCAGGACCATTATACCCAGCATGCCTGTTTTGTACAGCCCTGTACATTCTGAAGGTTATTCTCTTATGGTTTGGAATATTTTAACAAGTTTTTAATTCAGTGTAACATATGACATTGAAATACACTGTACAATATATGTTTTTGACTTTCTACCTCAGAGAATACTATTAAGACTTTATTGTTTGACTGAACTTCTACTTTCTTAGGGTTTATTCACAGCTGCAATAAGTTGTGATAATGATATGACTTAAGAAATAAGTATAACGGATCATATTTAGATTAATCTGAATATGTTATCGCAGCAGTGGATAGGAAAACAGATTACATGGAAATTATAGACAAATTATTTGCTGACAGAAGTCTTAAAACACATGAATACTGTTTTAAGACTTTTGACTGACTGTTGAATGTACGAGCGATGAAATTCTAAGTTATTTTTTCAAAATTATAACGCTCACTGCACAAAAACGCCAAATTTGAAACTGAATGCATAGCCATAATTAGAAACAAGAGTCAATGGTCAGTCGTGCAGGTGTGGACGCATTGAGGAAAGAATGATACGTCTTAGTGGAGGTTTCATGAAATGTGAGTCATTTATAAGTACCTCTTTGTAGACTTTGGGGCCTCATTAAAGAGAAAAAGGAAAAAAAGTTAGTTAAAAATAGAAGTGAAAGTAACATGGTTGGAAAACTCCATCTGATATTTCCATTTTCACATCTCGGGTATGTGCATAAAAAGATGGTAGTTTATGTGTTCAGAGGCCCTACCTCACTGCTGGTGTTCAGAAAACCATGCAGCCCAACAGAAAGACAGAATTGTAGCACATCTATTTCTTGAAACATTTGAAAATGTCTTTATTTCGTTTGACTTAAAGCCCAACGGGGAATCACTGATAATCATGTACCTCACTTCTACGTCCAGAACCGCAGTGGGACCAGTCTTCAGCCTCTGAGTTTCACTTCCAAGAAAGACAGTCCAACTTCTTTTTAACATTATTCTTATTATTTTCATCTTTTCCCCACATCAACTGAAACTGTGTGCTGCTTCTTTTCAGCGTCAGTCAGTGGACATGAGTATTTCCTTTTTAGTTCACATTAACATGACAGGGCCAGTGAACTTCTCAGCCTTCTTCATTAACGTCAGCATCAAGATGCCTCTTTCACCAGTAACTTGAGTTGGTTATTGAACTCTTGATAAAACAACTTAAATGGTCGTTTATTTATAAAGAAATAAAAATAAAGTTGCTAAGTGGCATATTCATATACATAAAATGAACTAATAAAACATTTTGGACCAGATTTTGCTGCACTGCAGTGAGGTGATCAGCACTAACGCCTCACTGCAGGAAGGTTCTCTTTTTGAGTCTTGGCTGGACTTTTTCTGTGTGGATCATACAGATTCTCCCAGTGTCTGACTGTGGTTTTTCTTTGCCTTGTTAAAGAAAAAATGTATGAATTATTGTGTTTTAAGTGATGTTTTTTCATTAGGCTTTTATGGTACTTGTCAAAATTTTGCAGATGTAATTTTCTGCCCTCATGGGTGTATCAGATATTAATGAATGACGGTTCTTCAAACAGTCTGACAGATGGAAAATCAGGTTGATCACCGGTTGTTTCACTGTTTTTACAGATTGCTTGATTTTTTTTCTTTAAATTTGAAAAAAGTACACTATTTCTTTCCAACACTTATAACATTGTATCACCAAACTGTACCTGCAGACAGTTCTTTATCAACTTCTTTCTTTCTCTCCTCACTCTCATTTTCAAATTTCTTTTTAGCATCAAATGAGTGGATGGATTGAATCAACACAGACTGTCTACATCACTTTTGGAAAAAAAAATCCTTTAGGTAAGTGGCCTCAGTATGAGCTATTGTGATCCAGCAGACAATTGGGTGTAAGAATATACCATATTTCTCCTATTTAACGCTCCCGCTCTAATAGACTCGCCCCCACCCACAATGCTAGGGTGCAGCTATTATTTTTATGCCAGTTTCGATAAAAACTGATCGCACTTACGATCAAGAGTTATGATTTACAGAGACAGACACCTTGCTCAAAATTTTCCTAATCTTATGCACTATTTCATCCATTGGATATTTAAATTTACAGTGACTGTCACTTTAACAGCGCTTTGTTTACGTTATACATGAC
>JAOWBL010000003.1:5330066-5380566 GCA_028564865.1 Zenarchopterus dispar
TTATTGTTTTAAAGCCTAACATTGAAGAACTTGCATAATTAGGTCTTAAATAGAGGCGCCCTGCTGGTAATTTGCTATGCGCCCAGGCGCTTTAATTAGGAGAGATAAGGTACCTGCATTGTCTTTTTTCAGGGTAGAGTGCTAGGAAGCCCCTCAGGAACAACTTGCAACTCTTATGGTCACAAAAGCAGTATCCTAGCTTTTCTGTTTTAATTGTTGTTTCTGTTGTCAGTATCATGCAAATTTATTTGTAGAGAGATGTGGAAAAATACTTATCTTCCAAAGGTTTTGTTCTCCTCCAGAAAATGTTAGTATGTACATGTTGTATGTAAAGTAGAAACAGCTATGACAGGACCTTGTTAAGATTTTGAATCAGGTTTTTTGGGGATTAGGATTTGATTGTTTTTCTGGATGATGTGATCCTGCTAACTTCATCGAGTCGTAATCGTTATCTCTCTCTGGAGCAGTTTGCAGCCAAGTGAGAAGCAGCAAGGATGAAAGTCTGATTCAGAGATTAGTTCTCTGTGAGTAAAGGGTGACATACCCACCCACTCCAGGTTTGGGGTGAGGTGTTGCCTCAAGTGTAAGAGTTTTGAGCTCCACTGTCATTCCACCCTGTAGCACCTTTATTCCACCCTGCTGTGCAGTGTTAATGACACCTGAGATGGAATGGCAACTTTTCATTCTGCGGCTGCACCACCCTGGGAGGCAGTAACAGTGGCATAATGGGAACAAAATAAGTGTTGCTTGAACTGGCAAAGAAAGATCAAGGATGGCTGCAAAGTCAGTGCAGAGGATGAAATAACTTGGTCACAGAAATGGCAGGAGATGGGCAGGCCTGTTGTCAGAACTCCCAACCAAATGACAAACAAGCAAAAGTTGCAGCAGAAAAATTATCTCTGGGTTTCCAACTACAGTAGTTAGAGTGGCAGAGACTGGACTGGATGTGTTAAAAACTTTGTCCCTTAATTTGGGGTGTGAGCTACTGGTTGAACGTACCTGCTGTACTTAACCTTGAGGATCCTCCACTTACTAAAGCCAGACCATTATGATTCTCTTGCTGAAGTCAACCAGTATCACCCTTCCCCAAAACTATGTGTGCCCCCCTGGGAACACCCAGGTAGAAATGCTCAGGCAGACCCAGGACCCATACTGAAAAAGAGAAATAAGTACTCCTCCCTGCTCAGAGTGCACCAGTAATTTAAACTTCCATAAGCAGAAGCAAATGGATGGAAGTGTGACTGGATGGATGAAAATGTATAGCCTCAAGCATTTCTCTGTTTCATCCCCATCCAACAGATTGGCCCAACCGTTAAGAGCTCCAATGGGAATGGTTTAGAAGCTTCCTGATTGACCACTCCTGTAATTTTTACCTTAAATACTTTACTTCTGTGCTCATAACCAACTTATGTTAATGACTTTTCTATTCCCCAAAGGACACACCCACATGTTGGCAAGGCAGTGTGATAGTCACGGTGTTTCCTGTCTGATGTTTCCCTTTCGGCCCACGAAAGGTGGGAAGAACACCGTGCCCGCCACAGGTGACAGATGAGGTCACAGCAGGAAAAGGAAGTGTCATGTACTTTAGAGACCAGTGAAGCAGATGTAAGAAATATGACTCTTCACGTCAGACCAGATCAGTCTTTTTCCACTTCACACTAACCTTTAACCAGTTCTACTTGGTAAATTTTGATGTTATGAGTCTGTGTAAAAGTTTAATCTAATCCAAACTAAGAAATAGTGATCCCAAAATGCAATTTAATTGTTGTTTTCTGTCATAACTAAACCTCCTTTTGCCCCCAACATCTGGTTTCAACAAAAACAAGATGTCAGAAACCAAAATGACACCCTCAAGGATGTAAAACAGTAGTCCACAAACCAGTGGGTAACATCAGTCATGAATACTTTATTCTCAGGAACTGTCAGTTGTTAACCATTTCAAATACCTAGAAAAATGACTTTTTTTTTTCATCTACTCTGGAGAAGCAACAACAAACACCAAAACAGTGAATCTGATTTCACTGAAATAGAATGTTGGACTGCTGGAGGAGAAATAAACATGTCACTTTCTCTTGAAATTTCCTTTTGGTTTAATTTAAACATTTTTCTTTTTTTTTTTTAGTAAAAGGTTACATTTACAATATAAAGGCTATCTAAGTAATTTCATTAAAACCTAAAAGGTTTTATGCACGTTTTTAGTCTACTGCATATGTGTTATATGTTTTTACAGAGGGATGTGCAAGAATATATAAAATACATAATCAAAATAAAACACCACATCTCACAAACCTGTCAAAATAACACTCCACAATGCAGCAGTATCCATTTTATCACAATAAAATACATTATTTTTTTACTTCAGGAATTCTTGAACAACATTGCCAAGAGAATGTTGCTTCGATGGTTAAGTGGACAAATGTCCCAGAGTTATACCTAAATAAGCATAAATCTGATGTATACTAGGAAGCACATCAATTAAAAACTAATTTATTAGCACTTGTTTCAGAAATTAAATAACTAATTATTTTTAAAGCAAAGGTTACTCTCAGTTCTGAACAACTCTACCAGTGTGGAACTCTGAAAATGCTCAAATAAAAATCTGATAACATACATAGGGTTACCATCTTGGTCCCTGAATGACTTTAGTTTGTGAGCTGACCATTGACAAACAGTCACCAAATATGCAAGTACATCAGGAATGTCAGTCTATGACTTTTGACTAGGATACTTTTCAAAGTGAACATCAATTCCATTGAGATCTATCATCTTCTTCCTCACTCTGTTCATGATGTGCCTCTTGTGGTCAGATTTGGCTTCATCACAATCTTCCAGGTCTTCATACCTCCACTTTGCACCCACAACAAAATCAGCTACCTATTTTTTTTTTTCAAACAAGTGTATAATTCCTTTTCACTGTAAAATTTTCACTGTAAATAGACTTTCTAAAAGCCATGTTGATTGGTAAACCCTTCTGTCCAGTTTTTGAGATGAGACCAGAAATACCCAGATCTGCTGCTGAACCCCTGTGCCAGCCCCTTACGTGTAATTTTGTGGTTCTTGGGTTATTTTCTTACAAAGCAGCAGCTCAAATAGACAGTTTTAAACATACTTGGTCATGAGTTACAAACTAGCATGCAACCAAAGCCAGTAGGTCAACACATTATTTTCCTAAACATAGCTTTCTTGTAGCAGTGTTTTACAGCATCAAGCTCATTGTTACCCTAAATGTTGGTAACTAACTTATGTTACAACATTCTGAAATAAATAAATAAAATGTCAAAACTCAAATGAAATATTAAAGAAGGATACAATTGTTTACTGAGTCAATAATAATTGTCAGTGATTCAGACCATCTTGTTTTTTTTCTTATCATATAGAAATCCTGAAGTATTTTATAGTATTTTTAAAACAACAAAAAACAAATCACTGAAGAATTCAGATCTTAAGCATTTTTCACAATCCCTCTAAAATGTAAAGTATAATTTACTTTTTGTATTTGGAAGGCAAATTTTATACATAAAGCCTCACCATTGGGTGACCCCCTTTTACCTTCAGAACTACTTTAATTCTTTGACACGTTGATTCAAAAAGTTGTTGGAAACATTCTTCAGAGGTTTTGGTCCGTATTGACATGAGTATTGACATGAGATTAGTAGTTGTCGCCACACATCCGTGATGTTAATCTCCCATTCCACCACATCCTAAAGATGCTCTTCTGTACTGAGATCAGGTGAGTGTAGAGGTCACTGGATTACAGTTCATTTACTGTCGTGTTCAAGAAACAAGTCTGAGATGATTTGAGCTTCATGATGTGCATTATTCTTCTCGAAGTAAATGTCAGAAGATTAGGTACATTGTTATTATAAAGGGATGGAAATAGCAACAATACCCAGGCAGGCGGTAGCATTTAAACAATCCACAGTTTGTACCAACGGGCTCTAAAAAATATCCCTCACACCATTACACTACCACCAGCAACCTGAACCACTGATACAAGGCAGGATGCTTTCATACTGTTTCTGACAATACCATCTGGATGTTGCTGTTGTAGCCCATCTGCTTCAAGGTTCAGAGATGGTATTCTGCATATCTAGATTGTAACAAGTGTTTTTAAAAAAGTTATTGTGGCCTATCAATCATCTCAAACCTGTCTGCCCATTCTCCTCTGACATCAACAAGGCATGTATGTCCAGACAACTGCCACTCACTGAATAGTTTCTCTTTTTCATAGCATCCACTGTGAACCCTAGAGATGGTTGTGTGTGAAAATCCCTGCAGATCAGGAGTTTCTGAAGTACTCAGACCAGCCCACTTGGCACCAACAACCATGCAGCATTTGAAGTCACTCAAATCCACTTTCTTTCCCATTCTCATGCTCGGTTTGAATCTTGTCTTCTTGACCATCACTACATGCCTAAATGCATTGAGTTGCTGCTATTTGATCAGCTCATTAGATTTTTGTGTAACAAGCAGTTAAACAGGTTAGCATGAAAATGTGGCGGGTTAATGTATATTATAAATACTGTCTATCCCTGTTTTTGAATCACATGATTTTAGCACTTAACTTTACTATCATTGTGCTGCAAAAACTGGGTAAATAATTTGGGATCATAATTTGGGATCTCACAGTCCTGTTGTTTGAAACCTGTATTGTCATGTTGTGTTTTAAGATGGGATATGAGGAACACAGCTTTACCATTTCTGAACATAAAGTCATCTCTGCCTCATTCAGTGTCTCCTCATCATTTTCCCTTTGTGGTCTTAGGGTTTCACAGTGATAATCCCAATTTGCCTTCACAGCATAAATCTTTTGCTGGTCTTAGACACTCTGGGACCAGCCCAAACACACTTTCCTTCATAAACCTCTTGATCCCGTTTCCCAGACTATTATGCCTGCATATTTCAATCGGCTTGGAGAGCAAATGAGGGGCGGAGGCGGACGGTTGCAAGGGAGGGGGAGAGAAGAGAGGAATGAAAAACACAAGGAGGTCAGCGAGAGAGACATTTCTTTCTTTCACACCATGTGTTACGGTAAGATATTCATTTCCTCTGTGATTCCTCTCCCTCCCTCTGGCTTTTTGTTTTTCTTCTTCATCACTGTCAGTGTGCACTGGCTGAAGCAGTCCAGGTCATGTCAAAATCCACTGGATCCCATCTCTAGCTTGGATCAGTCCCTCCAAATCGGTTTCCCAAATTGAGCAGTGCACTGTGCAGCTGTGGTAACCGGAGAGCTCTCTGTTGTAGTCTTGAGCCGCCAAAGCCCATTAAAAATGAGCATGTTTGACTTCCGAGCCTGGCTTTGCAATTGAAGTAAGAGAACAATTTTATTTAAAAGGTTACATCTAGAAAGGGATCTCTTGACTTGTTATGACATTTATAGTCAGACTCTGAATGAGTGTAAGGCAGCAGCAACAAGAAATGCCTCCGATCGGTTACGTGCCATTATTTATTTAATACATTCATTATTCTTAAAGAATCTAGTTTTATCAACCTAAATCAAAATGAGAGTTCCTGCCCTCCACCGTTTTTCTCTTTTTTTTCCTGCATATATGTCTAGCTCTGGCCTGCACCACAGATGCAGAAAACCTGATGTTATTACTTTACAGTGAAGTATGTCTCTGAGTTCAGACACTCTCTTTGTCAACTCATAAAATCACAAATGTGTTCTTGCTTCAAAATGCTAAGTATTCTGGCACTTGGAAGCCAAATGAGTCATTCCAAGTTGAGGGAAGGATTCCTGAGGCCAACAGTGTCACATGCTTTTTGTTTTTTCCTCAGGATTTTCTGTAAATGGCATATTTTTGACTTAAGTCCTACGTCCTGTTGCTGAACTGTTATAGCTGACCAGAGCCTTGACTCAGACAACTGGACCTGGAACTCACAGCACAGAAACCCTGAGAATTCAGTGATGATGAGGGAAACCATTGACCATTATCTCTGGTCTCCCTCATCATCATAAACTGTTTTTTTAATCATTACTTGTCAAATCTGATAGGCACTGTTGTAAACACGACACTCCAATAAAGTATATGTGCTTTTACCTCCATGTTCACCCTTTCATCTTGATGATACAGGTTCTAACAGCTCTTGGGCATCGTCACTGGCATCAGTGGCTGTGCCTGTGGCATCCATCTCTCTCAGTCAACAGAGCTCCACCATAAGCTGGTCATACAAGCCAAACTGCCATAGCTTCTCGATTCATGGTCTCGCCCAGTTTATTCTTCTCTATTCACCTCTTCTTCTACAGGTTCTATTGGCGTGCAACAGGTACAGTGTCAAATTGATGAGGTCATGCTAGTTGGAAAAAATCTATTATGTTTTCTCTTCTCAGTCTTGCTCGATCTTCCATCTCTTGGATGGACATCTGCCCACCTCAGAGTCTTGAGATGAGTACTGATGGGTTCCATCTGTGAACCATATTTTTATAAATCAATTCAATTGAAAAAGAACATTCTAAACAAGTTGGTAATGCAAAATTACAGGTCCATCTCAAAGCTTACATTCATCAGTGGGATTAGTGAAAAAGCTGTGTTTTGACAATTACAGACTTTCTTAACACTGACCAACCACTTTGACATCTTCCAGTCAGGTTTTCATGCTCACAACAGGAGGCTCACTTTGTCAAAAGCTTAAATGACATCTACATAAGACTGTAGAAGAACCAGAGAGATGGTATTATTGGACCTCAGCACAGTATTTGACACTGTTGACCATAGTATAGCACTAGAGCAAATAGAGAATTGGTTGGAATTTTCTGGCATAGTACTTGACAGGATTGAGTCTTACTCAAAGAACAGGGACTATTTTGTGTCAATAGTTAAATTTACATTGGAATTAACAAAAATTACGCATGGAGTTCCCCAAGGTTCCATCCTGGAACCCTTCCTATTTAACACCTACATGTTTCCACTAGTTCAGATTATTGTAGATCAAAAGAAAAGTTACCATAACTACACAGATGACACACAGCTTTACATTACAATGTCTCCAGGTGCAACAGTGTCCGGCTCAAAAAAAAAAAAAAAAAAATCAATCAGACGGCTAGAGCTGATTTATGCTGATCATAAAAGTGACCTAACCTCCCTCAGGTGCAACCAGCTGAGGTAAAAATGATGAGCCAGAAGCAATCTCGTACTTGAGATAAATATTATTTAAGTGCACAGGATTTTCAGGAGTGCATTCTTTCACTTTATTATTTGCCTTCCACCATTACTGTCACACATAAAAGGTATTAAAAGACCAAGGTAAGCTTAACACCATTTTTACCAGGTATGATGAATACAGTCATGCATTCTGAGGATGTCACCACATCATTGTGTGGATAATATTTACCCAGGTGTTAAATGTAATCTGAGAGACATTTTGATTTATTGAATCTATATCCTTCCTTGCCAAACCTTCTGGATCCAAGCAGTGATACTGAGATGTGCCTGTCCAGTGTCCCCCCAGAGGGAGACCGAAATGGAGAAAGGCAAAGAGTGAATGAAGGAGTCGTTGATGAAGAAAGCAGAAAGAAAGTGGATTTAAGACACAGACAGAGACAAATGCCCCTCTCTGACAGTTACAGTTAAACACAATATCTCACAATGCTGCAAATCAAACCCCCTGCTAGTGCGATTCCCAAACAATTTGTATTGACACTTTGGACTGAAACAGCTCCTTACTACAATAGCACAGCACTAAGGAGTTAGGCTAAATTGCTGCATTTGTTGGTATGTGCTTTATACTTAAACAAAAGAATCCACAAGGCGAATAACACAAGTGTTATTCACCTTGTGGATTACATTTGAATACAGAAAGAGGCCTTCATGCTGCCCATACCCCACACTGCCAAACAAAATCTACGCTTGATGCCTCACTCCATGTGTTTTGCTCACTTGTATGTCTCTGGATAAGTGAGAGAGCCTGAGAAATTTTGGAGAATAGTAGGATTTGGGCCCTACCAAAAGGCCACCTCGATGGCTAGGGTTACGTCCACTCATTCTTCCATTCTCTCTTCCATCGTTTTTTTTCACATGAACAGGAAAACTATTTCTCTCCCTCCCTCCCCCTGAGCAGTGAGTAACTCTATGTGTCTGTGCGAAAGAGGTTGGCCAGGGTGGATCTACCCGGCCTTGGGGAAAACCACATACAACAGCGCATTCAGCCTCCAACACTTCCCAAGAAAGACTCATCACGAGCATCCATGCCCACCCCACAAAGTCTGCACCATACTTTCGTCTTCACTCCGTCTCCCTTTGTTTCTTTGTGTTTTCCCCGAGTCTTCCTTATTTGTTTTTCTTTGGTTTCACTGAGTTTAGCATTCTTTTCTTCCTTCTTTAAATTTGCAAACATGTCAGTGGTAATTCATGTTGATAGCAGCTTTTGTCCAAATATTTCCACTGTAACTTTAACCAAGAAATCAGTGGTAAATCCATCTAATTGAGCTGTTTGCTGAGGTGGCTACAGAGTCCTGCTTTCCTTGGCTAGCAGGCTGTGACCAGTTTAAATATACGCTCCTTTTCTGTTTACAGAGAAGTTTTGGATTTTTACCCCTCAGCCCAACACCCGGCACACCTGATAGGAGCAGACAGGCTGAATCTGCCTCAACTGTCAGTCAGAGTGGGTCTTGGCTGAGAACACAATGTAGCGTTCTGTTTGTTAATTTCAGCATATGGATTTCTGTGTACATTATAGTATGAACTGGCAGTCTCAGTAGAAAGTCTTTATATTTCAGTCACAAAGGGCTTGCTTGTTGCCAGCAGCAACATGAGGAAAGTTGCTGTCAGATTCAGGTGTGGTTAATTTGGGTAATTTAAAAAAAAAGTCTCATAGCCACAATGAAGTATGTTAAAAGTTCATTTATTTCAATTATAGCAACATCATGCAGCTTTTTACTGTAAAATTAAAGTATTAAACATTATTATAATTTGCCGCAAGAGGTTTCTTTCCAGTTAAACATCTTGGTTTTCTTGTGCAAACATTTAAATCAGAGATGCAGCAAAATGCAACTTTCTCAGCCACTTGCAGTTTTTACCCCCACCCCCACCCCGCACACCCACCAACTGGCCTGCCAATTTCATTTCTGGACACTGAACATAAAATCTTGAATACTGTCTCCAAAACAGGGTCTTGGAAATTAGAAAGAAAAAAAAAAGAAAGAAAGAAAATAAGGTTCCTTGATATCATTTCCAAGTTCCTTTTCAAAATCCAGCAGAGAGGAAAAGAGGGTATTTCAGTATATTTATCCTTGTTGTAACAGATTATATGTTTTTAACCTTCTCGCTTTTACCGTTCTTAAAATATAAAAGTGAATTATTTTTCCACAAACACTGAGCTTAAATTAAAGTGCCATATTGGTACTCTTGCAAATGAAAACAGTTGCATCAGGTAAAAACTTAAAATTGTCATACCTAACATTGGCATGAAGTTGATAACAGATGTTATGATGTTTACTGTCATACAGATTGCTGCTCTTATCTGGCTTTTAGCAGATCATGCATGTGTTGCACAATACAAGATTAAAAAGATCTGGTAATGCAATATTGCCTGATTGGTCTCACGCAATGTATCAAAAATCTAAAATCTCTATCTTAAACACTAAATTCATTTAGTACCAGGATTTTTGTGACTTTTTCCAAACCGCTATTATTTACTTTTATTGCTGATACCAGTGAAAGATAGCAGAAGCTGCAGGCTTTTCCGTACTCTTCTATTTTGAATTTCAGGCTCTTGGCTCCTTCAAACTGGGTGTTTTCAGTGCAGTGATGTTGTTTTAAGTGCTGGATTAAGTTAATTGAACCTTAATGTTTTGTTTAGTCTGATTTCTCAGTGCTGTGGATGTAATAAGTATGACGCACAAGAAAAAAAATTCAAGATTTGTCAGGGCCTTTGTTGCTGGTCACCTCTCAGTGTTTGCCGAATTAAAAAGCATGATTTCAATCACTATCCGAGCCACTGACTCATCCTAAATTAGTTCATTTTTTTTTAAATTACAAAAAATATAAACATTCATTATTTAAACTTTTTTCTTTTTTTTTTTTGCTGATGCAAAGCCAATGTACCAGCAAACAGTCACACAGACATACATAAATAGTTTTACCACTGTGCCCACATATGGAATTATATGCATTTCATATAGTGTAAAGTTGTATAAATTCATTTTGATGTGGCTCATAACCAGCTCACATGATCTTAGAAAACATAACCCCAGTCTCTTTTTGTGCAAACACACCTTCACTATCTGTTTCCAGCTGCAGCCTGCCCCAGTCCACAGATGTTCTCTTTCAGGGTAATCTCTGGGATTTTGGGAGTGTTTTGAAGTTTTGGGCCAATGACGGGCTGCAAAGCCCTGGAGATTTGACTGGTAGGCCCCCAGAATGCAATCTGCCCTACCTGCTGAACCTTTCAGTGATGCTGGCCACGGCATTTTAAGAGGAACAAATGAATGTGTGCATATTTGGGTGCATGAATATGAAGAAGCACATAATTTTCAATTTATTCTAAGAAAATCACAGCAGTTGTTTGAGCTATCATCAATGAAGTCTGTAAACTTTTCCAATTGGAGAAACACCAGTTTGAATCTATTTACATTTTTCCCCAAATAGCTAATATATTTTCTAGATCCTTCTTTTCAGAAATGACTAGCAATGGAGAATGTTTCCAACATCAATAAAACATTCATATAAAATATGTTCTCAATTTTGTGTTTTGTTCTGTAGCAGACTTTGAACTATTATTTGAAATTCAAATGTTTTTATGGCTGTTTCTTGCCCAGAGGGGATGATAAAGGCTTATCCTTTATTATGTGCAGGAACATTAAGCTGCACTTTCAGTGGTATTTGTCATGCTAACCTCAAAGACAGCGAATCAAAGCATTTACTCAGACAAAGTTTGCACCAAATTTTGTCTATTCCCTTTCTGACATCATGTCTACACATTTAATGTTTTTTCCTAAAAATATCCCACACATAATGATAAAATGATAAACAAAACCATTAAATAGCTCAGGCTCGATGCTCTGTCATAAATATTTCACACAAATCAGGTCATGAAAGAAGATCTGTGAATTTATTGCAATGTAGATCATCTTGTCTACTAAAACACAAATATTTCACAACAGGTTAACTTGTCCGGTCAGGGAAGGCTAGGAAAGGAAGAAATGATGTGAACATGACACCCAGACAGACATGCTGATTTTTCACTGAGTTGTGGTTTGCTTTGGGCTGGAAGAGAGAAACCCAAAAAATTTTCAAGGACATATTTTTATTTTTACACAAGAAGGTACAGATATGGTTATGTAAAAAAGCAAGTGCATCCTTTTTCAAGCCTACATTTTTATTTTATCTTATCAAAACAAGAAGAGAAAACAATTCTGGTCCTTAGTAGGTCTTATACTGAGCTACATGCAACATCTCACATGATACATTGTACTAGATCTTAATTTAGTGATGAGAAACTAAATTTAAAATGCACAAATACTGTATAAAACCCCCCACAGTAGCTCGCTGAATCACATTTTGAAGCAATAATTTGAAATAATAATTAGTTTGTGTGATGTTACCAATCTCTTACATTGTTATGAAGGAATTTTGGCTAACTCTTCCTTAAAATGTTGCTTCACTTTATTCATTCAGCACAACTCTCTAAGGTCCTGCTGCAGTATTTTATTTGGGTTAAGGTCTGGAATTTGACTGGGTCATTGCAAAACTGGATATTTTTTCCTTTTTCTGTCATTCTGTTGTACATTTGCTGCTGTCAAAACTGAAACAAAATCTAAACTTGCATGAAACGGCAATATTTTTTGAAACAGCGCGACTCCATGTTAAAACTAGGCTCTCCTGTTTTATTGGGAAATATGATACCAGTTTTTTTTCTTCTATTTTTACATCACTGTATATCAGCTGAAACAGCAGTGGAAAAGGAGGCAAAGGTCAGACAGAGATTGCATGGGAGGCTTTCATCAGCACCACAAAGCTGGATGAGATGCTACTTGTTTCTGGTCCTCCTGTCACTCTTGGAAGCCCTAAATGACCATAGGTTCATTTTCAGAGGCAGATTTCTGATGAGAGCTGAACCAGGAATCCTTTTTGAAATTAGCCAATAATCTACTCTTCTCTCCATGAAATACATGAGCAATGTAAAAACATTTTAAATGAGTATTTATATTGTACAAATGATGGGCTGCTAACAAATGTGGCGGCTCAAAACAATCTTTAAATACTATGTCTCCATGTTCTTGCTCTCAAGGTTTAGAGGCCCCAACCCTTGAGTTTACGAAATGGAGAAACACCATCAAAGCAAAAGAGAAATAAACTTCTTGGAGCTGGAAATTCAGTCACTGATGTCTCGTTTGGAGTTAAATAGCAGCCTTCTATTTGGGAGAATGAAGTCATTTCATACCAAACAGCAAAGGAGCTTGCTGTCTGGTATGACATGCCTCCTGCAGTTGACAGCATTTCTGCAGTTAACAGAACTCCTGCTGAGATTTGAATATTTCATCTGTTCATATTTGAAAAGTGTCTATTTTAGTATTTTTTAATGTCTCTTTTATCTTATTTATGGTGTATTGTAAACAGCTTAGAATTATATCAAGGTAAAATAGTTTATTATATAATGGATATCTGCTTAGCCAAACATTTTGAATATTGGAGGTGCTGAATGAGTTCCTGCTTCCTTCCACTCTTGCTCCCTGGGCTCGTCCTGGGACAGCTGGACATTGAATGGCACCCCTCCTGAATTCAGGAAGCCTATACAGTTATGTTCAGATGCATAAAACCGTAGAAATGGAAGTGGATGTTCTTTCTTGCATTACTGTAATTCACCAGTTTGTTTTGCTGTTTTTAATTAGAGTTAAAAAGCTTTCTCTCTGTTCTGGTGTTCAGGTTTTTAGCCTGTGGACCAGTCAAAAATATAGAGATGTTTATTTCAGAAAGTCACACCAGCATCTTGATTGATCAGATATAATCTCTGTGCTATTACAGTAGAGTACAGGGGTGTCACTGGGACAGTGACTGTATTAAGTCCTGTGTCTTTGAAGTCCAGGTCACTGAGTCTTACGAACCTGATTCTGGACTCATTTGACTTGTTTTTATGGTTATACCTGCATTTATGGGTGTATGCAATAATTTTATTCAAATGAAGGATTTTTAGAGAGGCCACACTGAGGCCTGAGACACACCAGACCAGAGCTAATTTATTGGACATGTTGTCCAAATCAAGACATGTCTAAATATATAAAAGGGTAGGAACCAGTCAATCTCACAAAGGAAGAAAATGCACTGTTTAAAAATGTCAATCTTCAAATGATTTAAATTTTTAGATATTTCTATTTGATAAATGCTACAGGTGCTATGTGAAAAGTCAAAAGATTACCAAGGACCGTGATAGAGTTTAAGTGTAACACTGTCCCTACTGTATTTGTTGAGATAATCTAAATCAAAACCTGTATCGGATCAACAAAGCAAATCTATCCAAATTCTTTTGTTTCACACAGAAATCCATTGGTGACCCTGGTGATGAATGATGTACTGAAATGAGATGTGTTATCCGTCTTTTGGCAGAATTGTTTCTGGTGTATGAGTTTGATTTTAATCAGAAGTAAGCAGGAACATGCTTGCCTCTGAATATGCAGTCCCACGTTGGGATCACAAGGTTCCTGGTCAGTTTGGCTGCCTCACCTTTTGATTGGAATGATGACAGCAGATTACATTCATGATTACAATCATTCACATTCCCACACAGAGCCAAACTGGCAGCTCAGTCGAGATTTCTTTGTAATTTTTACTCTCCAGGTAAAAACTCAGAGATGTCTTGTAGACTCAGCAGTTAGGAAACAATGACTTTTTTCCAAGCAGTTCTCCCTCCCGTTTAGTTCGTGTTCTCGTTCTGTTGTGGTGTTACCAAAGCCGGCACAGATGCAATAAGTGAGAATGTTTTCAGTGGCACTTTAACAGAGTGTGCTCGTGGATGTAACGACAAAGTCCGCTTCTTCATACCCCTTTCAGTGCTAAGGTGATCTATTTGAACACATCTAAACAGCTAAATCAGGAGAAGCTCATGAACCAGGATCCCCTCTTGTTTGATTTATGGTAATACTTTAACCTTATTGAGTCTGAAACAGTGTGTGTTTTGCATGTTGTGACTGACTGCATAGTTGTAGTGCAACATATCATTGAACCAAAAGAGCATCATACTCCATCAGAGCATGACAAAGGTGGGGAAGGAAATTTTTAAGTAGATTAGTAAGACTATAGAAATCACTCACATATGATAAAATTATTGAAACATTGTGTGAAAGGGGTGTCTGCGGAAACAAAGTCCACGTGATGAATAAAATAACTTCACTTTGAAATCAAATCCATAACTAGAAATGTAGACATACCACAATGATGATAAACCACTCATATCACTCATTAACTATGCCCAAAAGTCATAGGGAGCTGATCAAATCAGTCATATCACTGAGGAGAGAGTCTCTGGGCAGGCTTAACACAATGATGACAGAGTGGTGATGCAGTTTGGATGTAAACAGTATAGATAACTGTAGCTGAAGATTAACAGCTGTTTGAATCAGCTTTGGCATTGACAGTTATAGATTATGATTCTTTCCTTGAAAATTGAGCAGAAGACAACACTCAAATCATTCCTTTGCAAGATACATACATTTGCTGTTTTGCCAACAGGCTACAGCAAAAGTTTAATTTAGCCTTCAATACAACATAATCTTCTATTGACTTGTTTCCGTTGCTCTCAGTATGTTACCTTGTTCATTACTCTGATTGGTTGTAGCACTAACCAACTCTGCACAAAGGCCATTTGATCAGCAACCAATGGTGCCACTCCTTGGATCGGTAGTCCCTATGAATCATTTTCAGACCTTACATCTTTCTGGATGTGGGTCTGATCTATCAGACTAATCCGTAACACCAACTATCATCATCTCCAAAGTAGCAGTAGGTAACACAGTTCCATGTTGGTCCACAGTCAGTTAGAAAGTCCTGCAGCTCTTGTGAGCAGTTTGGACTTTAATTTAGGAAGAAAGTGACAGCAGTACCCAGCATGGTGAGAATGAAGAAGTGGTTCTGAAGGATCTTGTTTAGTGCAAATCAGTCCAATTGGTGGTCATTTTTACCTTAATGGGATTTGAAGGTGTGTTTGAACGGTCTTTCTCCCTCAAAGTACTCTTTCTTCACAGGGGCAAGGGTGCTATGGAGGCAGTCCTGATGACAGCTGTGTTGTGGTTTTGGCCCTGTAGGCCAGCTCGTCCAACAATTGGATCCACAGGAACTTGGGGAAATGTACCATCTCAGACCCTCCAATGGTTAATTGCAAATGATGGCAGTGATGAGTCCTCATTAAAGCAATTACCATCTCTTTGGTCTCCTTAGTGATATGGGCAAAGTTGCGTGTTGTGCACCAGACTTTCAGCTGCTCCGCCTTTTCTCATGTCGGCATTGTAGTTGCTGATGAAGCTGACAACCGTGGTGCAATCAACAAAGTGCATCATGTGGTTGGTGTTGAAACAAGCAGTAGATTCAAGCATCGGCAGCGTAAACAAAAAGGGACTCAGTATGTACCCTTGTGGTGAGCCTGTGCTGACAGTGATTGTTTTAGATGCTATGCCACAAACCCTGACTACCATCTCTGTGTCAACAAGTCCAAGATACATTCACACTTGCCAGCGTGCATACCCATCAACAGCAAGAGTTGTGTTAAATGCCTAGCTGAGTCCTTTTTCAAATAATGTTTAGAAGGGCAAAACATCCCAGAATATAATAATAGTTAAGTGAGGGGCTCTATTTGATAAACGCTGTCACATAACTGACACAACCAGGAGCGTTTTGTTTTCCTGAGATTCTTGGTTTCACAACCTTGTTATGTAACCCTTTCTGATTCAGCAGCGCTCACTGCTGATGGAGAATGTACACAACTAAAGGAGAGCTGGATCTGTACCGATGTCTCAATATGTTTCCATTTTGATCCTCAAAACCCACACTGGAAACACATGGCTCCGGCCAAGACCTCTTTTGAAACAAGCACAAATGAGTGAACGTTACATCTTACGAACATATTTTCTTTTTGCAGCATACAGAATGGAAAAGGAAAAATCAGAGCCTCTCGGCGCTAACTACCTAATAGCTGCCTGTAAACAGATCAGTGCGGGGAAGACTCAAGTTTTGCAGCGATGAGAAAACAACTGGTCACAAGAACAGAGCAAACATTTTCAGTTTTTGTTTTTTTTCCTATGTTGTGCAACAAAATCCATAGCTTTGCATCTCTGAAATGAAAGTCTCAGATTTTTTAAATATGAAAACTAAAATGCTGTCAATCATGTTTAAATGTCCAACCTCCAACCATTAAAATGTAGTCAAGTGCATCCTACCTTCTTGTGTCTCTGAAGAGACAATAAAATATGAAATAGTAGTTCCCATTGCTAATCACTTGATACCTAAAAGTTCTGTTCCCCCGTTTTACCAAATACCTTTGTTTCTGTGCTTCTGAAATTTTCCACTGAGTCAACACACACTGTAACCCTTTCTCCAGGCTACGGTGTGTGAGTGTCTGTGAGGATAGGATTCATTGAGGTTTGAAATGGGAAACAGACTAGCAGAGACTCTTCCAGGGATGATTATATCTGTGGGACAGTGGGGTACATCCAAATGTGTGTGGCGTCTTTGTCTGGTTTCCGAATCTGCCTCAGGGGTGCAGATGAGTTGGAGAGTCTGGTTTTCTACGGGCATTTACTGAGATCAGGCTTTGTTATTTTCTATTCAGCTACATTTGGTGACGTGGTGTATCGGTGATCACAGACGCAGTTTACAAGAAGAGATTGATGTCGTTATTATATAGCAGGGATAACTTCCTGTCTATTTGTCCACATTATGTTGGTGGTCCTTTTCTGGATGCTACTTTTGTTCAAAGTTCTTTGGAATTTTTTTGTTTTGTTTTCCACAAAATCAGAAACAGGCCCCTTAAAACTCCGCATACCCCTATTAGGAACAAATTCAGAAACTTCATTGATTGGATTGCTTCAAGATGAGGGCTTGCGCCTGATTTCTGTTACCTGTCTATTGGTGCTGGATTAGTACAACAGACACAAAAACATAAATCATTTAAAAGAAAAAAAAAACATTTCCACTGACTCACTGAGAAAACATGATTACTGATGATTACATATTGAAACTTGAATAATTTCATGCTGTTACACATATGCTGTTTGCAAACGACAGCTGGCTATTGCAAACAGCTTAAGTCACGTGCATGCTTTCCTTACACAATGCAATCCAAGAAGGAGTCACCGGCTGGAAAGTAAACAGGTTTTGTCTCCATGTGGGATCTAGTGAGATACTTCCCCACAGAACACAAATGTCAACTATTTTTTTTCCAGAGTGCGAGACTGAGGCAACTTGATGATGTTGTGTTTAATAACTGAACCTGTATGCACTTTTGTACCATGGAGGCGGTGCTGTTCAACACTTCTGCCCCCCTTGAATGCCTCCAGCTGCATTTTTCCACTTTTCTTGGTTCAGCACAAGCTTCTCTTTTAGGATGTTCATGGCAGCTAGTCATAATCTGAACCGCATGTTGGAGTCTCGGTTCCATTCGTTGCCATTCTCGTACCTTTCCGCTTTCATTCCTGCTTCCTCTCTCCATCTCTTTCTGACCCTGCAGCTGTCTCTGAGGAATATATCCTCGGATTCTTCCATTTTCTGCACTGATCACAGTGTCTTAACATCTCACCTGCTTGACGAGACTCCGCAAAGCTAATCTGTTATCCTTCCTTAACCTCATCTGAAGCATCCGCCTTCATCTCCGCGGTGAAGCGCATGTGGACGTGAAAGTGGGCATGTGTATGTTGTACTCCGATGGTTCTCTCTATTCAGCACATCTGTGCCGCAGCTGAACCCTCCTTCAGGCAATATCTGCGCTGTTTGGTTTTCAACATTTTGTATGTGTGTGCGTGTAGATGTGCAAGTGTTTATGTATGCTATAGAAGATAAGATGACCCTGAGCAGGATAAACGATTTAGCGGCGGAAAGATGGATGCCTTTCATCTTTTTCCATGTGCACTTTTATTTAACTTTAATAAATCATAATTTGGAATGCATCTGCGCATAAGTGCACATCATGCATACACAAACAGTGAGTACAGGTGCATATCACTTCTATGCACCTTTCATTACCGTGCAATTCTAATCTTTTACCAGTAAAATCAATAAGCCCAATATGAGAAAACATGCAACATTTGAAAAAGTTCTTTCTTTTGCATTTTTAGCTGAAGGAGCAGAGCACATACAGCAGTGATGGCTTTCAGAGAACGGCTACCAACCTGAGCAGTTTCACGCGAGTTTTAAGTCTTTGGCCAGCGTTAAAGCCCATCAGAGCCGGGCCAGGTGATTGTCTTTTGGTCTGAGTGTTTTCTCTGTGCGCAGGTATAAATATTTATAACACACAGAGGCAGAACAAAAGAGGTTGTTTGTGTTCACTGCCTCTGCCCCGGATGATTTTCTTTATTCATGTGTTATGGATTTTGTTCAATAATCCGGATTTGTTAACATAACTTCAAATTGTTAGTAGCGAATACAGAGTGTGGGTCTTTTGCTTCGTCTTTGTTGCTCATGAGATTGTGAAAAATATTGTAACTTCTGGGCTGATCTCTGATTTAGTCTCAAAGAATTTGGCTGGTTCGCACATGCACATGCACAAGTGGCTTGTTTGCTGTGCTTGTTGTTAGATGTTCAAACTTCCTGGCTCACCAAGTGACATGTTTTGCACAACCAGTGCGTGATTTTCTGTGACTTGTCTCAATTTTCACAGTTTCGTGTTTGCTTTTGGATACATGTCTCAACCCCTTGCTCTCATCGTGCTGTTTAAAGTACAAATGGGGAACAAAACAAAGCTGCAGCAAATATACACATGTGTATGTAGAAATATTTTCAGCATGTGGGAAAGTTGGGCCAGGGTTGATAGTATTTACTCTGTAATTATACCAATGGCTCACTGGGTTATTTTTATGATGAAGTTTGAATAAAATGTTTCTGAATTTATACTTTCATTTTCTGGGTCATCTGTGTGCGTGAGAACTATCTCAGTATGTATCAGGACATAAAGAAGTACAGCAACACATGAGATAATGGGTTATCCAGAGGTTGAAACTGTGAAGCATGACTTTGCTCCCCATGTGCCACCCTGTGATGGATGAGTGACCTGTCCAGGGTGTAGAGCACCTCTCACCTGTTGGAAGACAAAACAGCTTCTAGCAAAACTGAGAGACCACAAATAGGTTGAAGTGGGTCTGGGTAAAGAATGGATGGATGGGTACTGATAATAAACAGATGGGCTGGAGATGAAACAATACTGGAAAGGCATATGGGAGAAGGAAGCATCACATGACAGTGAAGTAGTGAAGATCTAAGAATGGACCACAGCTCTCTCCTTGAACAAGGCCCAGTAAGTATCACAGTGGCAGATATCTAAGACAGAATCTCAGGTATGAAGAACTGGACAGCACCTGGGTCTGACATGATTCACACCTACTGGTTAAAGAAACGAACTTCACTTGATCCATGTACCCACTTATCCGTGATGAGGCAAAGAAAGACATTGGTAAAAATACCAGAGGAGCCAAACACCAGCTGCTGGTTGACAGACATGTCCCCTGAGACTGCAAAATCAGGCAGACAAACCTGTGCACAGCGTGGATTGATTACCAGAAAGCCTACGACTCAATGCCACACACATGGATCCTGGAATGCCTGAAGCTGTACAAGGTCAACTCTAAGAGCCTTCGTTGCAAATTCAATTGTAAAAAAAAAAAAGTTACTTGCTCATGCTGCAGGAGGCTAAACCTGGGATCTTGTAGTAAATATGCATAAAATTTTAAAGAACACCTGCATTTTTATTTATAAGAGTAAAGATTTCAAATTTATTGTTTGACTTAAAGAAATAAACTTATAGTTTAGAGTGAATTTCAAAAAAAAAAAAAAAGACCAACAGCAGCAGTTGTCCAAAACAATGACAAGCCAAAACGAGAAGGAATGAATTTTAAAACTCTCATAAGGAGTTTGGTCGGGCATTTATTACCATGCGTGCAAGTTTTCCATCTGCAGCGCTGTGTAACCTGTCTTGTTTCTGACATGTCAAGCTGACTGGTATTTCTCAATCTAGCATTTCTTGCCCTTGGAGCCAAACAAACTATGGACTTACCATTTGAATTAAGCACAGAGGAGAAGACTATGCCGAGGGGGGAAAAATATCGTGAATTTCCTGAAATGATTCCTTACGCTTTCTGCAAATTATTCCAGTGATTAATGAGGAGGGAGTACAGCGAGTCGGTATAATTGAGGTGGCAGGGACTGGTACTTTCGATCCAAGTTGAGAATAGTTTTGAGGACTTCGTGTACTCAGAAAGTGGGTGTATTGTTTGCCAGGATTCTTCATGAAGTTAACTTTTATAATTACTGTTTTTTGTGCTGTTCTGTTGGCTTAAGTTCTTTGTTCATCACCATCTTCTCACAACTCAGTTCTGGACTTTTAATTTGTGAAAATGTTTAACCATATGGAGTTTTTTTCCCCCAAAGTTCCCACTTTTTTCTCATATGCTTGAATTATTTGAATTCCTTAGACCCCACACTTTAGTTTATTTTCAAAATCTAGTCTCCTACTTGAACATGTGCACCTTTGCTAAATGGTCCATATTGTACATTCATTCTCTACATTTTTTCTTATCAAAACAAACAATATCACACCTTTGTTTAATTTTTCAAGAACTGTGGAAGCTGATGATTAATTGCTGTTTAATTTGAAATCATTATGTTTTTACCACAAGAAAAGCTGCTGTGTGACGTGTTGAGGCAGATGCACACACTTTCTTTCTTTCTTTTTTGACCTTTTATTATGGGGGTGATGGGGTAAAAACAAATCATCAGCAAACTGAAGAATATATCAGATCAAAATTGACAACACAGTGGGTTTCGCTTTCACTGCATCGCTGAGTCTCAGATGCCAGTTATTCATCTCTGTAAGTGTCATGAACTGGTCTTGCGCATGTATACCATATGTAACCTTCAGGACAGCAGGTGGTCACAACACGGGAATGCAAGTCCAAGAGAAAAAGAGTATTTCTGGGAACAACAAGCGAACAAAGCAGTAAACTGTAAATCAGACATCTGCTCTGGCCACTAGATGATGGATGCAGGCTGAAATGTTTGTATTTACTGGGGTATCGAATGCTGTTTATGAGTGCGATGAGATCAGCGCATGGGGGTTTCCATGGGAACAGACAGAACAACCAGCGCTTGTACTGTAAAATGAAGGTCTTGGGTACTCTATCATCACTAAGTGGAGCTCTCTGCTTGGAGTTCCTTTATTAGCTCATTTATGTTGTGTGTTTGTGCATACAAGCACGCATGTGTCATGCTTGATTTACTTCACAGAAGCTCGTATCCCTGATGACTGATTTTAACAGTGGAGTTTTTCCATATGTTGAATGAATGTTAGCATTTTTAGGCCCCATGATGAGGTTTCGTGTACAGACTTTCTGACTTTAATTACATTTATAATGGTTAACAGAGTGCACAGCAGGGCAATCATACCTAACATTGCAGGAACACTCTATTCTCACCTCATATGAAAAGAGTGCCCATATATTTTATTAGATTCTGTTTTGAAAATTGATTGAGAGTGTCCACGTTGAGATGAGGACCAATATTATCAGTGTCCAAGTGAAACAGGGAGAAGAGGGTAAATGAAGACTTTACATGCTGTTTTTACAGTTTAAAAAAGCATTTTGGCTAGTAAAACATTACAAAAGAAAAGAAGGAAGCTCAGACAGATTTATAGGATGTCTGATGTGAACAGTGCTCTTGATGCCATTCTGCGGCATCTTTGGGGTTAAAGTCATGGGCTCAGGTGGGGTCATTCCAAAAGGAAGATTCTTTTTCTTAGCCCCCTCTGTAGTGGATTAACTGGCTCAGTTCTGTTGTTCTGGTGCATCACTCAACTTGTACAAATCTTCAGCTGGCAAAAAACCACCCTGACATCATCCAGTAGGAAATATTGGGAAACTTCACCTTGACAAGCGGCTCAGCAAAGAGAGCCCAAATCACTATGCTGCTTCCACTGTGCTTTACCATTGGAAGGCTGGATGTTTGTAGGGATACATAGTGCTGAGTATTGTCACAGCAAAATTCAACTTTTGTTCAACAACTTACATGTGGTAGACTCATAAACAGAGATGTTTGCCAGTTTCAGTGATGTTTTCAAGTGTTTAAGGCTCTTCAAGCCTTTCTTGCTCTTTACTTCAAAGAGGATTTTGTGTTGTCCCTTTGAAATCATCTTGGAAAGCCACTTTTAGTGAGAGTAGCCACAGTTATAAACTGCCTCCATACTCAGCCATACTCTACCAACACAATGCCACTGGAGTGAAGGGCTGTAAACTATTTGCTTGAAACATTTCTTCAACCAACATCTAACAGGCTGAAGCTCATTGAACCAGATCAATTATACAAGGGCTTTTTAAAAAAATGTATTTGTACAACTTGAATAAACTCAAGCAATTTATGGGAAGTGCAAAACCAGGAATCTCACTTTACAGTTCTATAACTTTATTTATTTATTAAGGTAAGGGGACAGCCACAGTATCATGAGCTTCTAAGTTCAGTCTAATCCATGTACAGCATTTACTTTCTTTTTATGTTCTCCTTGTGTTCTTTCTTTTTATAGCTTCTTTTACATCCCACTTTTTCTGTAAGACTCTAATGCTGGAAATCTATCATCATAAATGCTGTAATTGAGAGGTTTAACTCAACCATCATAATCACCTCTCCTCCATGGCGTTTGTTGCTTCCTACATGTTTGTATAATTAAATGCCCAATCTGCTGTTTGCACCTAAGCACAAGCAGGATATTATGATAAGAGCACTTTTAACAAACACGAAGCATTTTAGCTCTTTTTTTTTTGGTTGCCTTCTTAGATAATGATTTATTTGACCTTAATCCAAATGTATATTATGCAAACAAAGGATTTATCTTGAAATTCTTGCTTTCTCCTCTAAGTGATGAAACATGGATGCTGGCTCCATTTATTGTGGTGAAAGCACCTTTAGTGTTCATTGTTTGGGACTTTGTAGTTGACTTTGAATCCTGAGATATAAAAGGAACACTTTTGACCATGATTTTATCATTTATAGTCCTTTGAAGTATGTTATTAGGAGAAATGTTTGATATCAAAATGAAAACTAAGGGGACATTTACTTAAGACTTAAGAAAGTCTTTGTTTCTATAAAAACAAAATTCCACATTCAAAACGTAGCCTTTTCGACATGTTCTCTACATCTGTGTAAATATTATACTGCTCCCTCATTCTTCATGTCATAGCTGCATGAATTTATGAATGACTCTCTATTACTTTCATGCTTTTGCACCTCTGCTTCTTATGCATGCACATGCTTATGTTTCTGCTCAGTTTTGGACCATTACAGCAAACCCGATTTCCTCAAATTGTCTCATCACGCAGCGAGAACGGAGGAAACAGGAAGTGCTTGTTGCTATGGCGCGGCGTGAATGTTATGCTCAGACAAACACTGCCCAGTGTCACTTGGCAAGGACTGTTGTTGCTGTCTGGACCGCCCTGCGAATATGCAGACGCGTGTGCATGTGTGAGTCTGTGCAAGTTTTCCTGCCTCCTTAATGCGTCGCTTCCTTCGCCTGTTTGTCTTCTCACAGACGGGTGGCTGACACTGCAGAGGGTGCTCATGTGAGATTAGATTCAGAAGTTGTCAAGAGCTCATAAAGTCATCTTCTAATTGACCGGCCCAGTTCTGACATTTTAAATACTCATCTAGATCTTTACTTCAAATATCATTGTAACTGTTAAAAAAAAAAAAAAAAAAAAAAAACTATTGGGGAACTGGCAGGAAAAAGTCAAATTTATCACGTCTGGCTTTGGGAAGCCTGATCACTGATGCCAAATCAGTAGTAAGGATGTGCGCCTCCACTCAACTGCCAAGCAAGATTTGTGTTCTGCCGCATTATCCAACTGGAGCTGGGCTGAGGAAGTTACAGTTGGGAGTTACAGTCATGTGAAGATGGATGAAGTGTGCCTTGCTCCCTCCCTTATTGGGGCCCTTTCCTTCTTATCGCTGGAGGCCACCCCTGGTAAAAGCACTATTGTCCAATTTACACTTGGTTTTTTGTCAAAAAGAAAAGACAAAAGGACGAAACAAGAGGGCAAAACTGTGTAACATAACAAATGCACCCCTTGCCTGGCTTACACAAAATTATTTGCTGTCAAAACCCATTTCTGATTGCATTGATGCTGGCCACTATTTAATGGGAATTGATGTGCTGGCCTGCGACCAGCTGTCACCTTACAATCTTCTAATTCCTTCTGGGGTTACACAAGCAACCTCAGAGGGGACGAAAGAAATATTTAAACTCATTCTTTATGAAACAGTTTCAAGATAAATGCATGGAAACTGCTGTTTTGCTAGACAGCCAAGTGCAAAATAAGTAAGTCTCCCTAAAAGCATTTGGACTATATAACAAATGTTTCGGGTGCTGTGTTTTCACATTCCATATATAAAGTGATGAGGGTCATTTATCTTATGTGGTCATTTGTGTGAGTGCCTGCATGCATGAGCACAGGATAGGAGGAACGCATGGGAAACAATGCAAACGTGGTCATGGATTTAGGTATACATGGGTTCAGTGGGAAAGACAGGAAAAACAAAGAGTGAGATAGATAAAGCAGGAGGGTGGAGTAAGGTGGAGAAAATTAAAGAAAAATAAATCAAAGGGTTGAGAGGCAAGAAGATGAAGAGGAGTTGAGAAAGGATGGAAATAGCTGAAAAAATTAAGGAGGGCAGGAGGGAGGGTTGAAGGCCTGAAGGAGTGGCAGTGAGGGTCGTTTGAGTTGGAGCAAATGAAGAAGGGGATTTGGGTGGAGAAATGGGGAGAGGGACACTGTGAAATGTTGAAAAACCTCACAATTGATGGTGTTTGATTTCCACAGTAATTACCATTCCTCTGGCTCTGTGCATTCCCAATCTGGCCCTATCTTATGTCCACGCCACATTCCTCAAATGATTAGCTGGGCCACTGCTTCTCTCAGCTACCCAAGGATTCAGCCGGTGAAGACGAGACAAAAACCAATAAGACACAGCCAAAATCTAAAAACTGCTCAGCAAACACACACACAAGCACAGTGTTCATTTTTCATGAATTTCCCTCTAACAATTTCAGGACATGAGAAAAGCTCTTCAATTTGACACAAAGGCCCAAACACTTCCCCCCAGAACATTTCCACAAGGTCCTGATGTTCCTGTACAATCATACCCTTGTTCATTTCTATAACTCTGCCTGACTCTCTCTTGTGTTTTTGAATGTATTTGTCTTAGCCTTTGCATATTACTTGATTTGTATGGCTTGGCTTTCTGGACAGAGATCTCTGATTTTGTACTCAGAATTTGTTCAAGTCACTTTCCGACTGGAGGTCCCAGCTCCTTGTGCCCTATTTAGCTCTGGCACCACTGATACCCTTGCTTCTACATTATTCCATCTGCTTGGTTCTACAATTGCATGTACATTGCACCTGCCTTTTTTAGTCTGTGGAGCATGCCATGCAAGGGCTTCTCCTCAATGATAGTTTCTTTTCTATCTTCTCTGCACCATTAGGTTATTCTTTCATGAGACCTTTGCTAAGCAGTCAATCACTGAGGATCAGCTACATCAACTGGATTGACACTCACTCATCTCCAGCTTCCCTTCTTCCAATAAATGTACAATTTCAGAGTGTTGGAGTTCATGAATTGCGAGGAGCTTCCTTGTTATGATGCCAGTGGCTTCTATTTCCTTTTTTTAGGAGATATTTTAACAGTAAGGCAGAGCATAAATATTGATGGGTTGGAATTTGTGCTTCCCATTTAGTTGGTTCTTCAGGATTTGTGTATTATGCTTTGAAGGCATTTGGTAGTGGCACTTCCATGAAGCTTTTCACAGTTGTCATCTTCTTGTGGAATCCTAAGGTATTTGTGACTGTTTTGAACATTTGCTATGTTGCCTTCTGGTATTTCAGCCCCTGCAGTTGTAATTATGTAGTTGTACCACTTGAGCACATGACATTCCAGTATCTCTGCTGTTTGTTCTGCAATTTTTCATGTCTTGTCTGAAAGCCAGCTTCTCTCTAAAGGTCGACAACTTGTCAGAATTTTAAGCTAATTTTTCTGTCTCCCTGATGAAGTGGGTAATACAAAAGTGCCATGAGTCTCCAAGCTTTGGTAAACTATGATTTTAGAAACCTGTTTTTGCATGTTTTTAAAAAAAATTCTTTTGGCTTTAACTAATCAAAGAAGAATGTTAGATGACAACAGCACACTCCAGCAATGGACAAAGCCTGGCCAATGAAAAAAGCTTATAGCTCTCAGCCTCTGCTATTTCAATTATTCTGCTGGTTGTGATCTGTGATCACAGTACTACTGTATATGCCCATTTTAAATGAAGGCAACTAGCCAGCTCATATTGATGTAAACAACACTCAACATGAAAACTGAAACTGTTTAAAAGGAAGCAAATAAACTCAACACATTTGTTAGAATATGTTGCACAGTCTATTAGGGCAAGATACACCAAATGGAAACAAAGCTATTGGTTCTTCCAAATGCTGCCTTTTTTATTTGAAGCTGAAACATTCTCAGTGTAATTTTATTGCATAAATTTTATTCATCGCCAAAACTAAATAAATACATGTTGAGGGAGGTATTATGTTGTTTGTCCTTGAAGGAAAATCCATGTTACTTTCTCCATTAAACAATGATGGAAATGCATATATTTCATGAATAAGTAACAACACACCATTTGTAACTGCTTCCTTATGTAGCCATGTTGTGTTTTTCTTTCCTATTTTTTGCTGCCAATCAAAGCATACATAACTCGTGTTTTATTGTTTTGATGTTTATGAATAATTGCCCACACAGCTTGATGGAAACATAATCACAGAATACTTCTACGCAGACACTTTAAACAGTTCTGCAATGAGTTTTTGTGTTGTTGATAATTTCTGACCAGAAGAGTGAAAAAAAAAGATCAAATATGTTTATTTTACTTCAAGAAATTGCAAAATAGACCTTTCCCACAATGCATTTAAAAAAGACTACTAAGACCCAGGGCTGCAGACGCCTGCATAAATCTGAAACGATGGATGAAAGAGATAGGACTGCTGCTGTTGGAGAACACTTGAGCAGATTATCAACATTTCTTCTCCCTGAGACAATGAATATTTAGAGAAGTGACAGCTGTGTATTTGGGTAAGGATGAGAAAATTCATTTCGGCCAAAACAGAGGGGGGAAATGAAAGTGAGAAAATAAACACTGAATTCAGTTGCACACTTGAGTTATACAATAATTACAAATGTGAAATGCACTTTTCTAGCCTTTTTACCCATTTGCTGTGATATGTTTTTTATTTGTCCTTTTCTTTACATTTATATTATATATTTTACATGTACATTAGATTTAGAAGATGCTTTCATTAAAAGCAACTTACATCAATGGAATATAATCAAGCCAAGGTAACAGTAGATCACAAAGTAGGAGCAGATAAACCAGCATTTAAAAAGTGCATCTAAGTGCAACTAGGATGACATTAAAATATTTTTTCTTGGGGGGGTGTATTTGCCTCATAGCCACTCTGCCGCAGGAAAATGCTTTGTTTCTCTGACTGGTTATAGACCTATCCGATGGCATTCAGAAGTAGTTTCCTTTGCACCTGTTGACACAACCCCCTGAAATTAAAGTTGAATCCAAAGGAACCAGACTTTATCAAAGAGGAGAAGAATTGACGTGAGTGGCCAAGTTATGAGAAAATGGACTGGAAAGAGAAAATGGAATGAGAAGTGTCCTTTTTGGCTGAGTAAATCCAACCATCTGTGGGGATTTCATAATTCATGTAGGGAGATCCGCTAGACGAACATTGCAGTAAGTGAGACGAGTGATAAACAAGGTCTATATAAGGATTTTAGTGGCATTTTAACTCAGATATGATCTGATTTTCTTGATGCAATAAAGTTTTAAGTTACATATCCACGAGGCAGATACAGCATGGTTTGAGAGGGACGCCTGGTCATCAATAATTGCATTTACATGAACAGCAATAATCACAAGTTAATAAATACTGAAACAGCTGAAATTCAAAAAATAAAAGTTACAGTGCATTGTTTTAGTGTTTACATAGGTATCATCCACAAAACACATGTGATTGATCAATGTATCTGGAGGGTATATTGATTATACCATGATCATGATGAAACAATCTGCAAATGTCAAGTCCTCTTTACCAACAGGGTTTGAACAGGTGTGCTGGGAGAAGACAGCATTGACTGAACAGATTTTCACTGTCCCTTTGAGATGATCTAACAGCCCCACTGAAGAAACCTCCCAAAGTTTTACAGCTTAAACATTTTTTCTCTATATATCCATTTCAATTTCACACTTAACCTCCCAAGACCTGGTGTAATTTTTGTTCTTCTTGCTTTGGGCCCTTGTTAAGAAATTAAGTATTATGGCAGAGACAATAAAATGTGTGATGTCCACATATGTGTACACCAGGTCTTAGGAGGTTAAATCCGGTTCAAGTACAACACTTGTCTGTGTCTTGGATGATGCATTGCAAGGGAGAGTTTAGCTGGCTAGGACAGAGGTCACATGGGGTGCAATAGTACACATGTCATACAATGAGTAAATTAGCTTGGTGTTACATAGAAATCCTTTTTTGTTAAAAACATTGGCTTTCTGGGCTAAGATCAAATTCACATGCATAGTAACACAACACTTAATTCCTTTTTTTGAGTAAACTTATTTCTCAGTAAAACTTGATCACAGATGTGTGCAAGGCAAATGAGGTAAATCTGTATATACATTTAGCAGTCAAACACTGCAATCAGTTTCTCCTTTCTCTTGGAGTTTAACGTGCCATTGCACATTCGCTCATAATCCAGCCTTTATTTGAGAACTATCCATCATAGTCTTTTAGGTTTCTTTTTTCAACCCTGAAATATGTCAAAAATGTGTCTTTGCCTTCCTATTCCCTTTTTAGGAATCAGAGGGAATGCTCTCATCATTCCCTCTTCATTTTTTCTCACCACCTGTCAGTTAGAAAAGAATTTACAGTGATGAGGGGGCTCATCTAAACTTCTTATTGCGAGATTATGGTCAAAGTAAAGACATGCTGGACCAGATAAAGTGGAAAGGTAGATTTGCTGGTTGATTTTGAAAGGAGCAGGCAGTTGGAATGCATTGGTGGGCATATGTTCAGACCTGAGGGGACAATAAAACATCTCCCACAAGTCCTCTATCGGATTGTTCTTTAGCAAATAACCATTTCCTCGACTCACTACATAAAAAATGACTGAAATTTAAAGAGGGATACCTAAAGAATCTGTGGGATGATTTAAAGATAAAAAGCAAACCATGTGTGCTAACACCTCATTTAATCAGCTCAGGGAGACACAACGGGTTGGGTGTCAAGGTAGCAATGTATGTGTTTGTTTTAACTGTCAGGTCAAAAAGGGTCAAGTGGATCTCAGTCACTCTGGGCTGTTTCCCACAAAAAAACCACAGGAGCGATATTTTAAAGACCTTGGAAAATTCACCTTGAAGGATCTTTTAGAGCAGGATGTGCTGGCAAAATGACAGCAACCACCACTAGAAGCATTCCTGAGAACATCAATCTGGAGTCAGATTGTTCAACTTGATTGTTAAAATTAAAAAAACAAACAAACAAAAAAAACAGCTTCGAAACTGTATAACCTTAGTTTCTGGATTACATTAAGCCTCATCCTCCATCATGATCCGAGGAGTATGCCATTAGTAGCGACACATTCCAGTCTTGACCCCCTCCTGCACTCACTGATACAATCTTAACAATTCCTCTACATTTTTGGCATTCTTTACCCACACCAGTGCACCTCTTGAAACTTGTCCCATTGACAGAGACAGCTGAGGGGAAAAAGGGAAGAGTGGTCATCCAAAGTCTGAAATACCAAGCATTGACATGTAACAGAGGCAGGGCATCTAAATATTACAATATAATGAGGTGTAAGAACACGGGTCATACGAGACCCTTCATACATTGACTCAGACTTAATAAGCCACAGGAATCAAATAAATTGGGTAAAAATATGGACATTGTTTGAAAATGATTTAGTGCCTAGCATATAATTTTCTGGGACGTGTGTGCCATAGAAAGGTTCACAGCTTATATTAGCTTTAAGGGCCTATAAAATGTGCACTGTAGTGTATTTTATCTCCTCAGTGAATACACTTGCGACACCAATGTGTGTGCAATGTACAGTTAATGTATTTTTGTTCATTTAATTTTATTCATGCGTGAACTGCTGGTTCTCTGGCCCAGTCATGACACAGTGTCAGTTTAGTCTCAGATTTTGACATTTTGACATTAAAACTAATCACCTCTTAACTGAGACCAGGCTCCAAGCCACACTTTATTAAAGGAGCACTAGGAAAGTTTAGAAAAGGCTTGCTAAATCTTAGCCAGAATTCAAGAATTCAAAGAGCATTGCTTTTTGGCTTAAACTCAACCTTATTGGTGGAGCATCTGCACTGATACTTGGTAAAGATGGACAGCTATCATTCCCTTCACACTTAGATTATACTCTTAACCAGAAGACAATACTTGTCTCTTTTGATGTGGCAAATCTGTGTTTCCTGCTAATTATTGCTAATAGGTTCTTCTGTCAGATGTTCCCAGCAAACCTTCACTGTAAGTTTGGGTCTGCCGGGTCTGTCTGGCATCTTCCTCTGCCATGTGATTCAACTGACCACCAGGAGCTAATCAGTCAATAGCTCATCAGCCTTTTTGAAGCAACATTTTGTGTACTCGCCACAACTGCAAGGTCAGTATGCAGTACATACTAGATTGTGCAGTATGCCGAATGCAGTTTCAGTATCAAGCTTTGTTTCCATTGCATATTGTGTCTAGTACTGATGTCTGTCTGTGTCTTACACCACATCAGCATCACATTATTCATTACTTCCCTCCACTCCTTTATTTCCATTCTTCAGGGCCATGTCCATGTCTTTGTCTTTGTTTTGATTTGAAGCATAAATACAACAGGGTATTGCCCAAATTTTACCCAAAGCTATATATTTGACAGACACTACTTTCTCACTTGACTTCTAATCAAATGTCCAAACAACACAACTTCATCCTGTGCTGCTAATTTCCCCCGATATTTTGACTTTTTGTTAAAAAAAAAAAAAAAAAAAAAAAATTTATCGAAGGGGGTCCCCATTTTCAGCAATTATTTATGATAAAAATGACTAATCTCTCTATGAAAATGCTTGTGGTAAGTCTTTTTGGGAGTTCTTTGACTACATCCATGAGTGCAATTCTTCAAATACATGGTATAATATCTGTGCTGAGCATCATAACTGTCTAAGCACAGAAAATTTCACTTTGTAAGCACATCTGTTACATTTTGAAAAGTGCTTTCTACATCTGATCCAAGGATTTATCTCCCAAACTTCACCACAGAATAGTTGAAAATAAGTCTGTGGCTCTGTGGGGGTTTAGCTAGCTATGGTAGATGTCTCTGCATTTTGTGCTGTCAAATGTTAATAAGAACAAAATTTACAGGACGGTCAGAAATGTAATCTTGTTTATTATTACACTGTTACTGGATTAAATGAGAGAAACTCTTTTCTCCAGCTGACAATGTCAGCTTCACTCAAGTAAGCAATCCTCCACATGAACCTCCAACTGTTCCCTCCCAAGGCCTTCAAATCCAACCCAAGTTTCCTTATCTCCTTCAGATTTTCATCTTTTCGCCCGTTCCCGAGTGTGAGGTGGTGAGATGTGTGTCAGTGAAATCTAACATGCTTGGAAACATTCCCCTTTGCTTTTCCAAGAGCTGCTGTCTGATGAGCTTCCAGCCCCTTCTCATGTTGTGAGACAATCATACACTCAGATGGCAAATGTTTGTATTCAGCATCTGTCTTTTGCATTGCTCTGACAAGCATGAAAATAGGGGAAGGACTGGAAGTTTTTGGTTTGGATTTCAACTTTAGAAATAAATTTAAAAATTATTTTGCTCTTCAAGGGTTGTAATAGTAAACATAGACTGAAGCAGAAAGGAGTTTCTATGGTAACATCGCAGCACTTTTCATTTGGTTTCGCCGAGTCTTTTTTAATGATTTTGAGTTCAATCACTTTCTGGCTGATAGGTACAAGCTCATTTGTCAGGCTTGGGAGACAAACATATGGCTTTTATTTTCTTCTGATCAGGGTAACTTCCCCAGCATGCAGAAAAAACAAACAAACAAACAAACAAAAAAAAAAGCCAATGCATCTTTGGCACCCAGACTATTTATTACATTTCAAACCGATAAGACTTTTTCTCATCTTGCTGAGCCTGGCGGTGGAAAATGCTTTTCAGTTTGTCATGTGTAAATAGTGTCTTTCATCCTTGAATTGATATGAATAGATGTAAGCCAAGGCCCCATACCACAACAAAGATCCAACCCTACAATTGTGGACTTGACTCAAATTAGGATGTCAAGTGTTTTTATCATAACTTTTGATCTGGGACAGTCAATAATACCTTTATCTCCTCTCTCTGCAAGTTCAAGTTGTGTGACTATGTCTCTTGTCTTCTTTAATATTTTCCCACAAGCTTGTTATTTTGAAAAAAACATTGGCTGAAATTTGAACACATTTGGCTTTGACATCAGTTTAGCATTACTTTTACCACTAATTAGAGATGATACATGCAGCTGCTTCAGAAAGTATTAGGACCTCTTCACTTCTTGGAGTGTTTTATATTGCTTTTTGAATCTATAAAACTGGATCCTTTTCTGTCATTTTAGCCCAGCTAGTTTAGTATCCAAGCAAGAATGGCTTTGGAAATGACCAGAAGTGGCTCTTATAGACATCTGCAGAGACGGGAGAACTAACCAGAAGTGGCACTACATCAGTCAGGCCTTAATGCTGCAGCAATTAGGCTCGGACTTGGAAAGAAGCAGCATCACAGCTTTGCCAGACTCCATCTGAAGTACTGGGAGTGCATGAGAAGAAATGAAGGGTAAAGTTTTTCAGCCCAAAATCTGGGTTGAAACACCTTATGATATATGAGAAGAGAGATTAAGATGGCAATTTCCAGGTGGTCTCCAGCTATTCTGACTTAGATTGAGAGGATCTCCCAAGAAGAAGGGAATACCTCCCAAATCCAGGTGTTCAGGCTCACTCAGATTTAAAAAATGACACCTGTAAGGAGACTGTCCAAGAGGAGTGTGGATATGTGAGCACTCCACACTGCAAGCCCTTGACATATGATGACTTTGGATCATAGAAATATGGTAATATTACATTTTTTTCAGCATTTATCTTGAAAGTGCTCTATTTGTGTTGTGAATAAACATAGCATTTCTACTTCCTAGAGTTAGACTGCATTGACTGAGTCCTTCTGAGCTGTGAAGTCTAAATTTAAGGAAGACCTTGAACCACTTTGAACCTTGTTTGGGAAACTGTGGTTTCTAAAAGGAAATATGACGAAGGTGGCACAAATGATGGCAAGCTCATGGTAATGTTCTGAAAACAAGATTGTCCTCACTGGATACTAAACAATTTTGAGAGGGCAAACAATTTAATGTATATGACATGTTGTGTTACTTATTTGTTTCCATTGCTCTGCTATTAAAAGACAAATACAAGAGCCATGAAGACTCATGTATACCAGATACACCCCGCATGCCTAATGAAGTGGTCGATGAGTGTACACTGGAAATTTGAGGAGCCCTTTGAGTTTCACAGACTGAAAGACAGCCATGAGCGATGATATTGCAACCAAATATTCAAATATAATTTTTAAAAAAATCAAGCCAATCTCTGATGGATACACATATAGTACACTTATGGTATCTTTCCACATATGGTGGAAAGATACCATAAAAATTATTGCTAAAGATGGATTGAACTAAAAATTATAATACTTCCTACAATCAACTTTTTTTTTTTTTTTGCTTGAAAATATACGTAATGATGTTACATATGATGGTACAATTCAACAGCAGTTTCCTTGAGCTCAGAAACACTAGCACTGAGAATTTAAAGACCTTGTATGTGCAGAATGACCAAATGTGACAAAGTACAAATGAGCACTGCACTGGACGCTCAGGGTAGTGACAGTCTTCCCTCAGAAGGTATGATTTGTGTGTGTGTGTTGGGGAGATTGGGGAATGGGGTGTTCCCACCATGTGATCCACTTGAATACACTTCCCTAATGTACTCATGTTTATAAGGTCAAGCATAAATGTAGATATGTCTCTTTGAGTTAAAGACATAAGATTATCATTGATAGTGATCAGGGTTGGTGGAGGTGGGAGAGGGTTGGGGGGCCTGGTTTTGTTTTTACTGTGAAAACACTTTGTGCTGCATTTTATTGTACGAAAAGTGCTGTATAGATAAAGTTTGATTTGATTTGATTTGAAAATTGACCCAGCTTGAAACATAGTTTTAATGCTGTGACAGGCCAAGATTTAAGCAAACTTACAACAGGCCTAATGACAACACATAATAGTATGTCCGGACACTCATGTTCCCATGAGTGTCCAGTTCAAAAGTGCACATCACAACATAAAGAAAAAAAAAAAAGCTGTCACTTTTTGACAAAGCTTGCAACATGTTAACCGGATAATGAGTACAATGGTAACACTGACTGTGACACTTCCTGAATGAGTGACCGAGCCTCTGTTTCATGATCACATATGTGTGTATCCCAGGTTCTCTGCTTGTGCACACGCCTTACGGAGAGTACATTCTGATAAATCAAAGCCTCTGATCTCACAGCCAGGAATTCCAGACTGCCTGGGCCACGCCATTCAGATCCGTGAAATACGGAAACAACGGCTCCACGCACCAAGAATTTAAAGAATGGCATTAGAGTCCATTAGTTTTCTGAGGAGAATAAAAGAAGGAAGGGCAGGAGAAATGAAGATTATAATTTTTGTAAGATTATAATTCTTATCATTCTTATAATCCAAAAGTGAAATCCTCTACTTTTAGCCACAGCCATCTTCAGTAAACCTTGATGTGACTGTACGAGTGTATATTACATACTGTAGGTCAACAATTAGTATTCAGGTACAGGTAAGACAGTGATTGACTAGATATTGAAACCATGACATCAGCTCTCTTTCATATACATAGTATTTAGAGACATAGAAGAGCAATACCAATCTTATGGAAAAGCACAAACTCGGTCTCTCATGTACATAATAAAGCTTGCTTGTATTATTTGCATGGTCAGTCTAGCCCCTGCTCTGCTGAACTGTAAGCCTCCAGCGACCTTCCACACTTACTACCTCTGAATGAGAAATGTATTATGGAAGAAATCCCTCAAGCAAAAGTTAATTTAGTGTCTTTTATCTGAGATGGATAAACTGTATTTACAAGGAACTTGAAGAACTCCAGCATTTGTTTTCACCTTTGGTTTTCGGTCCGTTTAGTTTGGATGAACTACTTTTCTAAAGTTATATTTTCTCTATGAATAAAACTGCTCTTAGAAGCTAGCACCTAGAAATAAACACTTGCTAGAACCTGTGATGCATCATATCAGAGTCATCTTTATCCCCTGTATAGTAATGCATGTTTAACAGTAGTCTGTATAAAATACTTGTTGCTGTTGCAACATAAACTCACACGATACTGTATTATGGATGGATTATAGTGAATTTGGTCTAACTTTAATATCTTTGGGCTTAATTGGGCTTTATTTAAAGGAAAAATCTAAATATAGACCTTAAAGATTTTTCTGTTTTTTATTCACATGAACTTTGACTGTTGTGAATTTAATGAAGGACTTGGTTCTTGTTTCTGGCCTTCTCAATTTGAAACACTCCTACAGGATGCTGAATAGTACCAAGAGGTATTTAACGGGCCATGCTACTATCTATTATAGGAGAGTTCATACATATACTGCAATCTAACAACATGTGAGTTTAGCTGATTGATTTTAAAGATTAGCTGTACCAGACACGTAATGAGAGATAAGTGTTTCCAGAATGTTGCTAGACTTAAGATGTGTTTAAAAGAGCAATTAAGCAGCAAGAAATAGCATAACGTTTTCTGCCAAGATTGCCCAAATAATCATGACCAAACAGAATAAAGGGTAGTTATATTGTAAGGGTTCATTAAAGTGAGCCTTGAAAGAGAAAGAGGTGCTTAAATGAGTTTGAATTATTGTGAGTTACCGATTCGAGCACTAGCTCCTCTCTTTTAATGTTAGGGTATTATCAGTGCCGCCAAAGAATGCAGAAGTCCCAATTTAGAGGATGACCTGGATCAGAAAAGCCTCTTGAGGGTTGAAACCAACGAATTATAAAAAATTCTGGGTTATCCTGATGATTTCCTGCTGAGGACAAGTCAAGTTTTAGAAAGCTTCTCTTCCAGTGGGAATCTCAAATACTTTTTACTTAAGCCATAGAACCATGAAAATGTGTCCCCAGGAAAAATATAATTAAGATCTTTATGACGCCAGAGGCTAAATTAATCATTGGGTTTTCCATGCAAGAAGACTTTCATTCATACAACCCATGATGTAAATGCTGAAGGAAAGTTCTGGCTGAATACTTTGGGAATGAACAAGCTTTCTGACGTTTCAGGACTGACATTTACCAAGCTGTTATTTTGAAAAACAGCAACATTTTGGTGAAATGGCTTTAAAGGCGTCATAAGTGATGTCTTGCAAAACAGCGACAGCTTTGACAGGTGAGTAAATACCCTCCTTGACAGCTTCATTACAATAAACTCCCAGTATCACACCAGGCTGCAAAGTGATCTTAAAATAAGAAGTGAACCTGCTTTCAAACCCTCAAACGTACAGACGTCTACTGTTCAAGCTCCAGACTGGAGCCACTCCTGAAACACCCCAGGGGGTTCCTCTGAGACCTTTTCGTCTGCATGTTTTAAACTTATGTTAAAATAATATGTTAATATGCCATCAGTCGTCAAATAAATGCAGGTTAATTTGGTTTCATTTCATTAACTGTTCATTAAATCCTCCTGTAAGCTTAAAATTACCAATTTTAACCAAAGCCAACAGTTATTACCAGATGACTAGCATCTTAAAATAATAAACATTACTCAGGGTCATCATTAATGTCTTGACACAACCTTATGTTACTCCTTGTGTGTCCCTTTTACCTTTATGCTCTCCTTAGCATGAAAACTTTTTGTTTATTTATTTTGGAGTATGTTTTCCCCTCCTCCTTGCTTCCTCGTTTTGCTTTGTCTGTCCATATTGAACTTTCCCACTGATGCGCTCTTAGTGATGTTTGTAAGGACAGAGCTAGGGTAGGGGGCGGGGCTAACAGAAAAGCTGATATGAATTAGTCAGTCTGCTGTCATCAGAGGTAAATGAGCCAGTGGGCATCTGCATCGCTGATACTCTGTCACACTGGTTCTATCTGCTCCAAGGGGAGTTGGCCCACCAGACCAACATCAAGTACACCCCACAATGTTGCACAGGCATGTCAACCCAATAGGCCAACAACATTCAGAGTCTTGAAGATCTCAGAGTGGACGTCATCCACCCCTGAAACCATGCGGCCCGGGACTTTTTAAAACGCTTTAGTGACATCACCCCCATTACTGTGTTAACTCTCACAGGGCTAACTAACAGCCACAAACATAGAAGCTACCCTAACAGGGCTACTACTAGCCACTGTGGCATTGTCCTAAGAATTGTGAACTTTTGTCCATAATACTTAGAATTCCTTTTATGTCTCTTCGTGTTAAATTAAGAAAACTGCTTATGTTGCTTTTGACTTTGGTTAAGACGTCACTGTCTTGGGTTTTAACAACATGCAGAAAAGAGATGTCTGATGTGGCTGATGTGTGAATTATTCTTTTTTTTTATTTTTTATTTTTGAAGATAACCTTCATCTGCAGGTTAAACACAGGTACCAAAAGCAGTACAAAGAGGTCACATGACTTTTTTATGTCATGGGGCTTTAACGCCAGGTTAAACTCTAAAACTCAGCTAGTGACAGCACAATAGCCAAATAGCCACAAAAGATCAAATCCATTGTTTCGTTCATCTTAGTCACATGTCTTCATTAGCTGACTGTTCAGTCTGAGGAGCTTTAATGGCTACATAAACATGCAGATATCTACAGTGAGGAAACTCGAGTTGAGGTCTTAGTCATGCACTAATAATACAAAAGTATTTCTGAACACATTTTTAACTATAACCACTGGCAAGCTACACACATGCTTCAGCACAACTTCAGGAGAGGCTCAGACAAAGTGTCTCTCAGAAATCAAATCATCAGACAATCATGTAGCACACACCCACAACCACACACAACTCATTCTTTACCCCAGAAAGCATTCTCATTATCCTTAAGCAAATGGGTATTCCTGCACGAAAAAAAAAGGCCAAATGGGATTCTGTAAAGTGCAATTGACAGATATTTTATGGGCTGCTATTGGATCTACATGCCTGAGGTAATTTAGAAAAGAACACACTTCTGCTTGTGGATCCCTATGACTTCTTTGATTGTTACAATTACATGTGCATGGCTCTTGTTAAGGCTCCTGATGGTTTATAGTTTACGGCTGAGTACACAGGTTCAAATATTTTTTCTCTTCATTTATGGGGGAACATTTAAGGCCGCCTCTGAGGCCTCACCACAGATGGTTCAATGAGCTGTATGCCGAGGACCCCACACTGGAACATTTGTGCCCTGAGTCTTTTATTTTCTTGCCTTTGCTCTTGTGCTCCTTCTCTGCATTTTGTCATTTCTCCTGCCAGCCAGCTCAGCTCAGCTCCCTGAGAGTTATAAAACAAGTGTTTAAACAAAAAACACTGGCATGCCTTTGCATTTCTTCAAAGGGGACTGTTTCTGGATTTGGAGAAAGTACAGACCCTCAGTCCATGTCTGGTTGGATATTCTCAAACACATTTTGACTGGACAAACACAGAGGCATGCGATATATGTGTGGCAAATAGAAATATGAAAGACATTAAAATGTAGGAAAGATGACAAAAATTGCGATTATTATATACCTGCAGGGCTCGGCAGTGAGCGTTCCCAGAGTACTGCAGTTCCCAGGAGGTTGCGTGCTCCATCCTCTCTAATGAGAGTACCTTCCAAACTAGACATTGTGGGCTCTGGCTCCAGACTCCAGCCCATGCTGTATTCACCACAAAGAAACAAGCCAAGTTATTCACTGATTCCTTTCTGACAAGCGCGGCCAAAATGTCTCCAATCCCATCCTCTTACTGCCACCCTCTTGAATTTCCCTCTACCACTTACCCTCATCTTTCTTTTTGGACTCAGCTCTATTTCTTTGGACTTCTTTTTTTCATATTTCCTGCTCTTAAATGTGGCCAGACTTGTGATAATGACTCAGAAAATGCACATTCTTCTATTAACAAGGGTATGGAAGTGTAATGTAGGGGGAGAAATCCTTCTTGGGTAATGCTTAGGCGAACCAAATCACACATTCATCCTTGTGTGCTTAGACATGTTTGACAAGTATTAGTGTTTACAGAGTGTGTGATATCTCATCCTGACAAGAGAGAGGAAGTAGTGCTGGGGAAAAAAAGGTGGCCAGTTGTGAATGAAGAGGTCCATCTGTGCAAACATCATCTCGTTAAGGGAGTTATTAATTACCCCGGGTCATCAACCAAACTTTTGGTTGGGACTATGTGTCTGTGTGGTTGGGGAGGTCCTATCAAAAAAGGAGAAGAAAAGAGACAAAAAGAAAACAAAGAAGAAAAGGATTGCTGGGGTTCTGCTGACTTCTAATATGCATTAAAAGATGAATCACTTTGAGAGAAAGGGGTCGGCTACACCTTTTCTTCTTTTTAATAAACATCCCACCATTTTGCTAAGAATGTTGGCAATGCCTCCCAAAAATCCCGTCCTGTTGACTTTGGTTTGGGATAAAAGGTACAGCCTGTGTTCTCAGTGCTGATCCAGAGACCGGCCTCCCTGTAAGCACCTGCATAGTCCAGAACACTGACCCAGAAAGATTACCCAACGTTTCAGTCTGCCGCTGTTAAACCCAGGTGAGGAGACAGATGGGAGGGAGACTATAGGTAGACTGTTTATGGTAGAGGAGACATTTCTTAATATTCAGCAAGAAACATAAGCTACTCATTGTAAAGTCATGTCTCTTCTGTTAGTTAATTCAATTCAATTCAATTCAATTTTATTTATATAGCGCCAATTCACAACAAACGTCGCCTCGAGGCGCTTCAGTTATGCAGCTCATGGATCCTAATGGGGCTACAGACTGTTTCAGTAAGTTTAGATTCAGGAGTAGAGGACCCAGATGCAGAAGACGGGGGGCTATGGAACAAATAAAAGTGATTTTAACCATTAACCAAAAATGCTGCACAAAGCAAGAAAATAAGAAAAAAAATTAAAAACAAAATTAAAGTGAGAACTTTCAGGAGAGATGGGACCAAAGGAAGTCAAAGCAGAACTTACCACACAAAAAAACAGATGGTTTCATGAAAACAAAGAAAGGCAACCAGCAACAAAACAGAACACCAATGAAAAACAAGAAAACAGGGCTAAAAAGAAAAGACCTGGGAAAGGAAAAGCTCAAGAAACACAAACAACAACATCAACAACAACAACAACAAAACCCCAAAACATGACATTTGTAAATAATACAGTCTTTTGAGCTATGTCATCATGGCAGTTTATATAAACAATATGATCTTACAATTAGTTTGAAACAAGCATTGACCTGGATTCACAGTAATGATCCAGCAACAGAGGACAGAGAGTGTGGCCAGAACTTCTGGCTCACACTGTCATCATGGGGTGAGATTCTCTGCTTTCCACAGGTGATCTGCCAGCTCTCATTTTTGATGTGTTCTATCAGAAATGCAGGCAGAGAGGTGAAATTCATAGTTGAAGATGGATATTATGAGTTTTTCCTCCATGGTCTTCTGATGTTTATTCAAAATAACACGCTTTGTCTTTTGATGAGTTCATTGGCTGGACTCTAGCTGCGTAGCTGCCATTTACAGTAATGCATATCTGCAAGTCAACTACAGCTTGGATTTCTATGTGGTTGCACATCATTTATGACGTGCTGTCCGGAACAGAATTTTAACCTATGATGTTAATGTATTTGGACATGCATGATATCTCAGCAACTGGCCTTGCTCACCCGTGTTTCAAAGCTAAAAACTGACATGAGACCTTGGCTCATCAAATGTATAGTTTTTCTGTAATACTTTGCATTACTGAGCTTAATGTTCTAAAATGCTCCATGGCTTGAAGCCATTGTTGTGGTAAATAAGCTTAAATGAGTTTGTGCAGGTTTTCAATCTAAATTTCATTTAATTTATACAACCAGTGTAAACAAGTATACTGGTGCAAACGCAATGCAGCTTGAATTCAGGTATTTTATTTTCTTCCTTTGTGCAACAGTTGATCTTTGCAATACCTTCTTCTTCCCCCACCTTTTCACTACTCTTTTCCTTTTACTCTTCTTTTTCATCACCCCCCCCCCCCCCCCCCCCCCCCAAAATCAGGAATCATCAGGAAGCTGGAAGTTTTACTGCTGTTTTGTAAAAAGAACTGTGTCCACACAACCCCATACTTGCATGGGTGAGAGAAAATTGTGATGGGCTTGCATGGGCCAACAATAATATTCGGTTTAATCTAGATATCATTAAAGGGAAAATGAGCAGGAGAAATTCAAGGGTACCATTGTTTCTCCTTGGACAGTTTTTCAAGGGCTCAACACTTGGATTTTTCCTCTAAGAAACCCAAACCAAGAACAATGCAGAGATGCCACAATGTAGCAAAATGGATGAGAAACAATGATACAAAACCATATAAATCAGACAGGGACATAAAATTAAATAAAGGTGTTAGCCATTTTACATATGTACTCTGTGAAAACAAAGATGGTCCTGGAGCATCCCTACAATATAACTGACATACTGAGTCATTGCTTCTGTCACACTGATATCTAAAAATTAGAACCACTGCTCTCTTGGAGGGTAGTAGATGAACAGATCAAAGAAGTGGAAGGGTTTTAATCTAAGAAATTAAAACAGTTTTACATAATTCATGCTAGTAATTTGACACATTCACATAACTACTTGTTGTTTAAAAAACTGAATAAAAACTGATAAATGTTTTAATCATATGGTAAATTCCTGGATTAAAAATGACATTGATCTTTTTTTTTTCTTAAGTTGTCATTTGCCAGCGGTTGGGAAGTGGAAACCCATTGTTTCTACTTGGCACTTAACTGGAGTATTGGGAAAGAAGCAACCCTCAGCAGCATCATTTTGTTCCTCCTCCATCCAGCAGGACAAATAAGGGCCAAGTGCAACAGTGAAGAAACATCAGGAAGAGACGGAGGCGGGGACATCTGTAGGTTCCTTAAACTGACCCAGAAATACTGAGGAAAGGTTTTTCTTGGGTTTATTATGGAAGACACAAAAAAAGCAGGCAAGGACCACGTTTCAAGAAAACGTTATATGAACCTTATTAACATGGAAAGCTGGGAAGTTTCTAAAATGCAATACAATCTTAAGTAGTTTTGTTTAGAGAGTATATAAATTTTATTTTTTTTTTGGAAGAGTCAACTTTCAGTAGATTGATTGGAGAAAGATGAAGGTGTTGGGGAGGGGGTGTAAAAGCAGCATCCACCAAAGCCTCAGATCATCCAGGCAAGGACGGGTTGCAACTGGAGATTTTGTTTCTATTTATTTATCTGATGTGTAAATCTCCAGAGATAGCGGGCTGTATCAAGCAGAGGCTGAAGAGTTAGCACACGCAGCTGTTTTCTCGAACCTTTTGGCCAGTAAGGGCTGCCAGAGAGGGATAGTTTTTCTAGTGTGGATCGGACTAATGTGAGCTGAGAAACAATATACAGAACTTGAGTCTCAGAGAATGTTCAAGGATGGGGAGAAAGAGAAAAGTGGGAACAAAAGCAGTGTGAAACGCTAATGAACGTAAAGTTCGAGCAGTGCAGGAATTTTACATGCTGGACGCCTGCACGGGTGTACGGTTGTATTTATGGAGGGTTCGTGGCACTTTCTTTCAAGTGGTAATATTGAGTCTAATGGAGGTACTGATGTGGCTTTAGGTTTCAAACTAAACACAGCCTGATACCTTTTCCAGGACGGTGTGACTTAAGCTTTATAAGGCAATAAGACGGGAATAAATAGACATTAGCCCCAAGCAAGGAAAGAAATCAGATTTACACGAGTCATAATTTGAACTTGATTTCTGTAGATGAGATTATCAGATGTTTTTTTTTAAACTATGTGCATGATAAAAATGTACATAAATGAAACTAAGGGTTCATTAAGAACAGAAATAAAATAGTAAAAACAAGAAATACAGTTGTGCAAACACAAAAACATGCTCAGAAATTAAATAAAATAACAAAAGCCCTGTGTTCAGACAGTGTTTAAAAAATAGCTCCAAATGTGACATACAATTCTATGCAATTTAGCAATAATTGCACTATCAAAGAAAATCATTACTGTTTCTTCTAATGTTCTTTTTCTGGAGTTCACATTCTTTCATGCATGAGAAACTGACCAGAGCTGAGCAGAGGCCTAACAGTGTCCCCTTCCAAGTTATGCACATTTGCAGTTTAAAAGTAGCTTGTTTTTGGATGGGAAGCCCAAATGTTCACCTATTTTGGAAATTCCACTGAATTTCCATGGATTTAGCCACCTGAAAAAGAAATAACATTGGTTTTGTTTGGAGCAGCTGCAGTCTGGGATAGTTAGAGGCAGCAGAAAAAAAAGCATCAGAAATAGATGGCAGACTTTATAAGATGCAAAACTACAGATTATGTTAATATGTTCTCCCTTTACAATGCATGTTCCTTTTTGCTTCTGTTCTTTTCTGTATTTAGACAGTCCACCCTCCTTGAGTCTTTCCTGAGCACATATGAGCGTGTGGCTGACAAAAGTCATAACCCTGCCTGATACGAGCAACTGGCCCGCAGCTCCAACAATAATGTTTATCCGTCTGTATCAGGAAAGAAAAGACACGCCTGCTTGGTTGCAGCTAGTCAAAGCAGGAAACCTACGTGAGAAAATGTAAATGTCCTGCACATATCCTGGCCTGCATGTCTTCCTCATAAACACTCTGAGGTGTGCAAACAGACAAGTTCCAGTGTGAGGACAGATGGGCAGCGGCCCTGAGGCCGGCACCAGGCAGCTGTAAAATGTGGAAATGTTTAAGTGAATTTCTTCATCCCAATGAGGACATGGAGCCGTGTCACTGAAATATCTTGCAGCTGATAAACACATTTACAGTTGCAGTAATGGTGAATAACATCACCTCTGCAAAATCCTAGATTTTTGGTTCAAATTTCCAGCATTCTTGCCATTGTTTTCCTCATGAAATGTCTGCACCGAGAAAAAGAGTCTGGTGAAACTTAGGAAAAGATTGTGCTTCTTGCAGATGGACAAAGGTTGTCTTTAAATGGTTATAAAATCACACTTCTACATGCTTGTACGGTTATTTACTCCTGTGTGCAGTTATTTTTATTGGTTGCAGAAAAAGTTTTGCACTCTTGTGCTGAATTCAGACTCATTTGGATGAAGGATTTATTGGATATGTTAAATGTACCAATCCTTACTCGCATTAGTGTAACACTATCTCATTTTCTTCCCAGTGTGTGCTTTCACAAAGCATTGGAAGCCCCTGCTGGCCTTCTACCGCTTGTCCATTGAGGGCCTGCTGGCGTACTGTGTTTCCACCTGGTACGGGAGCTGCACTGAGACAGACCGAGGCTTCAGAGGACAGTCAGAGAAGCACAGAGCATTGTTGGCTGCCCTCTCCTCTCTCTGATGGACAGCTGCACCGCCCAGTACAGCAGAACTCAGAACATTATCAAGGACAGTTTGCATCCCGGTTCCCAGCTGTTGCCCTCTGGCAGGCGCTGCAGGTGCATCAAAGCAAGGACAAACAGACTGAAAAACATGCAACGACCTCAGCCAACTTACATAACTTACAATGTGAAATATCTCACCGTGTGCAATATAGTTATGCCAAATATTATGTGCAAGACTTGTTGAATCCTGTGCAATACTTTTTAAAATATTTTTTATTTTCATCTTTTTGTATCATTCATTTGTATATAGAGTCAATTTGTACTGTTTTGCACTGATAAGGAGAAGCTCTCCACTGTCATTAACCATTCAACATAATGACAATAAAAGACATTCTATAATATTATATTGTGGTGTTCCACAATCTGGTGCTTTTCCTCTATTTTGCAGTTCACAGACATAACCATGTCCCTAATGCCTCTGATCACAGACTGCTTTAATGATGCTAAGTAAAATGCAGTTAGCGCTATCAGAAAAATTAGGTTTCTACCTCTTTGTTCCTGTGGGAGACACTGAACAGTGCTGGAATCAGTTTCCTGGTCCCTGCTAGAGTTTGCTGTTTTAACCAGGCATTATGGGATGCCTGTATCAGCCAGGACTATAAAATAATAAAGACAGGATTCGCCACTCAGATAAAATGGCTTTCAATGAACTCTATCGATTATTGCCACCCAGCAACAGTTGGTTTTCAGTTTTTGACCTTCACAATAAGAGCACTCTGTGATTAACTCTAGTTTTGCTGCACACTAAACTCAAACTTTTTACCACAGCTAGAGGAGGGAGTTTCAGCTGGTGGATACTTTTTTAGGTTTCCAGGCATTGCAGTCAGGTTCTGTTAAGTTAGCTCCCTAAGTCGACTGACAAAATTCATCATAGGCCCCATCCATCTGCTTCTGTTCCTCTCCGATCATTGTGGTTAAGAACCCAGTGGTGTTTTTATTATTATCAATTTAATCCTTTTCCTTGAGTTTGCATGTAACAGGCATTCCGACCATGCTGTGAGATGGCATCTCTCACCATCCCTGTGATGGACTGATTTTATTCTCTGTGGCAGGGCTCTTCAAGTCTGGTCCTTGAGAGCTTAGCTCTAACACACCTTGTTCAAATGAATGAATCATTAAAAGACTTCTGTAGACCGTGCTGACAAGCTAATGATGATAGATTCATTTGAATCAGGTGTATTGGAGGAGGGAAACATCTAAAACATGCAGACTAGCTTCTCAGTAGTGCTCATACATGAATCTGTTCCCATTTAGGGTAAATCTGGAGATAAAGCAGGGTTCCAAACAGGACAAACTTGTAATCACTCACTTGTAGCTTAGTATTTCAAAGAGCAAGAATCAATCAGAAGTCCACAAAGCAATGGATGTTGCCACTGTTTTTGTCATATTAGCTCCTTTTCTGTCTTCATCTTCCTTCATAAGAGTGCTTTAGGGACATCTATGTCTTTGTTCATCTTTGTTTAATCAGGCATGTCACCTTCTTCACCTAGTAGCACATTTCTCAAAAAAGAAAAAAAAAAAAAGAAAAAAAAGAAGAAAAAAAAGGAACAATTAAGGTCTTGTATGCACACCCCAGCCACTTTTATGGGTGGTCTTTGCTGCCGTTTTCTGCTGTATTGTTTGTACAGTTTGAAAGTCTTTGTTTTTATGGGATTTCTCTCCATGCTAACCAAAGCTGGGCCCCGGTTGCCTGTTTTCTTTCTCATATCTACACATCTGCAGGAGCTTGATGAGAAACTGAAAAAAAGCAGGAAAACAGAGAGAGGATAGAAAAGCAGGGAGACAGAAATACACAAACGCTCTTCCTTAGAAATCTACTTGCTGCGTTTGACTGTGAGTACGTTAGTATTCATTGTTGACCTGTTGGGCTTGTTGTTGGCACAAATCTGGAATTCATGTTGACAGCCCAGAATTTATACTCCTTTTTGACAGCTTGTTTTGTGTAATATAGACACATTTACTTTCATCCTCATTCCTTCCAGCCTTGTCAGTTTCTCACAAATAAGTCAGAGGAATTTATTTTATATGAAAAAACAATATTTCCACACAGGGTGCATTCTGGATCAAATGGCCCCTCAGTCACCAGCACTCTATGGCTAATTCTCCTCTCTCTAAACAAGGCCCTATTGTTCATTTTTTATTCATCCAAGTAGAAAAATGGTTCTTTCCAAAAGTTAATATTTATAAATGTCTTGCACAGGACCAATTTTGTGTTATTTAAACCGTTTTCCACATGCATTCATCATATTATCCTCTCAGAATTTGAAATTTATGATGTGATGCTCACAGACTGTGTGACCTGACCTCCAACTACAGCGCAGTTATTCTGTTTCCTTGTGTATGAAGGATGCTGGGTGGTGGGACACGTGGAAATAGCGGTTTGGGGAGGAGGTTCCTGTGACCACTGAGGCCAGGATGCATTGACACAGCTATGCAGGAAGTCAGGTGACACAGGGTGCCAGTACACACTGTATAAACGTGAGCATGAGCATTCAGTGAGATACATCTTTGTGAGTGCGTGTACCTTTAAAAAAAATTAAACAGATGTTAAGCCTGAGCATCATCTTGAGGTTGATGTTGAGGCAAAACATCTCATCTGTCGTCACATCCATGCCTATGTAACTAATAAACAGTTTTGATTTGGTCAAAATGCATCTTTTTGTGGTTTTCGCCTTTTCAATTACTTATCTTTTTGAGAAAATGTAGATTTATTTATATTGAGTGACTGCTACTGCTGGTATTATCTGTTGTATGTGTGTATGTATTGCAGGCCAGAAGACATACCAAATGAACCCTTAATCCAGCTGAATATAAATTAAATGCTCAGTGAAAAAAAAAAGAAAAAGTTACATCACACACGACATAGCCCTCACCAAGTCTGTGGGAACACAGGCAGAAGAATATTAAAGTACAATTTGCTTGGAAACTTTGCCAAGGAATGGTTTCTTCTGACTAATAAGAACATAGAAGCTCAACTGAGGTTTGCAAAACTACATCTAAGCAAACCATAAGAACAATGTTTTTTGGACAGATGAAAGTGGAGCCATTTTGCCCCAGTGAAGGAAATCGAGCAGGGTATTTCAGCAGAAACACTTTGTAACAATTGTCAAGCAGGGCAGTGGAAGAGTAATGGTTTGGGTCTGTCTTTCAGCTGCAAGATCTGGGCACCTTGGTGTCATCAAATCAACCATGAACTCTTCTGTGTATCAGAGCAAATATAAGTCCATCTGTTCAAGAGTTTAAGCTTTGCTTAAACTGGGTCATGTAATGGCAGCAAATCTATAATGAAATGGTTAAAAACAAAATAATCCAAGTGGGGATGTGGTACTTAGTATTACTCATGTTTGTTTTTCTTTTTAGTTTATTTTTTGTTGTTGAATATTTGCATAGTGAAGAGTTTATCTAAACAATAATGAGACCCACAACAATGAAATTATTGTGGTGATGCTGTTTTACACACACATAAAAAAACAAAAACATAGAATTAAAAGACATTGTACTAATTTTTGCATGACAGCACTTTTTTATGGTTTATTTTTATTAATCTTTTTTTTTTCCCTCCCAGAAAAATACCTATTTCAGAAGATGGAACTAATGACTAACTAGTTTAAAAAAAAAAAAAAAAAAGAAACTAACTCATGCTAACGCATTGAACACTTTCATTAAATGCAACAACAGCACTGACATTTTCAACTTCACTACAGCATAAAAAATCCACTTTCCTGCATGTTTAGTTACTGTATGTGGTCCCCGTTAGATTTCACTCGAGTTTGTCTCTTAGTCTGCTTTGGATATACAGTAAAAATCAATTCCTCTCATGCAGCAAAGATCGTTCTAATAGACTTTACCATTTAAGCATTTGCATTCATGCAAGTGGGACAATCTTCAGACCAAATCAGCACAAACTCTTGAACACCACATTCCATCTCGGAGGCACGAAATGTGTTGAAATGATGTGTCAGCATCACATAAACAATGTAACACTTAATGGTTTAGGGAACATAAGTTCCCAGGCAGGGGTGGTGGTCGTGGTCATTACACGAACTTCCTCGCTCAAGAGATAGAACCTATCTGATCCGCTTTAACAAAGGATTATGGCTTTGTTACCTTAAATGACAATAGGACTCATGATAGCACCGCCTTGGGTGGGACTTCGTACTTTGTTGACAGACCCAGTGGCGCAAAAGACTGGTGCTTTCTATTGTGTTGTAATTTTAAAGTAATATTATGTACCTCTGCCACAATAATGTGGATTTTTTTTCAGAACTTGTGATCACTTTATCTAGTTATGTGAGACTGGGGTATTCTGTGAAACTGAACTGAGATTGCATCAGGAAGAAATCCCCTCAAAAACCTTCCTTTTTTGGTTGCTACCGCTAATATGTTCAACGTTTCATTTAAAAAGCTCTCAACTTTCAAACATCTGTAGCATCCCTGTGTCTTTATCTTATTACAGATTCATCTGATTTTGTTTTTGATTACAGCCTCCTTAATGAGATGGAATAATCCAGTCAGGATAGTGTGAAACAGTTTGATAGGAGAATGATAAAATGTAACAGGTAATTAATGTGATATAAGGATAAGAGGCCTCCAGGATGAAATAAACCTGCATACTCAGATGCTTCACATATTTCCTCTGTAGAGAAATCCTTGACAATCACAAATGAACTGCTCATCCCTGGACCACAGTGCCCCTCATACCTAAGAGGGGTGGAGTTTTTGGATGTGCCGATGAGATCTCTAAACTCTGGCAGTTGACTTTATTTATTCTAACCTGATTGTTTGGGTTTGGGGGATTCTGTTGCTCCTACAGTGAAGGAAATTGCTTGCTCGCCTGCTGCTTCTGAAATGGAAAATGTTTTTTTTATTAAATCATAACAAAACAAATCTAAATGCTCCTCTCTCTGTCTCTCCTTGTCTGTGAAAGATTGCCATTCCAGTTGATCCGTCCAGGGCCACTAACCAAGACGATTCTGTCATCAACGGGGATGGGGGAAGAAATGGCTGAATAAGCTGGTGGAGTGATGAGCTTATCAGTTGAACACAGAAATCTTGCAGTGTTGATTTTACTGTTTGCATGCAAGCATGTTAGTCTAGATGGAAGATTGGCAGGATATTGGTTAAGCTGGTGGAACTTATAGTTAAAAAAGTGCATTTAACTTTGGATACACCTTTTAAATCGGTAAATGAAAGACAGAGAGAAATAATGAAGTTGATTTCTTGGACTTACAACAGTCTGGCAGGTTGGCTTTAACTCAGAGAATAGCTCCTTTTGGATTCCCATGACTGGGTGTTGTGTTCATGCATGTATCCCATGTCCTTGTACTACGGCACACTAAATTTGTCTCCACACACACATTTCCATGCAAGACTTTTTTTTTCTGTTTGAGATATGGCAGCACTGTTGCTCTCTGGAAACAATTACCAGGCAATAATCTGGACATTCTTTCATCTCACCACCAGCTCAGCTGATTAGGATATCCACTGGTACGCAAGGCTAACCTCAAGCATGCACACACACACACAGACACACACAGACACGCACACACACACACACACACACACACACACACACACACACACACACACACACACACACACACA
>JAOWBL010000003.1:5387842-5403621 GCA_028564865.1 Zenarchopterus dispar
TAGTTAGTTTTCTTTTATGTTGATTTCAATAGAGGCAGCTTCACTTACTTATTCATTTTCCTGCTACCTCATATATCTGTTTGTCAGTATCCTACCATAACCCTAACCCTAACCCATTCTCTCATAACTGTCTGGACTAGAGGAAGTTTTTCCATTGGGCTGGCAGCAGCTACAGGGGGACTGTAGAAAGAGAGACAGTGAGAGGGAGCAGTAGGGAGGCTTGGCAGACACCCGTTGTTATTTTTCCTCTGCCTCCCATTGACTCTGTCAGCACTTGGTTCACTCCTAGAAAAGCCAGTAAGCTCAGATTGGCTTGACAATAACATCTATCAAAAGGGACTTATCACAGGAAGACTTAGTAGAAAGAAGTTGTCCCCACTTCTTCCCTTCTTTCTGCATTTTTTTTTTCTTACTGGGTTCAGATTAAAACCCCAGTTGTAAAGCAGCTTTGTTCTACCAATGCCAAACTTCACTGGAACAAGGCAAAGTAAGGAAGCCATGAACAGCACACGCATTGAGCAATTCATCCCAGAGTTCCAGAGTGCTCTTTTCCAACAGATTTTTTATATTTGCAGCTTGTGTTCTCGAATAAAATCCAACAGGAACGTAGAGGGATGAAAACATTTCAGTTGATTTTTTTAAATATGTCTGCAACAGGGCAAAAAGTTTCCTTGCATTTCCCAAATATGTGTACAGTTATGAGAACCGTCCCTATTTCGACAGTGGTCTCAGGTTAGGGGTCTGAAGTGTGTGTGATGTGTGTGTTCAGGGAGTCAGTACAAATGAACATGTGTGTACAGTACAAGTGGGTAGTTTTATTTAGCTTTGTTTTTTCACTGCACTACCTCATTGTCCCACATTTCACCATCTGGCGTGAGGTTTTAAGCAGGACATTGGGCCAACTATACACAGTGTCAGATCCTAAATGTAAAACTTTATATTATTCCTCTTTCCATCATGTTGCAGACACATGATGGAAAAAAAGAAGCCAAATGTTTATTTTTATTCTTTTACTTCAGATGCACGGTGGATAAGTCTCGCTCTGATGGGTCAATAGCGAGTAAGAGGTTGGAAACGGCTCCTCTGAGACTATTAGAAAAGCTCCAGACTTTGTTATTGTTCAGTCTGAACTTGATTTAGACATGTGCGTAGGTGTTCATAAAAAGAGAAAAGACACTGGGGTTATTGTGGTGTTACGATCCCATCGGAGCCAGATGAAAAAGTGCATTTTATTTCACAAAGATGGATTTTCTGCAGTAGGAAATTAAGTACTTTGTAAGTGACACATACCTCATGTGTTCACACAGTGGAATATTTCCCACCGTTCAGCAGCAGAAACAGTTTCATATATCTGCCATCAAGAAACAAGTATGCCTTTGCCATTTACCTCAGGCTTAAATTTAACTTCTAACTCTCAGCACACTTCATGTCTTTATACCATAAAGAAATCAGTTTCCAGTAACCGGTGACATTTACCTTGCAAGGAAAGTGCAATTACAAGAGTACCCACCTTGTGAGGGTCCAAGCTGTTTGTCAGAGACCGAACTGAGTTACTGGTGATTTTTTAGGTGTGTGGATAGTCGGCAACGCAAAAATTGCTAGTTTAAATTGAGTTTTTCTTAAGTTTTCATGCCAAGACAAGCATATAGTAGCATTTCCTTTTTCTTATGGCGGAAGGGATGCGTAAACTCTCCTATATACTGGCTTTGGAACAGGCGCCAAATAACTTACTTCGACATTGTGCTTCATGTGCAACTTAGTTTAATTGCAGTTCCTTAATTGACCACTAGAGGCTAGCTCCAAAACCAAGTGAATCTCCTTTGACTCTGTTAAAATGCTCTATTTAGAAGAGAAATAAACATATTCACAATTTGGTTTAAAAAAAAGAAAAAGAAAGAACCATTTTGCTCTCAATCGTTTGATTTCACATTGATGACAACTCTGAGGGTAATTAATTTTTTTTGTACCATGCCAAAGGAATTTATATTAAGCATTAACTTGATTTCTAATATGATTGATTGATAGTGGACTCAACCAATGGCTAGCTGTTATCACTTTCTCATCCAGAGTCGTTATGCTACGGTGCTTAGTGAAGCAACCACTAGTTTGAATTGATCCAGCGTCAGCTCAACGCTACAGTCAGATTTGATTTTGCCATCAAGTCAATGTGTTAAATGGCATATACCACTGTAAACATCTCACAGCAGCTCTGCAGATATTTTGGTAGACTTTAGCTGAAGGAGCTGAAGCAAAGCTGACTTTAATTGATATATGCTGGGCGTGTTTCTGTGGGCTTCCAAAGCAACATGGCTTCGCCCCTCAAGAAGAAAAATGGGTTTCAGGAACCAGTGGGTCACATGACCAAATGCTTTGTCCATTGTTTTATACAGACTATGCTTTGGCACAAGTTTTTTTTTTTTTTTTTTTTAACCAACTGGCTTCACTCCGCTTATCTAGCTGGATGAAGCTACAATGTGTGGCCAATGATAATAGTAAGAGGGTTCATTCAGTTGGCTGGATCATGTAAAGTTAAGAATCTGACGATGAATTTTTGTATCAAGAGAACAACCTCTGTCAAGATAAATCGTTTAATCTACCATGCAGCCATGTTTCTACAAAACACAAGCTCTCCAGGAGGCTTTCAGGGTTTTATTTATTTTTAGTAGTCATATATTTTCTGAATACATACTTGAAATTAGAAGTACAAAACCAGTTATAATCTAATCTCCAATCTGCACTAGGAGTTACTAAAACGTACCACGCTCATACCATCTTCACAAAGTACTGCCCTCCAGCTGTCATGTTATTCAGAAGATTTATTAAGACAAAAGAAGTCATTAATCTGATAAAATATATTAAAGTAAATATGCAAATGATGCAAGTAAGACTTTACTTCACTTTTTTGTCTGAACTCACCTTTCTAAAACTACTAGAATAGGAAAACTGGACTTTGGACTCACAAGAGGTGTCTTTGTTCTTTCACCCCCCCCCCTCCTTTTTTTTAAACAAGATGGAGTTCTTGCCTTTATCTTGATCTGATGTGGTGAAAAGGTGACAGGGAAAGTGGGAGAAAGAGAGGGATGGTGACACACAGCAAATAGACCAGGGCTGTAACCGTACCCTCGACTGCCTCAGTGCATCTGGTGGACGCCACTATTCTTACTGTTGTTACTTTATCTCTCCTATAACCACAATTTTTACTGTATTTTGGAAACAATACTTTACATTATAAATATCTTAACTACCACAGCAGTTTTAGAGTTTAAAATGAGTCAACCCTTTTATGCCTGAAATCATATTTTTCTTTAATTTGGTTTGTGTTTAATAAGTGTTTATTACACACAGTCACCCATAAATTTGGCATGACTGTTTTCAGAGATATCCCTCATTTAAATTCCTCTTTTCATCTATATTAATTTCAGATGAAAAGGTAAAAAAAAAAAAAATTGTTGGAACTTAATGGGCGACTGTGAAAATATACATGAAATTAACTTAATTTCATGTATTTTGAAATTAAAAAGATCCCCAATTTTGTCTTTAACAGTTTCCACATAATAGTTTTTTGAATAATTTTGAATACATTGGGTAATTGCATGGTTTTTTGTTTGTTTGTTTTTGTTGTTGTTTTTGTATAACACTTTTGTATTTTTGATGATAGGAGTGGTTTAGAGGTCTCACAAATTCATGTATCACAATGATACATCCAGCAATATAGAGTTACTAGAAAATTGTCCCTCACCATAAGTATATTTTATTACCAAAAACAGTTACCACTGCTCGGGCTGATGTGAAATTAGAAAAATAAAAATAAGAATGAAAAAAATTGTCAATCAATGTCTTTACAATAGCTGATGATGTCAACCCCTTGCAACATGGCTATAAACGTCTATCAGTCCAAAGTTTTGAAAACTTTGTTCATGTTACACTGTGTTAGCATATCCAAAGCACAAATTGAGCCCCCATAAGCTCATACAGGCCTTGCATATTACAATTACTCCAATCCAATGAGAAGAGCAAGTTAAAAAAAAAGAAATATAAACAGGCGCATTTTGTTGGCGCTGTTACACTTTTCCAAGATTTTCAGTGTTGGATGCTTTCCTCCCAGACTTTATTTTTAAATGGTCTTGATTTAGAGACTAAATCCTTCCTGCACAGACTTTGAGCCAGTTGAGTAACTTGTATTTCATAATGCTATGTTCTGAGGCTTTAGCTAACATACAACACAACCACATCTACAAAGCTTTTGTCCTAATCATTTCCTGTAATCAGCAGCACCCGACTGAAACAATAAAATGGAAAAGGTTTCTTTGGGCATGCTCCAGCTTAGTCCAGATGAATGTGAACTGAGCCTTGCAATGGTAGCAGTTGACGCATCACGCGTGTACACATGTATGCACAGTCTTCACTAATTCCTTCTTGTTTGTGCTTCCACCCCTAGAATTACATAATGCTTCCAAAAAGCACTTTGGCAGAACTTTTCTTCTTCTGCTTCTTTGAGCAATGAAAAGATAAATGATCCGTTTCATGCTCACAGGAAAGATTACAATGTTGCCTACAGAAAATAATTTAGCAAGGATATATCCATCTATCCATTCCCAATACCCATTGGTTTCTGTACAGGGTCACAGGGGTCTGTTGGAGCTTATCCCAGCTCATTACAGGCAATAGGGAGGGGTATACCCTGGATAAGTCTGCAGTCTATTGCAGAGCCACATATGTAGACAGACAACCATGCACGCTCACACTCGCAACTGCGGACAATTTAGATGTCAATCAACCTAACATACATGTTTTTGGACTGTGGCGGGAAGCCGAGGTACCCAGAGGGAACCCACGCAACCCCAGGGAGAACATGCAAACTCCACACAGTAAGACTCCTGCCAGGCCTGGGAATCGAACCAGGAACCTCCCTGCTGTGAGGCAACGGTGCTGCAAGGATACATGTGGCATAAAGTTCCATGGCTACCATCACTGAACCTTTGCAATCAAGGCTAAAATACACAACTGTGACTTCATGACACCCTCACCATCTGCCACATGGTTTTGTTTGTCAATGTGAATTTAAATCATGAGAATAAGTAAGCATGCAAGCATGTATGAAGAGATTTTCCTTTCAAAAAAAAAAGAGAGAGGACACATCAGTGCCTCACCACATTGTTACTGATGATATTTGGTATATTTCTGCAGGTCTGCAATTCTTTTCCATTCATGAGAATGGGATTAGGATGATTGGGATACTGCTGTTGCCCGTGAGAGTGCTGCTGCAGATACATAAACCTACACAAACATGTGAGGTCTTATTAAAAATAGAGGAAGTTCAAAGATTTGCATGAGCTGAGATGAGTGTACTATAGATGATAAATTACAGAATAAGGGAAATGGAAATAAAACATCCTCCCATCCTGACATTAACCATGCAAGGCTGTGTTTGTTTGGAAACCGAATGCTACAGAAGTAGAACCACCTCTGGAAGATGTTTTTATGGCCAGCCAACATAATTCTTAATTACGGAGGGATTTGAACAAATTACCAGTCACTTTCACATGGTTTGCAGATGGCTATGATCTCTCCCCTCACTTTTCCTACTTTTCTCTGCTGCAAGCGGCCTCCTAAAAAACTGTAGTGTTGCTTCATTGCTAATTTGAACCAGAGAAATGGTCATTTCCTAACGCTGGGCCCCGGCTCTGCTCCACAAGATGAACCAACAGCCAGCTCAAAAGATCCTGAGCTGGACCGCTCCCAAAGCTGGGCAGAAACCACACAAACCAAAGTCTTCCTGACATGTGGTGAAAGTGTGATAGGGATATGGGAAACATCAGCAAAGGTTAGGAAAAGAGGGTTGGCGATGCATCCATTTGGAAGATTGAAATTAGGCCACGATGAAAACAGGGATAGAAGGAATAGAAGGGGCGGCGATTGCGGGAAAAAGGCACGGAGAGGTTAAAGTAAGGGAAAAGATGTAAAGTAAAAGAAGCATAAACAAGAAAATAAGCTTGGTTTGAGGAGCACTCGGTCCGCAACCATGTGGCGCCTTTGATCTGGCCGAGGATTTGAACCAGTGTCAACAGAAACATGCAGGGGCCGTCTGCTCGCTCCCAGACACAGATCATTCCTCCATGAATTACTCTCTCTCAGTTCGCCACAACCTCCTTACTACTTCAGTATTTGTTTACCCTGTCGGCCCATTCCTTGAGCTCAGCAACAAGCTCGGTAATACCTCAAACTCTTGTAATCAACTAAACTTTCTATTCCATTAATCTTGAAGAGAATCAAAAATCTGAATAGCTCTGAAGATTTAGAGACAACAGTGCTGCATTTATTCAGCAGCACAACCATGTCTCATTTAGCTGTGTTATGTGTCTTTCAGTCACAGGGATGAGGCATGTTCTGCATCTCTTGTTGTCTGTGACAATGAGGGAAGGATAGCAAAGACCTGCACTCAGGAAGACAAGGATGTTGACATGTCCAGCAGATAATTGTGTTCAGAGGACGGATCTTGAATGCTGTATCCCTGTCACACGGCAGTCTTCTGATTCAAAGCTCCTTTTTAAAGCAGAAATATGGTAAATTTACAAAATGTTTTTTAAAAAAATGTCAGTTTGGGAAGAGCTGAAGAAAAATGTAGAAACCTGTTGCTCTGTGTAGATTTTAAATATCTTTTGTGCCTGCTATTGGTTCACTCTTGTATCAGTATCAATATCACTTCCAGTTGCAGCAGCTATTTTCAGAAAAAAAAAATCTGTCAAGCACCAGGAGCAAGGTCTGAATAGCCATCCAAATTCCTTTCTTCTTCAATACAATAATTAGTCTGGTTCCTCTGGATTTGACATTGATCTCCAGGGGGTAGTACCAACAGAGGCAGAAGAAAGCATAGCACGCAACCAATCTGAGAAACAAAGTGTGTGACGTAAACAGAGTGACAACTAGACTAAATTGTATATAGTGGAATAGGAACACCGTTGGTTTTGCAGTGAAAATCTGTTTATCAAATGTTTTATTATTAATTCTGCTTTCATTTGGTTGTTTTTAGGCTCTTGGACACTCTTGTATGAGTGGTTATATAAAGCCTGTTCCTATCCAGCTGCAACTGGTTTAGTACACTCTGTACTGGTGGAAATGGGAACGAGAAGATTTTTTGCAAACTGACTGAGTTTGGCTGGCGAGGCTAGCCGAGGCTTGGCAATCGCAGAGACAGGTGTAGCAGCAGGTGTAAACATTGTAGCCAATAACCAGTGGGTTAACTGTTGTACATTCTTGTCTGAAGTTGGTAGAGGCTCCTCAGAATTCACTGTCTTGTTCAGGTGTCCTGGATCTGATCTATTGAATCTGGATCAGTCATTGGTTCTAGAGTTGGTACTTCACATTTTCCCCAGCCAGTGTAGTCTCTTCTTACCCCTAACACTCTAACCCTTCCAGTTTTAAGATTCATTGGTGTGGAGACATTAGCTATTTTTCCACTACAAAGCCAACTCATACCAAGACTTAATCTCGCTAATTATGTCTGGCGATTACCAGGACCAATTCTTGCAAACAGAAAAATCATTCCTGCTCCTACTTTCAGGCTGATAGACTTGCTATGCTGTGCCTTTTACCAAACTTTCTCAATTAACACAAAATTGAACTGCTAGGCTGGCCCATAATGCAAGGAAACCTCATCAATGCAGATACAGTAGCATCAGGATCAGTGCTCCAACAGTACCAGCAGTTAACATGAGTCTTGAGTGATAATCAGTGTCTATCATAAACATAGTTAAAAAGAATAGCCATAAAACAAACAGGATAAGTGTAAAACACTCCTTTTATGTTGAGATTGTCTCAAGCCCCATTCAGTTCAGGTTTGCTGCACGGGAGAGAGGAACTAGATATCGGGAGCCAGGGAATGACAATGGAAAAGCTCAGCCTCAATACACTCGAGTTTGAGTGTATAGTGGGAAAGTACTTGGGTACTAATGTACTTCATGTCAACCAACAAAGACTAGTTTTCCAGAGCTGCAGATGTGAGCAAACAAAGTGTCAGCAATGGAAATGTACAACAGAGAGCATATGGTGGACAACCTTGGAAGTGTTTAAGAACAGTTCCTGATACTAGAGATGTAAAAATAAACTCGGCACTCAAAGGGAAAATTAGCCTCAAAAGAAAAAAAAAACATCCTTGCGTTAACAGTGTTTGTGTAATTTCTCTTTCTACCAGAAAGGGGAGACAAACATTCCTCACTGTTTCTCAAGTCTCATCAAAGAAAATTCCTTTTACTGTATCTTTTATGTACTTCATATATAGAAATGCAGATTCTCCAAAGTTAAATCAACACACATCTTGAGCTGTGTGTCAAACAAACTCATATTTTGACTCAAGATTCCTCCTCTGCTTCATACTACTCTTTGACCATCTTGCTGGAAAGCATGCAGAAATGCAGAAGGTCAACTTTAAACTGAAACTTGTCTTTGGTACGCAGATGTTTTCCATTCACAATATAAAAACATCTGTGATACGAGGTTATTTGTTAAATATCAGAAACATAAGGAGGACCATTGATCTGTGTGCTTAATAGTCGTCGGATTATCAGAAAGACCAGCTGGGACAAGTCAGGTGTAACAGAGTAAAAAAACACACAACAGCCAGTCACTCCCAGGAGGAGACAATGACAAATCCAGATCCTCTCAACACTTGTGGGGATTGTGCATAGACTCACTCCATGTTAGTGCAGTGTACTCAAACAGTCCCCTAATGAGTTGAAGGCCTTTCCCTGGGGAGCTTTAAATATGTTTGTGATCCAAAAAACAGATTTGGTGACATTTTTTTCCATCCCATGTCTGTTTCTTTTCATGTTTCTGTTGATCACAAGTGTCATGCTGTGCTCTCTAGAGTTTGTTTCTTGAAAGGGTGATGAGAGTCAGTGTAATTTCAGAGCTCTTTCCTGAGACAAATCATGCTGCTTCTGAATAACAAAACACTACCAAGACTGCTGAAAGTAACAGAGATAAATCCACCCATCCATCCATCCTCGATACCAGTGATTCTCAACTGGTGGGTCGGGACCCAAAAGTGGGTCACGGACCTGTTTTCAGTGGGTTGAGGGCCTTTGAATCAGGTCACTTACAAGCTCTGAAGCAGAGTGAGATATTTTTGAGGTTTTTTAGAAATACCTCTGAGTCGTTGCCTTTTTTCATTTCATGTATTTTGCAAGAAAGAACCAATTAAGTCTGTTAAGAATGGGAGTAGCTGAAATGTTTTGATTGCTAGATCAGCCTTGTTTACAGGTTCATTAAGTGACTGAATATTTTTTTTCTATTTTACATTGCTTGGTTTAAATTCAGTGAATGGGTACTCAGAGAAAGCTATATATTTTTGCATCCTTTTGGAGCTATTTCTCAGTTGTTGCATTTTTTTTTAATTCCACGTTTGTACATATAGATGCTGTTGATTCTGTACAGTCTTAGGTTTAAGCTTCACCCCCGCTTTCATTAAATAAATTTGAGAATTCGAAAATTTTCCTTATTTTGGTTGAGGCTTGTCCAGGTTGTACCCCTGATATTGGCCCAGAGAGAGCCAGTATAGGCTCCAACAGATACCTGTGACCTTGCATTGGAACAAGGCAGGTACAGAAAATTAATAATGGATGAGTCCCAGCTTGTCATTAAGGGGTGATGGTGGGTCCCAAAACTGGACCTACTAAGAACCACAGATCTACAGTTAAACCACATAATTTGAAAAATACTGAGACATTAAAATCCTAGTTCAGTTTGTGTACAAAGATTTTAACTACAATAGGAAGAGTTACAAAAAGAATAGTAGAAATGACAATACTGATTCATTTGGGTCATCATTGTAGCTTTATATGTACCATGATTGTTCAGTTTGGTGCCTTCTGAAAAACTAGTTGCAATTGTTTGTCTTCTGAGATTATAAATGTTTCTTCTGACAGTGTTTTTATTTTTCAGATATTAAATTGTTGCAGATTATTGGTGTATGATGGATTTTTTTCGGAACTTTCTTGAAATTGTGTGAACACTGAAAAAATTATGTCTAACATCAACATGAAGCGCTAAGGAAAACGTATTGTCTTCGTGTAGCCAAAGGACAGTGATGATGTGAAGGTCGGAGTTATATTTTACCATGCTGCACAAGATTTTACTTTTTTTTCATGTTTCTTAACTATAATTACAATATCCTCTCCAACTTTAGCATTAGTCCTTTTCAAACTTGATCTGAGAGAACTAAACCCTCTTTAACATACCTGGCATCGTAACTGCAGATAATGCATCCAAATTACAAGTCTCACACTGCAGAAATTAAAAAAAAAATGCTGCTACTAATCAAATACACTTGTTTAAGTGATCAAAACCATTTTGAATTCATCATTGTACAGTGACACATCATCTTCAGAAGAGGAAAACATTGAGCGCAACAGCCAATTCTACCAGAAAAGGACGTCCCAGAAAAACTCCATAAGCTTCATCTTAGACTCCACAGACCTCAATTACAGTGTCAACTGTTCAAGTTCATGACAGTAAAAAGGGAAAGCCTCTTTTCTGTTAAAAGAACAAGTCTTGCATCGTAACAAACTCTATTACTGCTGGAAGTGTGTATTTGACACTAAGCCATTGCGGCACATTGTGAAAGTCCGCATCATAACCTGGCTAAATGCTGCGACAGAACCTTTTGGTAACTGTGTCTGAGCAATTAATGTAACTGCAAATCTCAACGAACTAAAACAACGCTGTAAAAAAAAAAATCATGTCGTACAGAAAATGATTAATTCAAGTTATTGCTACTGAACTTGGTTCTGTAAGTCATTAAATCATGGGTGTGCCTAGTTTTTCACACACTGCTTCAGCTATTTGGCTTTGTTTTGTTTAAATAAATAATGGCATGGTGTGATATGTCGTGTCGTTCATCTGAGCTTGTGTTTGCCTAATTTCAAGAAGCGGTTAGGATGTTTGTTTGTTTGTTTGTTTGTTTGAGCTTTGGGGTTTGGGCATGTCATTGTTATCTTGTATGAAAAATAATGCAAAAATAATTGCTCTTCTATTACCTCTTCTATTATCAACTCTTCCTGGGATGGAGCATCACCCCAGTAACCATGTTGGCAGTCGAGAACATTATTTATTTAATTTTTTTTTTTGGTGTGTGTGTGTGTGTGTGTGTGTGTGTGTGTGTGTGTGTGTGTGTGTGTGTGTGTGTGTATGTTTTGTGTTAAACACATCTGAGAAAGTCTGCAAGCTTCACCTCCATTGTTTGACTACCAGGGTAATAAATCCTGCCCCTAGTGGTGAAAAATACAAAATAACAACTGAAAAGGTCAGCCTTGTTGTACTCATAATTCAACACAGCCATAGTAAAAATCAACTACTGTGTTTTTCCACTGGTGTTGTGTTTGGTAACTAAAAAGAGCCCCAGGAAATTTTGGTGGCCAAAATTTGCATAAAATACATAAATAGAGCAACTACATCTACAAATATTGTTCCAATACTGGACACAAACTCTGGTGTTTGAGCTGCACCACCATCAACCTCATCTACATAAAAATGCAGGCATTTCTTTGTCTTTGTACCGTCTCACTTGAACCTGGGAACTTCCACTCATCCATCTATTATCTATTATATTCCTATTCAGAATCAGGGGTCTAATATCTCAGCTCTCTTGATGTGCAAGGCAGGTGTCAACCTTAGATAGGTCACCAGTCCACCCCAGAGAACCAAAACTGGTAACTGAAAGTTGGCATTGTTCCTTTCCTAGATTATTTCAGTTCTTTGTTTGCCACTGCTACAGTATGTGCAATACGAACTGTTGTGTTGAGAATCCATGGTCATTTCACATATTTCTGTGAGATCAGGCCAGCATCAACATCTTTGTCACCATTGGAAGTGGAGCTGTTTGCAAATATGACCACTGAGATTATGTTGGACCAGTTTTCATACTCAAAGCGCTGCTTTACAGAAGGTGGTTTTTAAAGGATTACTGTACAAGGTAACTCCACCAAGCAGGAGCTGAGATTGGGAATATACTTACTGCTGCTTTCTGTCTCGCTCAGCAATGCATATCCAACAAATGGGAGCACAATGTTGGGGAATGCACTCCACAAAGTCTGCATCAATTAATCTGCTAATCTGCTCCATGTGACGCCCCTACCACCTTTGTCCCTGCCTATTACACTGCTTGAAATACGATTATTCAGACCTATGGGGAAACATTGGGTGGGTGGTGATTTAGTTGTAATGCTGCCAAGATCCAAAATTGTCCAAATAGTTTGCAGGCCTGCCAGACACAACATCATATTCACAGTCTCTGCCTGTTTGTGGATTAAGTTCAGTCTGGCACAATCTGATTCTGCATTCTGTGTATTCCATTGGGCATTTTTTTTTTACTTCCTAAATGTCTTGGCTTTCTAAAACCAAATGATGCATGGCAGCACTGCTGTACATGTAAGCCCTTTCCCTATTCAGAGGCTCAAACTTATCTTCTGTGCATTCTAGGCTGTAGGGAGGGAAGAGAGTTGTCCTCTGAACCTTTGATGCATTTCATCCATTTGTACTCCCAGCTTCTTCTCTGTGTTCCTTTACTGCTGCATCTCTCAGCCCTTAGAGGGTGTCTGGAATGTGTCCTTAATCACTTTAGAGCAATTGCCCCCTCAGTAGGAAAATAAAGTATATCTGGTGAATGGGAGCCGAGATGCAATACACACAGACAGACAATCAAAGTGATAAATGGTGTTTTCTAGCTGAGAAAGCGATCTGATCAACAGACAGGGGCATTAAGGCTGTCTAGGCTTCTTTCTAACAAGTGTATTAGTGCAAAAATATTTTCGTCACGTTGACTTATGATTGTTTGGGAAACCAAAGCTTCAACCCAGATGGTAAGATTTTCTCCACTATCAGTCTAGACTGCATTTATTTACACATCTGCGTTTGCACGATAAGCAAATTGTAGCCATTACCTTATGAGTGCGAGAGGGCAATTGTGTTTTTCCCCAAAGAGTGAATAAATAAGCAAATTGGGGGGAAAGAAAAAATTCCTCACAAGAAAAACTGGTGCGACCACTGTGAGAGATGTGTTGAACATCAAGAAGAGGAGGTGGAGGGCTGGGTGGGTGAAAGAAATTTGGCATAGCTGATGGAAACGAGGTCTGGAGTCAGCTTACACTCACACATAAACACATATGTACACACATAGGACAGAGCAGACACCAGCACCACTCACTCAAATGGCATTTCAGCAGCCATTTAAGTCATTCCAATAAAAACTGCAGCTGTTATAATACCTTGTCCGGGGGAGAACGGGGTAGACAAAATCATGGCATGGTCAGACAATTGGTAAGGGGTAAAAGAAAGAAAGTTCAGAAAGACTGAGTCAGACAATGTTTGTTTTTTCAGTCTGCTGTTTGAATGTTTTCACGTTATTCTTCTTTGCTGCATTTCAGTGCAAGCTAAAGACATGTTGCTCTGTCTGGGAAATGGATTTATTGATAGCAGGAAGGTGTGAAGTTCTGTTTAGCTCTTCACGTAATTTCCTGCAGGCTGTGACACATCTTTACGATGCCAGAGACATTTTAAGGAACGTCCGACCCTGCTGCACCTCTTCCTAATGTTAGCAATTATTTATACACACTGATAGGTCACACATCAGTCTCACAGGCTACTGCTGTCTGGCTCTCCGCTTTGACTGGCACCCAAGACTATTCTGTGACAATAACCTCCCCAGAAAATGTTACAGACCAGACCAACATGTAACAGGAAAGTAGAGGGAATTCATCTGTCTGACCCGTGGCCTCAAATCTCCATCCAAGGCCAACAACCACATATGCATCGATGCATTCCGACGGCTGTTATTTTGGCATTATGTCTATTTGCTCTGTTCTCAAGTGAGGAACTGTGAAAAGCCATCTAAACTGTTCTCACATACCGTTCGAGCCTGGCCAGCATTAGTAAAGCACAATGAGTGCAAATATGGTGCAGAGTAATGCAGATGTTGGATAGCACTGCTCTTTTGGGTTTGTGTCAGTCTCTTTTTTTTTTTTTTTTTTTTTGGTGTGTCTATTGATAATTTTCCTCCACTTTTTTTTTTTTTAATTTATGTTCTCAATCAGCTAAAGGGGCAAACTTTGGTTAGGAAAAAAACCCCATATACCTGTGTCTGAGATTTACACCTTTGCCAGCACTGAATCTGAGTTGATTTTTTTTTCTGAAGAAAAACTTTGTTTTAGAAAAATTACTCTCTAGATATGTTGTCATTCCCAGATAAGTGGGACTAATCCTGGCTTAAGTCATAGCTGTTCTGGCCTTTAACTTCACTCTATAAAATTCTCGTGGATTTTTGCATTTTAGCCTGGCTGTGTTTCTTTATTCCAACAAAATCATCCATTTTAGATGTAAATATCAAACTTGTCAGGATTTCCTTTACACTGGTTATGAAGCAGAACAAAGGACTTTTGTATATGTTAAAATTTTAATTTCAAGTTGATTTTAAGGAAAACTTGATAACTTTTGTGAAGTGTCATGCAGCTGCAGCGATCTTTCATCCTCGCTACCAGCAAAAGTCAGTAAAGTAACACTGAGTTTCCTTCTCCCAGTGAAAAAGCTACTTATCATTTTTGCACCACTGTGTCACTGAGTCAAGAAAGTAATGACAGAATAAAAAACGAGAATGACCAAACAAAAGTCAATCATAGACAAAGTCATAAAAGTGACTCTGTCTCTACCACCTATGGGGGCACCCAAAATGCTAAAAAATCACAAAGGTTCCTTTGTGGTGCTTTAAAACATACTTTTGACAAGGAGAACTTTAACTCTTCCTACCCCTTCTTATTGCTCCACAGACTTTTCCACTGATCATTTTCACAGAGACTCTGAGATCGTTTCTTGCAGAATATCCAGGCTGACGTAAGTGCAGCAAACTTTATGTTTGAGCCACATCTTAGCTTACACTGGTTTTCCACTCTATTCAATCAATAACAGAAGGCTGGTACCATCTTGCTGAATAGTTGCAGGCTCATAATTTGAACAGCATGCTTGAGAACAGCCGTGAATATGTGGGCTACTAGAACAAGACATAGTAGAGGGCTGAGAGAGCATGTAATGATTGCACTCCCGTAGAAATATACAATCTATTACTTCTGTCCCTTCTGCACAAGCTGGTTCAAGTGTGTAGTTGACAATGGTGGAATGAGATACCTAGTACTACGAGAGCAAGGTGTACCTGTGTACCTATGTTAAAAACTAAATAAATTCAAAAGACTAACTATGATGCAATCTGTTATGTATAATGATTTTGAATGAAGTCTAGGAGTCCTAGAAGTTTCCAGATGATTATTTGTTTCAATTGAATTCCAGCAATTTTCAATCCAAGAGGAAAAACAGGCCACTACCTCTCATTTGCATAACTTAGGAAAACAAACTTACTTACCTTCACCGTAAGAACTTGTGGATGTTCTTTGAACCTCAAAGAAACTGTTTTGGATTGTTACACTGTCTTTTTTTTTAATCACTTCCACTCTCAATTAGCCTAACATGACTGTGCACGTACACACAGTGGACATATATGAATGCACATAATCACCATCAGAACATTTTTGCAGAAAGTTTAAAGCCATTATCTCTGATTTAGAGAAGACATATGAGGTTGTTCCAATTCATATCCATTAACCGCAACACTTCCCCCACGACACGCATCGCCTGCACCTCTAGCTTAAGTAGTTTCCTAAACTTCCGCTTTGAGTATACATTAATGTCTTTTTGTCTCCATTTCCATGTTTTTTGTATAGAAACCATATATATATATAGAT
>JAOWBL010000003.1:5407622-5430387 GCA_028564865.1 Zenarchopterus dispar
CACACACACACACACACACACACACACACACACAAAGACTGGGGGGAGACACAAAGACTGGGGGGATTTTCACTCTTACAGCCCTCAACTTAAGTAAACATGGTGTCTCCCAAATCATACACAGTCGTGCTAAAGAGTTGCGTCAGTAAGTGCCCGGGGTGATACTTTCTCAGCAGTGGATAACTGATTTAAAAATGAAAGAGAGGTCTTGTGGGCAATTTACATACACGGGACTTTAAGTAATTGCGAGCCACAGGCAGTCATTCTTCTTGCTCTAAACAGATCATAATTTTTCTGTTTGCCATCATTCTCACATGCTCTGTGACTACTTTACAATCGCACAATTCAAGATGGAAAATGAGAAAAAGGTGTGCGCTTTTGCAAGGAGATCGAAAAAGAGGCAGATGTGAGGAAAAACGACCAAAAGAAGACTAGAATTTCTTTTTACGTTCAAATTTAGGGTTTGATCAGAGATGCATAGAATCACCTTCTCCCCCCCCATCATGCCCATTATTAGCTTTTAGCCCACTGTTGCTCAACTCCATCTGGTTGCAGTTTGGATCCTGTGCCAGTTTGAGTGGGAGTGATACAGTGACCTCCAAGGGGCTTAAAACAACAAAAGCTCACAGTTGAGAAGACGAGGTGCATATTTCCAGCTACTGTAGCAATAAACATTCTCAGTCACATATACATACATGCATATGTTCATATACAGACAAGTCCAAGAGTCTAACTATTAAGTTCATATGATTTGTTTCTGTTAAGAGGAGTCTCAGAATGTCTAGATATTATTTGATATGAGAGATGAAGGGATAGTATGTTATGTACAGGCATGGAATGTCCCAGATTGTTTTAATGGAATTTGCCTCCACACCTGTGGAACTAATAGCGAACCACTGAAGTCAGATGTCCTGTAAAAATATTTGATGGAATGAGGGAAGAGGGGATGGAGGTTTGGATCCGTTTGGAGGTGTGTCCTCAGGCAGGAGTATAGTACAGCTAAGGCCAAGAATTCCCATGAAACTGCAGGTTTGGGTAACAAGATGATGTCTTCAGCAGAATCCCCAGAACCCCATCTCCTCTCTGTGTTCTCATCTCACACAGAACAGCTCTGGCATCTGTGGCATCACCTCATAAACAGAGCAGTAACTGTTTTGAAAAGATGCTAAACATTCAGATTGATTAAAATTAATAATTTCTACTCAGTACCATAATTTCCATATCACTAGACATTTTGACATAAGCATATTTTCACTCTTGACTCAAAACTTGGGTATTAAATTAAATAAGGGGTTTAAAGCTCTTCAGTGGATTGAGAAAGATGTCTTCAGTGTTCAAACAACCTTTTCGGAGCCAATGGAAGTACTTAAAAAATGTATGGCTTCTTTTCTCTTTTTTTCCCCTTCTTTTTGTTCTCACATGACGACCGTGTTATGCCAAAGATTTTATGAGGGCAGTGAGGATAAGAAGCCAGAATGTGGTATGGAAATGGGCCTGGTAGCATTAGGGAATTGGTTGAGGCTTTCTGCTGATGCAAACACTCCCTCCACCCCCTGATTCTTTTTCATTCTTTCTTTGAAGTCAGAGATGATGTTCCCTTTGTCTTTTGCAAGTATGGTGCGATGTGGTGGTTAAAGTGGAGACTGTCTCTACACAATAAAATGTACATCGGTCTAACTATGTCTTCAAGTAAATTTCGCTAAAGAGAGGACATTTAGTTTGAATTACATTCTGTATGCCCATGGTGTTATGTTGGAATCAGTTCACCAGTTTGAGCCAAAAGTGAAATATTTTTACCAACTGGATTGCTGTCAGATCTGTTAAAGACATTTAAATGACTCCAGTGATCTCTTGACTTATCTGTAGAGCCACCAACAAGTTTTCACGTACCCTTACAGCATTGTTCCTTACACAGCATGGGCTGTGGATGTTGATCCCATGGCTCTTGAGGCCTGTTGCACATTAATTGTTACATTTTTCCATCATTATTTCATCTCATCTCAACTTTGCATGAATGGATCAACAAAGAATAACTTTGACTCCTTTGGATTTTACTTTTATTTAAAAAGCAAAGACATAACCCTTTAAAGAAATAATGAACTAAAACAATAACAACAACAAAAAAAGGTAGGGTAAGCATTTTCTTGATGATGTCACACAATATTTTACACATCAAAAAAGTATGGACCGTTAGCTCCAGTACCTCAGTGTGCTCCAAGAAAATGATCCTTCAGGAAATCTCTGAAGCTACTCTGGGGAAGAATCACCTACCCTGCCTTTAAAGTTTCACATACACATATCAGTCTCTCTAAATGAGGTAACATACCTAGACAGATATCTGCATGTCAAGGTGAACAAACATGATCTTTAAGGGTGGCTCATACCAGATCTGACCTTTTGAACTTTCGAAGAGTTTTATAATTGGCTACATTTCCTGGGTCAGGATGGGTCAGTGTGTGTGCAGGGTTTGAAGCTAGCAGGCAGTGATGGTCTGGTGGCTTCTGACTGACAGATGCTTAGTTGGCGGGCAAATGCAGGTTGAAAAATGTGAAGGCAGGGAGCAGGCTGCAAGTTCAAAGAGAAGCTTAAACGTTACATGCTTTTACAGTCCTTCAGGGTCAAATTCCTCCCGGAGGCATGCTTTTAAATTCCTCCAGAGATGTTAGAGTACAAGGTACAAACACAATATGGGGCTTCTTGGTCAAATGGATAAATCTCGATGCAACTGTTAATTCATGTTCAGTCAGCTTGAATCAGAGGAAACAAAAGCCTGTCTTTATTTCCCCTTAAACTTCAATCACTCCGGCTACCAGTGGGCGAACAAAAAGAAAATAACTCCATGAATCAAGCTCTATCTTAAACTCTGCCAAAGTGCCGAACTGCTCCATACCACACAATTCCTCCTCTCACTCATACTTTAATCTTTATTTCACTTTGATATCAAAGACAGAATCGCTAATGTGGGAGGAATGGAAGGACAAAGAACTTGGAAGGATGTGCAGGGAAATAATTGGAGAATATATTTACAAAGCTGCATACAGTGAAGATGTGTTCAGGTCTCCAGATGTAAGAGCATAGAGTTTTTATGTTCTGATGTAGGTTCCCTACAGCAGCAGGCTCTCTAACGAAATCTGGAGAAACAAAGCAACTCTCTCTCTCTCTCTCTCTCTTTTTAAATATATTTTTATCTACTGTGTCTATTGTCATTAAGCTATTGTGTCCAGTAGTATATGTTAGTCTGGACTTATTTCAGTGGAAAACGTTCATGCTTCCTTAACAGCAACAGCACACTGTTCAACCTGCTTCATGTGCAAGTCTTCAATACTAGCTTTTAATTAAGTGCAAGAAAAACACCTGCTTCAAAAAAACATCTGATAACTTTCTGAAGAACTCCCACTCTCTAGCTGTTAAAGTGTCAGGTGTTTAACAGAACATAAAGTCGGCTGTATGTAAAATTTGACAGATCATTAACAAGGGTGTATCCCGAAGGAAATAACACATTTTCCTCATCCATGATCTCACTTTTATGCTTTCACGTTGCTGGGAGACATCTGTCAGATCAAGATTCATCTGAGTTGCTGACCAACCTTTGTCTGACCTCATTTGGCTCAATGTTTGTTTACTCCTCTTTGCACTTGGAACATTTGCCATCCGAGTACTTGTAAACTTCCATGGCATAAGAGGGTGCTGAACATGTACTTCTTCATCAAATACACGCTCATCCCCCCCTTTCTTTACTTTGGCAGCTTGTTCATTTAGGTTTGTTTGGAGCAATAACACAGTTTGAAGGTGTGTGGTTCATTGGAAGGTTTGAGTTTGTTTCAGAAGAATGTGTACATTTTATTCACTTTTAAATCTGGTTCCTCTGCCAGAGGCCTGCAAACTTGATGAGTTTATGGAGTATCTTAGTGGTTACTAGAACTCCCCTTCTCTGGACCGAAATCCCTGTCATTCTTGGGATTTCCCACTTTCCCACTTTGAGGGCCACAGCCCCATGTGTTCCAGTTACTACTGACACCATTGTTACCTTGACTTCCAGCATCTTTTCTACTTGCTTTTTCAAGCCTTGATCCAATGTCGCAGTCTCTTGGGATTGCTACATCTATCACCATTGCTTTTTTTTTTTTGTACCACTACAACGTGAGCAGTTTATTGTGACACATTCTGGATTTGGTAATCCACAGGATCTTTCCTGTATTGTTCTCTACCAACCTTGAAACTATCTTCTAGCTTGACTTTTGGATTTCCATCCCACAGTTGGCCTACATTTTCTATTCTACGTGCTACTATGATCAGTGCCTCAGTGCTCTCTTTCAGACAAGCATTTTGTAGCCGCTGATACAATATCATCCACTTCTTCAATCTGCTCATTGTATATGCCATGCAATGGATGCTCCTCCCATGATTGTTCATACTCATTCTCCTCTTCCTCTTAGATTTTTTTCTGTCTGTGATATTTTCATATAGAAGGTCATCACTGGGGGGGCATCTTCTGGATTTAGCTTTGTTGTTTCCTCCTGGATTATGGTATCTGATTTTTGGCAGTGCATGACGGGTAATTGTTCTTCCCACATAGAATCTTTTCTTCAGAATGTGCCTCACTCTTTAAAAATACTTTGAAAGTACTTGAAATGACTTCCTTACAACCTCTTCATAGTTGCCATGGGATCCCAGGGTAATTGTAGCTTTTCTGAACATCTGCTATGTTGTTTTGTGGCAGTTCAACCAATCATGTGAACATGCATTTATTTACTCCAAATGACAAAATCACAGCTGCGTATCCTGGTGAGGTGGATCAGTGAGACAACACCCTGATTGGTCTTGAAGTTAACTTGATGCCATCCATGATGTCCTCCATGAAGTGTAGGTGGCTGATGATTCCCAACTTTGGAACCGGTATTCTGTGATGACCTGGCTAAGGGAGTTTAGGTCGATCCAGACCAGCAATGGGTTCAAAGCATCTCCTTGATGCCAACTTGTGCAGTTGGCTTTGAATGGGCTTCTGGTGTTGTCTTTTTCGTGCTCATTCAGATGTGGATGAAGGCTCTTAATGTTCTGTTGATGTTACACAATTTCAAGCACTCCAGCATGAAATGAGTGTGTACAGCATTGAGTCACAGGCTTTCAAGCAGTCAATCCAGGTGGTGCATAAATGAATTTGTCTGCTCCTGCAGACTTGAACAGCTGTTCTGTTGACTAGCAGCTGGTGTTTGGCTCCTCTGGTCTTGTTTCCAATTCCCTTCTGGGCTTCCCTCATGTGTGGATCCACATGCCCACTTGATGGCAGAAGAAGCACAAGAACAAGCTGTATTTACGCCATTGAGATGTTAAAAATAGCAAACACATTGACCCAACAATCTCACATAGAGCATTAATAATTGTTTGGTCTCCAGTACCCTCTGCCTTTTTGAGTATGTTTTATATTTATTAATTTCTAAAGAAAATTGACATTTTTAGCCACTTCATAAGTTTTTGTTGTTGTTTTTTTTTGAGTTGGGTTTGTGTCAAACATGGCAGAATTTAAGTTTTGGTCGATTGAGTTGTGATGGAAGTGCTGCTCCTGTCAGAAGCTGAGGAAAGTTAAACTTTTCAGGCAATGATCTTAGCATGAGTAAAATTGTGGCACCACAGTCTATTGTTAATCACTGAAATCATAGCTGGACTGTGTCAAGGCACCCAGCTCACCTAGCCCCCTGTTTCACTTCAAGCACGTCTTTGTCCAACTATAAGAAGTTCAGTTTAGTTCCATCTCAGAAGGACGCAAGTTAAAATTAATGCAATTATTCAGTTTCTTCTATTGTAACGTAGACACACTGATTTGTTTGGTGTGGAGCAGGTGTTTTTAAGTGGCTTTGGATGGTTAAGGTTAGAGTAAAATTTGCAATTTTTGATGAGAGCTTATAAAGTTGAGACAGAACTGCATGCCTATGATCCAGATGTTTCAAAGACATTAAGCTATTTTTGAACAACATGTGCATCTTGTAAGACCTGTGAAGAACGCAGCACCAGTCTCTACGTCTGTTGTGATTTATCTGGTCTGGATAGGCTCTGTTTAAGGAGCTTGGCCTCTGCTGCTGCTCAGCATCGCTCCATCCACCCCCACAGAAACTTCAGTATCCAAGGATGTGTCTCATTCTCATGTCTGTGGTGTAAGTTTTATTCCTCTGTAACTCTCATATTCCTCCCACCAATCCTCTCCTCCCCTCCATCTGCCAAGCGGAGACAAAGAAGCTGCTTCAGCCCTCCCTTTGGTCTGGTGATTATCTAAGCAAGGGCCCATCAATCTAAACGAACTCCAGACTCTCAAGAATGTCCCCTTCGTCTGGTTGCCAGGTCCGAGATAAACACATCTGATCTTGAGAATCACCCTTTAATGAACCATTAGATGCGTGCGGACAGATGTAGTCACTTGTAACCTCCCAAACTGAACTCCAATAAGCTAGATGGACTGATATAACCTGATTAAAGACTCGCGAGCAGATCCTGCTATTCAAACAAGAAGAAGACATGTCATGACCGTTTCTGTGTTCACATTTAATTTCGGCCATTTACTACATAAAGCAAAACGGGGCGGTTATTATTGTGTCTAGCCTTGCAAAGGTTGAATGTGCAGCTTTATTGGATCTTGGCAGTGCAGCAGGAATTCCATGAGGAAGGTGAACAAGGAAATGGAGTTCATTCAACACTACACAATAATCTGAATGTTTGTTGTCATTAGATGATTCTTGTCTTTCATCACTGTGAACTCTGCTCAGGCTTGACATTCTGGGGAACAAACCAAACACTTAAAGTTTAAATTTCTCCTAGTTTTTTGTTGGATTAATTTGACTTTTTTGCATTTGCAGTGGTAATCAATGCAGTTAATTGCTTTCCAATAAATTAAATCAAAAGTTGGACATAAAGACTCTCCTCCAGCAGGCAGATACTGCAGTTTAGAAGACATTGTGAGTCTTATCATTATTGATATAACTTTGGCAGTTGTTGCACAGCAAGCTTTCCCTCCCCTTGAACTTTCCCAGACTGACAATGTCACCGGACACCGCTTTTCATCTTCATCATTACATCTTGTCTCATTGCAACTGGAACATTTCATTTTGCAATGTCTGCAATCATCTCACAGGGAGATAAGAGAGAAAGAATGAGGAGATCTGGTTCTAATATAAAAATATACCCCGATGTAATGAAACACACAAAAAGGGAACTGAAGAGGGAGTCATTGTGATTGGTGTCCGTCCAGACAGTGGTGGTGCTGATGATGGGAGGGGAAGGGAAGGTCAGAGGGAGACACAGGGTCAGAGACACTTTCTCTGACCCTGCATCATAAGCTTTTAAGGAGGAATTGCAGTGTTAACCTTTGTAGCTATGAGGCACGTTTCCCTTGTCCTCCTCCAAGTTTGATTTGATTTATCCCTCCTCTCATTCTCTGTCTTACCTCCCACACCACGATCCAGCAGCCACGCTTTCCCTCATGTTTCCCATTCACCTCAGTTCAGCTTAACAGGCAGGATAATGCATAGGGTGTGACAGATGATAGGTGGCAATGCTGACATAGCTCTGTTGTTGCAACAGAGTAATGGGGTGTGGTAAAAACCCAGCTTCTCATGGTAAGCAGATCGCTCGGAGTCTGCCAGTATAACCTGAAATGTTGCTTTATCCATTCTCAGCAGTTTATTACTCCATATTGAACTGGCAAATCTCTCTGTCTTATCCTTCCCAGACATTTAACCAATGTGTCTGTGGAGCCAAATTTTCCTGGGAAATTGGCAAACAAAATGCACCATGTGGGCTGTTTCAAATTGAATTTTAGGTATTTTAATCAATGTGTGGGCTGATGTTGCCATTTTCATTTGAAATTGCTAGGTCTACATGATTGAAAATGACCAGAAGAACAAAGTGTCCTTCCTTTGAGAGGTAGTGTTTAACTGCATCCAAGGCAGACACCTCAACAGCCTTTATTACTGGATTTATAATTGAATTTCCTGATGAGTTCTAAACCACAACTAATTTGCACATAAGGGTACTTCCATTAAAAGAGGTGTGATTTTTTTTAACAATGTTCATTATTTTCTCCTTATCCACAAACTATTTTTGCTTATAGCCAGCACTTGAGAGTTCTTTGAAGCTTTATGAGCCGAGTCCTTTATTAGAAAGAGCTAAATCTATCATGAGTCAGTCCCAATAAAGCCCACAAATCTACAATTTCACTAAGGCTTGGAAATGGTTAAGCCAGTTATAGCAAAATCCTGAAATGTATTATATCTTATAGTATAACTTGAGTGCAACTGCTTACATACTGTATAGATAAGCAACAATCACATATACATACATGTTTTCTTGCATGTATAACTTAGAGGCACATGTATACTTGTATAAAAATGTAAAATCACAGGCTAAATCACTCATCTAGTAAAGTGTTGCTGTGTGAAATACAGCCAGACAAAGCCAGATCCCAGGTCTTCACTTATCATGAGCATCTGACATGTCCCAAAGTTCAAAATAGCATCCAATCTGACCTGAACTGCTCTCTGGTGGCTCTTATAGCCTCCTAGGACCTGACGTGGGCTCTCTGTAAACACCTGCTTTTGGGAGGAGGTTGGCAGTTTTTTGTGACCCAGTGTGAACATTTCACCAGCTTCTTTTTTGTGTTTCATGTTGAAAAAAACAATGACAGACTGATTATGACTACACTGATGTAGTCCCTGTAGAAATCTCTCTGACATGCTTGCTCCATTTCCATTCATTATTTTCTCTTAAACTGGTTTTTTATCATGAAATGATAAATAACAATGGCATTAAGTATCAGAGAAAACATGTTCAAGCCACCGAAATCACATACTTTTCCTGATTTTAGTTCAACACCACCTTTACAACACAATCTATAGACAAAACGTGTCCACACACAGGCCCACTCATTGTAAGAGCCCTCACACACAGACACAGAGCCATGTTTATACAGCCCAGCAGTAGAAGTTTGGAAGGTGTGAGGCCAGAACTGGAGGGGTCCTCTTACACAGCCAGCCATCTTAGCCAGCAGCAAATAAAGACTTGCATTGATCCTCATGGGTGGGGTGGGCTTCAGCAAGGACCAAAGTCAGAGTGAGCTATGTGTTGTGTGCTGGTGGTCTGGGAGAGAAGCATGCATGCATGTAAGTGTGTGAGGTGCTTTCATGCGCTCCTTTCAGCTGGCTGAGGCTGGATTCTCAAGCCACCAGCTGGTGCTTTAATTGAGTGATCAATCACACAACAGCCAATGAATTGTTAAGGGCCCTCAGCTTGGATTCAAACCATCTCATGAACATCCATTTAAAATTTTCATGAGTGAGTGGACAAGTGATTCTTGAACAGAAAAAGGGTTTAGAAGAGTTCCCTGACATAAATATTTCAACCACTGACCTTAGTAGGCCCGTTTCTTGAACTGAATGACTGTCTCTTCTTTAATTGGACCAATGTTGCAACCATTGGTTTGTGGAGTACAGTTTTGAAGCCCTGAGTATTTCATTTGGTAATTCCCATATTGAGATTTTGCAGCTAGAAGCCACTAGAAAGGGATGAATACTACTAGAACTGAAGACGCTATGCACGGCCATTGGGTTGCAGCCACAGCACTCACCTGTCACTCAAAAGCAGCCCTGGCTCCTGTTCATTTAAAAAAAACATCCCTTTAAGTCTCACTCATTGCACATTTGTCATGAGTGGGAAAGTTACCTAAAAGCACCAAAAATGGGTACACTACAAAAATTAATTTCTAAGAAAGTAAAAAAGACTTGTTTCAAGAAAACTGGAAGACTATTTAAGACTATTTTGCTAGTTTTAAGAATTTGAGTCAAGAAAATATTTCTTACCCCACTGGCAGATATGGTTTCAAATGAGACAACTGTGACTAGATTTGGGAATATTAGGACATTTTCTACAGGAGTTTTTTTTTTTTTTCACTTTTTAATTGGAAGCCTAACGGCATCATTGAATAAGATAGCAAAGCCCATTCTATCACTAAAATGTGTGTTCTTCTCTAGTAACATGCTTTGGATAAAAGCTTCTAGTAAATTAACGCAATGTATGTCTAAATTCACCCTTAAATATTGTTATATCTGTTTTTAAAATGGTTATTTTAGCACTGGGGTCTAGGGGGATCGACTTACTTTTGGAGTCAGATAGTTGGTCTAATAATTTTTTATTCTGCATTGACTTCATTTTTCTGGACTGGAGGTCATCAGTTAATTTTACTAGAGTTCATCCATGGACTGTAGTTCATTCTTTTTTTTATTAAATCAAAGTTACATAGTATGGCTTCTTAAGTGATAATCCAGTGGTAATATAATTTATGTCAAGTGGTAAATCCATAACAGTTTTTGCACCGCATTGCTGATTTGAGATTTTTTTTATTACGGTATGACCTCCACAACATACTGTAGGGAGGAATATCTTCATTTTGGTTTTCTGTGACAGAGACGCCCATTTAGGTGGAACCTTGAAACTTTAGCACAGAAGCCGCCAGCACGGATGCGTTTCAACTCCTTCAGTTAGATTTGACCAGATTTCCTGGACTTTATTAAACTATAATCTCCCCTCTACTTCTCTTTCTCTGTACTATTCCTTCCATTTTAAACAGGAAAATTGCCTCCCTTTCTGTTTGGCTGCCAACCCCTGTGTGTGTTTGTGTATGCACAACATGCGCATATATGTGTGAGTGTGTTTTAGCAGCCAGCGGAGCAAGCGTGTGAGATGACTGGCAGAGTATGCATCTAAAGTAGGTCAACGGGGAGATCAAGACCTTAAGCTGTCACTTTCCTCTTTCCTCTCCTTCATCTCCTTGTTTCTTTTTCAGCCTTCTGTAATGACTTTATGTTTCCTATATGGTTTCCTGCTCTATTTCTTAGACTTAGATTCTTTTTTTTCTTTTCTAAAACATCAAAAGGTGCTGTAACCTTGACATAAGTTTCAGTCTTCCTCAATCACCACCAATGGCAGCATTCGACAACGTGATCTGTAATAACTCAGCTTTTTTCATGGAAGTTCAAGCTGTGGAATCCTTCGATTGAACAAGCTAATAGAGGATTTTTCTGGGCTTTTCCTTCCTGGAAGTCTGCCCTTAGCCCCAGCTACGTGCAGCTTGGGATTTTTCCAGTGCTGGCAAAAAAGAATGGAACAATTGATGGTGTGTGATTGTTCCGGGTTTACCCCCCCTCCTTCTTACAGCACTCCAGAACATTTCTCACCTTCATAGCGCTGAATCTTAAATAGACCCATGTGCTCTCTCTCCACATGGGCTTTGACTCTCTGCCACAGCCGGGTTTGACTCTGGATGACCTTCCACCTTGAGTATTTTGATACATGGTTAGGGAATAACAAAGCTGTTTTGCAAAAGAAAGGAAGAAAAAAGTGGATTTCAGATTAGTATTAAGGAACGTTGTGAACCAATACAGTGGCAGCTTGTTTAGAGCTTTGTTCTTTGTCTAAATTTGACCAATTCTCTTTGCATTATGTGTCCTGTGTCTACTGTATTTTCGGGGGCATTCTCCTGGCATAGGCAAAAGCAGTGAAGGCAACAAACAAAGATCTAGTCAAGGACATGGCACAGGAACACAAACTGTTCGTGGTACAGCAAACTGGAGCCGTACACCACTGAGGTCGTGATCCTCAACAACACTAGTTTATCTGAACAACTATCTACTCACTAAACAAAATAAACAGTGGTGTGAATGTCTTGGGTTAATAAATCAGCCTTCTACCTTTGCAAAAATTGACAGAGTATGCATTCCTATTTTAAGACTTTTAAAAAGTCAAGACATGTATACCATGTGCAGAATTAATTGAACACCTATCTTATCTACTATGACATCATTTCACATCGACTCTTTTAACTTTTATTAAGTTAATCAGAAAGCAAAAAGTCCTGAAGCTTTTTTTTCAGGCTTAGACTTTTAAATATGTTTTCTAAAATAGATTTAAATGACATTTTGCACTGGCTAAGTAGATACTGTATGTGCACTGAACATCAGCAGAAGCCAAACACCTTGTTCGTACTTGCCTTCCATCATTCTCCCTGCCCCCTGGTGGTCAATGTGAGGAAGTACGGGTCTTTATGAATGTCTTTGCACAATGCTAATGCTAACAATGCTAACATTGCCAACTTTTAGTTTCATGAAAGAGGCATTATGCTTATAAGAACTGGCACTTTTAGTCTATAAAATTTCATTACATGATCAAACAAATTAAAGAAGTTCGCTTTTTTCAAAGCCTGCTAGTTATTTTAGTTGTGCTAGCTAGCACATTGCATGCTAACACAATTATGTGTGCTCCCTTAAATCCAGTCAACGAGATGAAAACTTTCAACACACATGAAACAAAATGCTCCAAAAAACTGCAGGTGGAAAGACTCTGTGGCTACATCAGAGGTTTTGGAGGGTGTCTGAATGAATGAACTTGTAAACACAACTGTCTGAACATTACCTAAATATATGAGGAAAAAATTTGTCCCCAATGAAAGCATGAACCAACTATTTCAATGAGGTCCTTTTAGGTATGAAGTTTATGAGAAATTTTATTTAGGACTTTTACACCTTGAATTTAAGCAGAAGGAGTTAAGTAATGATGTTTAATGATAATAATGGCCTTTTGGAGTTAACAAGGTCTCCTCGTGTAATCAGATAATTTATTGGACAAACTCTTTAAAAGCAAGACACTGATATTAAAAGCATACCAAGTTCTCATGACTGACTATATCTGATTTTTTTTTCATGTAATCACATTAAAAACAATATTTTCTTCTACCTGATTTTTTTTTTTTTTTTCAAAATTAATGTTTCATTCATTTTTCCAGTCTTGGAATCATGTTTAATTTTTTTCCATTCTTATCTTCAGAGCAGAAAAATTAAAATTGTTTTATTTTTAAGAAAAATTCTTGATTTAAATTGCAGTGGTTAAATGTACACACCTGACTAATAAGCAAGAGGTCTAATTAAGTGTTTTATCTTACCACTCAGAGTAAAAGAATCTTATTTTCTCACATGTACTTTTATTTTGTAGGATTACAAAAAAATACCACATCAGATCTACACAAACCACTGATCTGAAGCCATATTTTTGTGTTCAAGCACAAATTAAGCAAGTAAAAAAAAAAAACCTTTACAGTTCTTAAAAGAGGTATTGAAACTTATAAAATGAGGTTATGCTCACAAATCTACTGTTTTAAAATTGACAATTTGCTGTTATTTCTAACATTGCTCCATTTTTACTTTAGACTACAAAATACTTTGAAAGCTGATTCCCCTCAGCCACTTTTTCCTTTTCTGCTCTTACCCGTACACTTTTGCTTTTACATTTAAATTAAGAGCAAAGAATTGCCTCTCTTGGTTTCACTTTGGCAGCAAACAATAAGAGTATTCACACCAGCAATGAGCTGCACAGAAAGCAGGAGGCTCAAGGAAGAGAAAGGGGGGGACAAGAGAGGGGGAGAAAACAGCTGACTTCGCCAGTTGAGGAAGAGAAAGACAGAACAATCATTCTGATTTACAGGAGATCATATTGCTGGATGTCCTCAAGGTTTTCCTTCTGAGGTGAGGTCATTGCCACAGTGCCCTCAAACACACAACTCCCTTCATAGCTATATGTTCCACCTTCATAAATCTCTAGTTTTGGATTTAGTTTCTCATTTTTCACATGATGAGTCCGTTTTTGAAAGTGTGGAAGTGTGCTTTCAGTGACCTGTCTTGGGGCACTGAAAACCAGAACTTTATTACTTTGGAAACGGTGGATGTAGACTGCCCTCTATGTGAGATTATTTTCCCGTTTCCTTCTCGACTCCTTCATCAGGCGCTTGTATAGGTTCAAGTGCATCAACAGAGCTGGCGAGAAAGTACATCTATCTGGGTCCGTCTGCAGACTGTCACGTTTTCTCATTTGCACCCCCTCCTCACTGTATTGTGATGTGCTTCCTCGCAGGTCAGGGGGTAGGTCTGGGTGTTTAACAAACTTTCACAATCTCTCAAAAAAGATGATATGATAACGCATGAATCGGAAAAGCAGCAGGGGGATTTTTGAATAACATGTTGTAATGAATGCCTTTTTGTCTGCTTGAAACTATTACTGCTCAGGGCTGAGGAGCAAGTGAGGGTAAAACTTACGGGAGTCTGTATAACTTGTTTTCTTACTTTGTCCCACATAGAAAAACACTTTCATCTGCACAGGACATCAGAACTCATTTTATTAGAAGCATGTCTGCCTCTGCACTGAACTGACCCAGAGGTATTAAAAATGTGTTCCCTTGAATGAAGTCATCAAGAAAATGAAAACCTTCTATTTGACCTCCTCACTTCTTTTCCCTCCCCACAACCTGTCTCCCTCTCCATGCTTAACACAACCTGAACTTTCCATTTCCTAATTGCACGCTCCGTCTTTAATCATCAGTATAAACTCAACACTCTCAAAGCTTTTCTGCACTCTTTTCAACCTTAACATCCATGCTCCGAAGGTAAAATTTCTTTGAAATATGTTTTTACTTTGTATAGCCTGAGTGGTTTTTTTTTCCTGCAGCAGATTTTAGCTCTGTTTTCAGTTTTCTCATTAAATAATAGGTTGGGAAAGTCTATTTTACTTCTCATGTTAAACATAAACACAAAAACATTTGAAAACCAAGTAGGCACAACAAACATGGTGCAGTTGTAGGGGAATCATCAAGATGTTGCAAAAGGGGAAAAAGAAGCATGAAAGAAAAAATGAGGATGATTTGAGAAGTTTTATGGCTTTATAAATCTGAATGAAACAAATGTTTAAGTGTGACATATTAGTTCATTTTAGTGGAAGGTGGATCTCCCCCATATGTTTTAGTGAAGAAGGCCTGCATGTTATCACAGCCACATTAAAGTTCATGTTACAGTTAGAAAGTCATAAAAGTCAGTGTAAATGTATATTACAGTGCTAAGAGGCACAACTGCAGAGAGGATAAAATTTCTGTTAAAAAAAAAGTAATCACAAATTCCTAGAATAGTCTAGACTAAGACTAGAGACCCACTACGGTCTTCACTAAAGTAGTATAACTTTAGAAACCAGTGCACTTCTGTCGACATCATACTTAAATATCTAAACTTTTACTTAGAATATATAATGAGTGGTTAAGCTCCTGTGAACTCTATAACATGAGAACATCAACTGCATGGAAACAGCGTGTCTCCCTTTTCCATCTTAAGGTTGGGTTGATTTATTAGCTATTTCCGAGCTAAACTTGTCCACACTATTCCTTCGACTGTTTCTGTTCTGTCGCAGCAAAGCATTCCCAAATACCTTTTTAGAAATGCTTATTAGTTGGGAATTCCTATCCATTTTCAGTTTATGTGTGACATAAACAACAGGAGCAAAATACCTCTGGATGTGAGTGGACCTACCTCTAACCATGAAGAATAAGAAGATGTGTGGCATACATGTAGATCCATTTTTAAGAGAATAGTCGTGATTGTGCATGTAAATGAGAGTAGGCATTCTCACCATATTAATTCAAAAACATGGAACATGACCGTTCTTGCATTAGCAGTGGCCACTATGGTTGCTTTTACAAGTGTCTAACAGTCTTGAATATAAAGTCATACAAGCAAACCAGCTTCATAAAAAGGTTTTAATTTTCTTTACAACATTTTGTGGAAATCTGTTAAAATGGAAGGATCTGGGTCCAAGACTAGTTTTGTGATATTTCAGGTGTGTTATGTGTTGAGACCTGTACATTAACCATGTAAAATGAGTTGCAACAATCTCATAAGCAAATACATACAAGGAACTATATTTTCATTTTTTTGTGCAGTGCTCAGTAATTTGAGTTCATATGTTAATGATGTGTAATAACTAATTTTTCGTGCTAAACAGGTTGTATTTAACCGGGGGATGTCAAATATCTATAAAGCTAAAACAGACTCATTATATTACTTAGCATCATTTAGCCATCCATGTCAAATATAACAGAACTGTTACCACAAACACTTGCATTTCCGTATTTGTGAGGCCAGTCAGTGAAAAGGCGGTATCCTTAAGGAACTGTCTCATCCTTACACTCACAAGTTGCATTTTTTGGAAACAGTCATCAGGAGAAACCGTTTGGAGAAAACACCATACCTCTTGATTACTTCATCTGGTGCTTGGATATCTATATCCAGAGCAGAGTAAATAAGCTAACTCCTAAAATGTTGGAGAAACTCTTAAAATGCAGCAGTGAGACTTAAAGCAGAACAGAGGAACTTTTCTGGTTTTTAGCTCAGGGGGTCCCCCTCAGGGCATGGAGGTCAAGTTGCTTGTTTATGTGTGTGTGTGTGTTTTGAATATTTAGTCTTACTCTTATTTGGTAATTTGCTCTGGGACTCTGTCCTTTTCTTTTCCATTGTTACTTCTAAAGTATTTTACTCACTTCAGTCATAATGTCCACTGCAGCTCTGTGAGTTAGTTTCATCACTGTCGATCTGTTGCACATTGCTGTAAAAGAATATGTAGTTGTCACGACCAGGCTGGGAGTCTGAAGGTACTTTGAGTGGTTTTTGTCAACAATAAAATAGCTCCTTTGTGCTGTTTTAACAGGACCTGTCTCATAATACATGCATTGTATATTTCATTTTTTAACCACTTTCATACTCAGACATAGCTACGTTATATCAATGGCCACTATGTTTCCTCTGTTGACAGTGTCGAGGAACACTTTCTGTATGTACCAGAAACGACCAGAAACTCTGACCACAACTCCTATATGGCACTGTTAGCGAACACCTCAAGGGGCTGCTGAGTGTGATGGAGGCATTACCTCATTCAAATAATGTCAACTCTAAATAAAACCCCAAAATGTCTAATTGTCTCACACTCTCTCACACAAAGTTTTGGACACAAAGTGAACGGTGCTCTGTAGCTGATGTGCTCACTCTCACTTTTTCCTCCATATCCTATGAATAAAACAAGGAGCATTCCCACGTCAATACGGCTAACTGAACTAATGTGGTGACCTTTGGGGCTTGTTTGAAAATTTTCCATAGTTTGTCCTCATTGCTGATGCTTGAAATCCATCTTCTCCGTGAGACTTTGTTGCTTCTGCTTGTCGAAATCACATGAGGGGGTTTTGGTAGAGGAAGATGGCTGTGGTTGAATAATAGCCCACTAGACATGTGGGCTCCTGGTTAGAGTTAGGAATACTTCTGGTCAAGGCTGTGGCTGAGGTTCATCAGAATTGGATGACTCAGCCAAAATCTTCAGCCAGGTTTTAAGTGCAGTTGCCTGTGAGGCCTGTGGCTGTAACCAAAACTACTTAACTATCATGGAGCTTGATTGTTGTTGAACTATTTGGTGTGTTCATAAAGGCTGGCATCGAACAGTACATGATGTTGAGGTGATGATTCCTTCCATAAATCACTGATTTGGGGGTTCACCAGAGAAGGAAACACCTCATCTCCTCACCATAACACCAAAACCTCACCCTCGGGTGTACCTATAATCTCTCACGTGGTTTACAACATGCCTGACAGTGCAGATTCACACATGTGGAGCTTAAGAGAAGATAAGGCTCACCTCATTCAGCCTCACCTCCCCGGCTGGAGCTGTTAATTTCATTAGTGGGCAGACAGAGTAGTTGGGGAAGTGTGTGCTTGGCGTCCACTCAACAGTGTCTCCTCAGCATGTCTGAGCAGGCCTCTCGAGACGCTGTTGAATGTGGGTTTGGAAGCTGCTGTGTCTGCTTTGGCAGCCCAGAGACCTCGCGGATGAGCCCTTCGGTTATGTTTAAGTGGCATTCAACACCTTAATACCAGGTGGTTTGGAGATGGATCTGTGAGGTTTTCTGTAAGTGGGAAAAGAGGATGTCAGCATGTGTGTGTGATCTTTTAAATTTGCTTGCCAACATGTAAGCCAGTGCACTGACATTTCCCCAGAATTGCAGCAAAATTAGCAGAGCTAGAGTCAATAAACAGTACAATGGTTTATTCATGAAAACAGAATCCACATTTCAAGCTTGTTTTGCTAGTCTCCAGTAATATTAAGCATTACACTACCTATCTTTATATCAAATCTAACACATTGGAAGGATATCCCCTGTGGATACCCTTGGTCTTTCTGGAAAAGCACACACTTCTTAGTTTTCTGAAATACAATAAATTTCATCATTATCCCTCCATTCTGTATTCTCTTTCTTTATACCCAGTTTTTAGTGTTCAAGGTAGAGGCAGGGTACACTGTAGGCAAGTCACGTCCTGAAACTAATGCACAATGATAAAAACAAACATACACATGCACACTAGAAACTATTTTAAGCATCAGTAATTCAACCAGCATACATTTTCTATGTGGACTTTGAAAAGAAAGCAGAGCAGCAGAAGAAAACTTCTGCAGGCACCACCTCCACGTGCTTTTTCTGAGGAGCTTTTAACCACACGAGATGTTTAAAATCCATGTTTCCGCTTATTATAATGGCAGGTTGACAAACCGTCTCCATCACCTGAGCTTTCAACAGCTGTAATTCTTCTTCGGCTCCCTGCAGCTTGAGGTGTTCATTACCTCACACGTCTCTAAGTTTAATCCTGTGATGCTTATAAGTTTATTGCTCTCTGTGATAGGTCCTGCAGGTTTAGCACAGATCATTGCATTTGCATCTGTTTACAGACTGTCAGAAGGTATTTTGCAGTTGAAGGTTTCCATTCTAGTCTTGATCTTCCATCTCAGGTTATCTGCTCTTGGTAGCTGTTCAGAGATAAACTGTAGCTTCTGTGTTGCACCTCATTGATCAGTTGTACTGACACTGAGTTAGCAGTTGATCCTTTATTATCTTAGATGATGAGTTTCAAATAATCCCTTGGTCCCACATCCTTTGCATATAACCCTTCTCTCTAGGGGGTTGTTGTCTAGAACCAGTCTGGTTTTCATGTTCTCCACATTAATCCATCTTCTCACCCGAATGTCTTATTAATCTGGGAGCTGGAGGCTATCCCAGATGTCACAGGCAGAAAGGAGGAGTGCACCTTAGACAGATCACCAGTTCACTGCAGGGCTGCTGCAATGTTTTACTGATAAATGCAAATGTTTAAGGTCGCATTATGATTCCACATTTCAAAGTGGTAAGATCTATCTCTAGATCTAAGACATTCTTTTATGAGCTTGGGAAGTCAACATTTCATGATATGGCCTCTGTTTTCTTTGAAGGATGTAATGTGCTTCCATTCAAAACAGCAAGTTCAAAAGCAGTTACGTGATGAGATGAAATGTAAGCAAACCAAAAGAAAGGGGGCGAATGAAAAATGTCTTCAAGCTGCACCTTTCTCTTAATTCATGTAGATAGATCTCAGAAATAAGCCAGCTGTCTGGAGGAGCCAAGGTGATAACAATCAGGTCCATAAACAAGTTGGTGGTGGTTTTACTCACCACCAACTGGTCCTGACTGCCTGTTATTTGCTTCTTAATGTTTTCGCTGTCCTGCTGTTTCTTGTGTATTTTTGGATCTGTTATTTTAATGTTCGAGGTGTTTCTTTTCTTCTCCCACCCCTCTTCCTCACTTAAATCTGTTTCATATAAAGCGTCACTAAGCCTGCCAGATAAAAGTTTTGTGTTTCAACTTTGGATGTTGCTCATGACTGCAAAAAGCCTTTGATTCATCGTTAACTATTCTCCCATTTTTGAATCTTTTTCTTTTTATGTTTAGTGTTTTCAATTGAATGATTTTACGAGAAAAATGTTGGGCAAGAGTTAACGAGTATTTTCACAACAACCTTCACAACCACTCACTGTGTTCTCATGCATACCAAAACTGTGTGTTTTGTTACTTGGGTGTTATTGTGAGCAAAAGTGTGTCTGAATACTGGTCTAGCAGCGGCTCATGGTGGCCAGCCAGAAGTAATTTTGAGTTTTTTTATTCTCTTTTTAAACATTGTCTGGAGAGCCTTTCCGCAAAAAACATTAGATAAACAGGTTGTGGAGGACTGTGTGTGACAGATCCCTGCTCCCTGCACAAGCTTCTGGGATTGTGTTGAGCCGTTTCTTCATGGCGTTCAGTGCCTGCAAAAACTGCAGCTACCCAGACCTGCCTTTTAAATTACATCTACACCAAAACCGCAGACCCCCATACCAGACAAACTTTCCTGCCAGCCAGCCAGGAAGTCAGCCAACAACCAAATTCTGTCCGATTAACACTGATCTCTCTTTCTCCTGTTTATTTCCCTTAACATCTATTTTTCTTACATTTTGCTTTGATGTTAAAAAAAAATGCTGAGGAGTTCTTAGAAAGAAAGAGTCCAACAACATACAGCAACATAAACAAGCATAAATCACAGGCACACATATTTATGACCAAGTCTCAAAAGCCAGTGCAAAAACACTTGGGTGAGTGGCTTTAAAACAAGAATTTGACTATCTAGCTCTGTGGTTGAACAATCACAGACAACGGTAAGAGCCGGGCTGTAAAACTAAACTCGGCACATATGGTGGCAATGAACACACCTTTTTCTGAGTGCTTGTGATTTAAAGTCTGCTTCAGATTCCCAGATGACTCTCAACCCTGCTGTCAATTAACTGCATTGTGTAATGAGATGTAATTTTCAAATTAGAAAACGTCAACTCATGTTCATTTTACTACTGTTGGTCAGAGTAAACTTCCAGGGCAAACATCCTCACACTCCAAATGGAGAACATAACAAGCATGCACTAGGAATGGTGTGATTATAATTGCACGAAGAGATTACAGAGGGTTGCAAATTATTATTTCATGAATTCAGGCATGAGGCTGCTACCATGCAGACTAAGGGCTTATTTTAGTTAAATGTTGGGCAGCAAGAGCTTAAAACTATTACAGCTGTAGTTGGAAAAGTGGTTCTTCATGTTGAGTTTAGTTAAATATCCTGATAAATAGGGAGATAATGATCAAATATTAACTGCCAGAGTGAAAGAGAGAAATTCCCATGTGTCTCTTTGGTTTGACTACTCTGGAGTTTGTAATTTCTTTTGTTGTTGTTTTTCTGCTTTTTTCTGCTACAGCAATCTTCACTCATCCTTGTAATTGTACAATGGTTTAAAATTACAACACAACTGTGCAACAATTAGATCTTGAGAAGTGGAGTTAGAAGAACCCTGAGTTTAATATTAGATTGCAATGAATGTAGACTTTTGTTTTGAGTGGAGATGGAATGTGTATGCAGCAAAATGGAAATTAATGGTAGGACTCGATGCAACAGACCTATGTCATTTGTATGTATTTAATGTATTTAATGATCAAACAGGCCATCCCCGAGTACTACGTTGCTACTTTTCATGTCTCTTTCTAAGAGCGTGCACTATCATTTCCTCCATCATCATCATGTTTGCTGAAACTGCTTCTTCTTTGTATTTTTTTCTTCTTCTGGTGTATTTGAGTAGTTGCAAACAACTTCGTAGTGGTGTATTTCCGCCACCAACCGGTGTCTGAAAGTGGTGTCAAAATGCGGAAGTAAACTCTGAATTTAGCACTCCCCACCAGTGGATGAGTTGACTTAACAACTAAAGCAACGTAAAACAAGCATGGAAATATGAGGGCGGCCACGTATGACAACGTTTGAAACAGTTATGTACTTTAGGGAGCATAAATGGGCTTTAAAGCTCAAAAATGTTGTTTACTTAAGTGATACTGTAGATAGGGTCCCCTAAAGCCAAATCAAGCTTTCTTTGGCTTTTTATGTGTGCAAAATATGCATGAAAAGGACTGTTTGTCCATGAATACTTTATGCTGGCTGCGACTTTGTTTTGTGTAAACTACTGTGAATAAACATAAAATTAGAGGAGTTCATGGCCGCTTCTTCTTGAAAACTAGATTAATTCATACTTGTGACAAAACAAGCAAGCGTTAGATGCATAAGCATTTAAAAGCCAACACCCTGAGCCTGAAAATGCATTTAACATCCCAATCATCAAGAAATAACCACAACTCAGGGGAGAGTTAGAGGAAATGTATGATTTTCTTGCCTGATTTCATGGCCTAAATCTACTCTTGCACACCTGCGGTTGCCTGCATACGATGAACTAATGTGGCGTCTGCTGGTGGCTTCCTGTTTGCATCTGACCAAGACTGTGAAAATATTTGGGGGAGAGCAGTATGATCATTTCTTCCTGAAGTAAATGAAAGCTAACAGAAGTGCCTGTCTCACCTATTTATGGTCATCTAGAGCAAACACAGCCCCTGCAGAGTATTTACCAAGTATTGTGTCTTTGCAGCAGATGAAAGCAGGATCATGCTGTATATAACTATGGTGAATATTTATGTGTTTGCACAAATGAAATGTAAAATATTCACATTTCAACTTTAATAATGCTGAACATAGTGTCAATTTGTGCACAGCAGTACATATAAATATGCATAATTCTGACTGATATTAGCGCCATGCAGTTTATTAGTTCAATTAGTGCAATTTATCACAGAGTTTATGAATTCAAAGCAAGTTCAACATTATACATAGCCTACAGGTTGAAACATGACATTCAACCATTTGGTTGAATGTCCCTGGCTGCATCTGCACCAGATGCTTTTAGGATTTTTGACCTCTTTTCTTGGCAGCATAGCTAGTTCATTTGAATTTGTTGAGTAGCTGGCAAAGACACAATTTTAAAACAAATTTTTGTGCAGTTAAGGCCAGGGCGTTGCAAGAGACATTCCATAAATTATACTGTTAACCTGTGATATTCATTCCACAACCCCTTTATTTTATGTTTTTGTGTTCTTGTCATGCTGAAAGAAGCATGGCCAGCCATCCTCTCCTTTTTCTCTTCAATACAAGTCAGATAACTCTGGATTCAT
>JAOWBL010000003.1:5440009-5454593 GCA_028564865.1 Zenarchopterus dispar
TACACTCTGCGTGGGCATGTGCTTTTATGTTCTACAGGCGTAACCTTTTGTGTCAATAAGTGTGTGTGTGTGTGTGTCTGTGTGTGTGTGTGTGTGTGTGTGTGTGTGTGTGTGTGTGTGTGTGTGTACGGGGCTGAGTCATGCTGTCCTTTCGGCAGTCAGGCCATGAATACTTCAGCAAAGATAATGATAAACTTGAACAAAGTTATGAAACCTGAAGCTGATGGTCCTGTCAGGCTTTCCGCTAGAAAGCTTTACATTTCACCCAGTTGAATATTCTGGCCTTCTTTGTGCATCGCAACATGCTCACAAGACGGTCACTTCACAACCCTTGAATTGTGCATTTGCAACGCAAAAGAACGAGTTACGTAAATAAACGATAAACATGACATGAGAAATAGCAAAACGTGAATGAACATAATGGAGATGACGGTAAAAAGATGGCATTTCTGGCTGCTTTGCATAGTCACAAATGGAATAATGTCCAATAATTCACAGCTGAACCAAGTCAAGAACAAAGAATACATACTATGAAGTGTACAAAATTTGATGTAGTTGGAAAAACTGTTGTGATTAAATGAAAAAAATGATGTGACTGTCTGTGCCTTTACCTGTTTCAGCTCAGACAAAACTTTTCTTTAACTTATAGCTCCCAAATGTTTTCTACACTGAACTACATCTACCTTACACCGTGATGGAGGGTCGTCGGTGCACAGGAGGATAGTGCTGAATATGTTGAGCTTTGCAATCAGAACGAATGTATATTGTTTGGCCAATTTATTACTACATTGCTGTGTCACTACACTCCAGCTCTTCAAGTTGTTTTTTTTTTGTTTTTTTTTTTGTTTTCAGAATGGTGCAAGGATTAGGCCTAATCAGTATTTTACACTTATGTAATGCACTTACCCTCTTTATATCATAAAGTGAACACACCTGCAACTGCTATGTAAATTTACTGTTATGTGAGACTATGCGGCATTCCAAGGCTTATTATGTACTGTGTATTGCCTTTTTTTTTATCAGCTTCTAATTTTGAACATATGGTGATGAGATTTACATGTGCTTATTCCCCTGTGCTTTTGTTTTCATAGACAATGTCACTTGCTTGCTGAATTTGCCGTATGTGCAGATCATTTAACAAGTGTCAGTAAGATCCATGTATCATATCAATCATAAATAATTACTTTGAATTGTTTTTCCTTGTTTTTTTTTTGTTTTTTTTTTAAAGATCACAGAAACCTTGCTTCGGTTCTTAAGGGATATTTGTTTGTTTTAGCTTCAGTTAACACAAACTGCCATTCCCATTTGCACATGAAATTAATGAAGATGTATTTATACATTTATGATAATTTAATGGGGATGCCTAAACCGACCACCGAAGCCTTGAACATATAAATGGTGTCTAATAGCATTGAGCATTTACAATATGTAGTTAGCTTTCTAGAGTTGTTTGTGAAGGATTATTTGTGGACTCTTATTTTGTATTTGTGTCATTTACAATGTATCAGAGTATAGTTTTTTTTCTTTTGGGGGGGGTCATATATGGCTACTGCGTGCACTCTGCAATAGAATTTGGGTATGAAATGCACTCCTTTTGATTGAAAATGTTTGCTTATACAAAATCTGCAGTACTTGATTGTATTGATATCACATCAATAAAAACTTTCTTGTAAACTGGTGTCCGTCCTCAGTTTCTCCAGTGTTTGACAGCCCCCATTCAACCCCTCCGGTTTCGATTAATACATACAGTAAGTAGTTTAGAAGAGAACTGCCTTGCAGGTAACAACATTGACACTAGAGGGAGATGTAGCACTATGGTGAAAACGGAATAACAAGCGTCTAATGACTTTAAAAGATCGGTCTGATCTTAATTATGCAGCCTATGGCCAGATCTGCCAGAAAACTTTAAATGTTTTTGACGTTTGTCAGTTCAGATGACTAAGAGTTCGGTTGCTGTAAACTATGTACATCTTGAGTCAGAGGGATTTTCTACTGAAAAACACATTTGTGCGCTAAGAAGAAATAAAGCATAGTAATTATATACAAATTATAAATGTATGAACAAATAAACCTTTTTTTATACAAAACAAGGGGATCAACCAGTTTGGGGTCACTATATTCTTCATAAGATATAATAAGCACACCTGAAATGCTACTTGAAATGTGATTGGGTGAGAAAATGGCACAAGAGCTATATTTAAAATAATAGAAATCTACGAGTGCAGGGATGATATGTTGTTCCAACTTTCTGGAACTATCGTCATCGTGGTGAGCTGTCATCGCTCACCCGGATTCTTCTTACGTCTTTCTGACGTGAGACCCTCTGTGTTGCGTTTGAGGAATCCTGGTAAACCGAAAAATCCCGTTAAACTGCTTCGATGTGTATACCAGTGCTTTTCTAGAAATTATCTATCGCTCTAATTAAAAGATTTTCGTCGTGAAAGTATTTACTGAGACAAAACCAAACACAAAAATCGTAAAAATTGAAAGTATTCAGAATATTAAAATACAATGCTTAAGAATAAAGTTCAAGTACAGTAGACGTGTCTAAATTAGTGTGCCTAGGCATTTTCCATCTTTATAAAATGTACGAAAGGTGGTCCTTTTGTGTTTAGGTAAGATGCCTGAAACGTCTTGAAACAAGGTTTTTCAGGTTTTCACACAGGCAGTCACAGTAAAACTGTAAACATGGCGTACACATTGTACGCCTCAGTAACAGTAACTTTGGTGGGCGGGACTTAGAGATTGCTCAACTGCCATCCCCTTTAGTTAAATGGGTAATGATAAATGAATTAACGATCCCAAAACTCCTCCCCAGTTTACAAGGTTTGTTTATATCCGACTGTAAAAGTGGTTAAAGTTAACAACACGTCGTCGAAAGTGCTGAATAATGTTTAAGTCATTTGATATAACTGGAGTAGTGTTCATTTGCTAAAACACAAACACTACCGTGCCAAACAAAAGCATAGTGACTTTTTATCCACTTATGACCTCGGCATATATTTCCTGCAGTCCCTGAACGCTTCAACAGACCGCGAAGACTCCTCCCCGCCCACACCGACCGGCCGAGCGACCTCCGTCGAGAATTCATGCTGCCACATTGAAGAGGAACAAAAAGGCGACCTGACAGCGGCGTCTGCACTCCCTCCACTTTCTCTGGGGTAGTCACGGGGTTTCAATGTTCAGCCTGCTCTTTGTAAGTACCCAAACAGGAAAAAACACTGCAAACTTGTCCTATTTTGTCTTATATTACGATGTACCATTAAAGGATTATATGTTAGAGCCCGTTTTTTTCAAAGATGGGCTCCATATTGTAAGATGATTAACAACACAATAACAGGGCAGCCGAAGTAAGTTGCATGAGGAGTTGTCTGTCTGATAAGAGCAGCCAGTATTGCGTCGCTTGATGGCAGAGAAAATCTGCTAGAACGGTTACATTTGGTGTTTGAGTGCAAGTAAATGGGCATGAGCGTGTTTACTCGTTCATCGGTCAGATTTTAGCCAACTTTTTAATCGAGTATTGGCGTATCTCAAGTGCGGCTGTTAAACGTTGCCACTGAAGAGCTAACCTGCTTGCTAGTGTGGCCGCGCTAGCCTGCTATTGTGTCCGTCGCAATTGTTTAACTAAACGTCTTTCAAAAGCCCTTTTAAACATGACATACGGACTGCAGAATAATGGTATGTTACCCTTAATGTCGACTTGAATTGAAGTCGTCAATAACTGCGCTTGAAAGCGCAGATGTCCGAAGTACAGGTAAGATTAGCATTTGTCTTGCATACCATCTAGCTGTAGCTGGATGTTTGATTAATGTTTAAACACCTACTTTAACTAACGTTCTCGGTAGCAGTGTCGTTTGTGTGTTTAAGATTTAACCACTTTTTCGCTGTTGTTTTCTATTATTTTGCAGCTGGCTTCGAGGTTTCTTGTCGACAGAACCGTCGGTAGTTTTTGCTAGCCGAAGCCAGATAGCGGCGGAGCTAGCCTGCTGCCTTCCGCCTTTTGTGACAAATCTCGTCCCACAGCGTGGTGAACCCCTGAATATAAATCCACATACCAGGCCAAGACTTTAAACTAGAACACAAATTGATCTATAAACCCACGTCCCTTGTCTGTGGGGTGCGTTCATCGTTTTGTGTCGTTAAACTGTTGTCTTTATTGTCAGCGGGCTTATACGTAGAAATGTTGCTAACTCCGTAGTTAGGTGCGTCTTTTGGTTTAACTAGTTTACTAGAACGGAAATCAGCCTACCATTTAGCCATGTGGGCTGAAGTGAAATGAGGAAATGCAGTTGGGGAGGAAGTTGACTCGAGCAGCTGTGACACTGAAGGCCTCCGCGCATTCCCATGCCTCTCAGTTTTCAATTTATGACCTTCCAATAATTTTAGTTTCCTCGCTCAAAGTAATTTCCACTGGGCCTCTATAGCAGCTGAATGGCTTTTGATCCTCTCTGTTAACATAGGCGGATGAGTCAATAAGTAACTGGTGTAACAGGTAAGCTAATTATGCATTATGAGTCACTGCAAGGTGACCCATTTTTACCTTCTGACAGTTGAAGATGAGCTGTATTGTGTCAAAGTAATTTTTGTGTTTTGTAGTTGGGTTTCACTCTTAGCATCATGGTGGATTTAGCTTTTATGCTCTTTTCACATTCATGCTTTTGACCTGTTTTGCTTCATACTTAATTGACATCCTATGGACTCATCTAGAAGTGGCATATAACAAGTTACTATTTTTATAACACACCTTGTTGCCAAAGGCAGTCATTTAGGGGATGCCACAATGTAAAGCACACTTAATACTCCTAGGTTCAGCCTCTGTTACTCTTTTTCATTCTTCTTAGTCCATGTGGACTTAATATAGACCATGTTTATTTAGGAAAATCATAAAGGAGACTTAAAGTTTATATTGTATGCTTTTGTTTGAAACAAGTCCCTTGATTGCTGTAGCTAGATACAAATTTGGATTTTGCTCTACTAAGAATAGTTTATTGTTTAAATTTAAGGATAGTATAATGATAGTTGATCTAAATCTAGTGTTCCGTTTTACAGTAATAAAAGGGTTGTCTGCTGGCAGTGTAAAAATAAACAGTGACAAGAAGGGAAGTTCTTAGTCTTGGTTACTGTAACTGTGAAAGTTGAACCCTATGTACTGTAACATGATGCCAATTTATCAAGGAGTGTTACTGGGGGAGAAGAAAACATGTGTTGTTGCCTGCTGGCATAAAGCCCATGTAGCTGTGGGGTTCCTGAGAGTGTGGAAAGGTAACGTTGAGGGGCTCGATCCACTCTGACTGGTCAGTTTTGTACAAGATGGTTTACTGCTTTTTTATTTAAAAAAAATCATGTCGTTAAAACCAGACTAAAGTAAAAAAAGCTGTGAGTAGATGTATTTTTTTCCCCTAATTATGACAGAGTAACCATGGGTCTCCTGTGTGTGTATTGTGTTTTTGTGTGTTGTGTTTTCGTTAATGAATCATGCCCTGGATGGCACAGTGTTCGTTTGCAGCCGTTGCCACAGTGTTCAGCATTTGGATTAATCAAAGACGCAAGCTGTGTGGCACTAACAGTCTCACAGACTGACGCTTCTGGCTGCATGTTGCTGCACGGCTGCCTTCTGAAACTATAGCAACAGGTAGGAATAGGATTTAGCTTCATTTGTTATATCTTTTTACACCTTTTAATTGTCTAACTTCTGATGGAGCAGCAGTCGGTAGGAGACCACTGTCATCTGCCAAGTTATGCTGTAATTAAGTATGTTTAATGGACAATTAAGTTGTTTGTGATAAGCAGGAGCTCATCTTTTTGATTCAGAGTTTTCTCAAATTGAGGCAACTGTGGTTTAGAAAGTGCAGGGCTATCTTGATTAATATAACTGCTTTGTTTTTCTAATTGCCTAAGCAACACTTTGCTCTGCAGTGCTTTTTTCCCCTTACAAGCAGCTTATTAAAGATGAAGTCAGTGACTACTTTTCTCAACATAACTCTTTGTGGCTGTTGTGTTAAAAGATTAATTTGGTTATCAGATATCATTTTATTGTATAAATGGAGTTCAAAAGTTGGCTTGATTTGTGAACCTCCTCTTTTAATACTGCCCATCAAATACTACATTTTTGTTTGTGAATCTTTAGAGAGCAACATTGCCCCTCTCTGATCCTTTCACAAGGGACATCTGAATTCCCTGCAGAAGCACTTGTTGCTACCACAGAGATAATTGTTGATATGGCAACAGACATCTGCTGATGCTGCTGTCAGAAGGCAAACTTTGTCTCCAAATGTCAGAGGAATTGATGTTGCAGTGAGACTGAACCCTTGGCAAAGATGTGAGCGGACATTCTCCTGTCTGAGTCTGTTGCTGAGCATTGTTGTCCAGTTGGGAAATTTTATTTTAGACAGTCAGATGAGTTTAAACTTCATACATGTTTGTTTGTTTGTGAATGTGTTCCTAATTTGATGCTGCATACATACACATAGACACACAGATTGGGAATGCATACAGAACTTTGTTCATACTACAATAGGATACAAGGTACTGGGTAACAGCTGCTTTTTCTGTTTCTGTATATTCAAAGGAAAAACCTCTTCACACCAAAAAGGGGGAACTTTTGTGATTATGAAACAAGACAATGATAAGAGACATTCAGCCACTGTTCGTACACAATGTAGAAAAAACAGTCTTTGCAGAGTGTACATTACATACTATAATTCAAATTAGTCTGTCCTTTGCTGTTACAGAAACTTCAGTGGTAGCAGTTTTCCTTAGTTGCGACTGATCACAGATAGTTATGCTGTTTTGTGCTCTGACAACTCCTCATGTGAACTTGGTAACTTCTGTGTTAATGGCAACCACTGGAGATGATGAAATAAGTGACATTTAGTCATCTTGCCATGTTAATGTGGGAAGGGTTCAATTTTACACAGTGGCTGGCACTCTGTTTCCAGACTAAAGACAATATGTTCTCTTGGAACTAAAAGTAACAGCATGACAAACTTGTTGCTGCACCAGAAACAAAGTATAAAATGGAATGCGAGCAATGCATTCCCCTTTAGCAGTATACACTTTCATTTGTTGTCCTATGTAACACAACAAGGCCTTTTGTGTCTGAAATTTAGAAATCGGCTAGTATTGAAGTATTTAGGGAGGCATGGTCTGAAAGGACTTTTGAAAACCGTTTTTATTAAACCTTCGGTCAAAGTGGATAAAGGACCTGAAATACATTTTTCAGGGTTGGAGGTGAATTCTTCGATTTTTAATTCTCATGCTACACTGTATGTTGCTATCTCTTTAACTGGGTTGCCATTCTAACTCTGTCAATATCAAAATTAAATATTAATAGTTACTTCTCGTGCTGTAATCTGTGGAGACTTGTGCTTTGCGTCTACTTTGTATAGCATTTTGAGTTGCTTTTATGTGGGGTGCTTCAAGTCTTATTTTCATAACAAAATCTTTTGAGAGCCACTAGTTCTGTGATTAGTTGGTTCAACTTCTGTTCACCAACCTGAGCTTCTAGGTGAAGCAGGTGCAGTTTCGTTTCCCAGCTCATCAGCTGCAACAACTGTAGGCAACTAAACAGCTACCTCTCCTCTAGCTTCACCAGGGCTCCACCATCATATTTACATTATATTATATTAGTCCAGTGTCTCATGCTGTAAGATTGGGCAACAGCAGCAAGAGTTTGAACAGAGGGGGAGAGCAAGTGCACCAAGTCTGTCCATTTTGCAGCATTTCTATGCTTGCTTTCTGCTTTCTGCCTGAAGATGTTTTTATATGGTCTAAATGTGTGTGGGAATTTCCCACATCATATGTTCTGTACTCGTGGGATTAATTAAAATGATACTCGCCTCCCTCCAAATTTCAGGTGTCAGGGGTATTTAAGCATCTCCAGACCAATTTAAAATTCTGAACATGTGCATATTGTCCATACTATTTTTGAGTTGATTAATGTATTTATGGGAGATGGGCCTCGTGTATGGGTGAACTAAGAAATCATTAGTTGACAGCAACACTTGTACAAGTGAATTTTGTTGAGAGAAAAACAATCTGCCATTATCGCACAGCCGTATTCCATATTATAGCTCTGTAGATGTTTGCATTGCAATTAAATTTTATTTTATAACTCTATATTAGTGCCGTTCCATATTTGTTTTATTTACTTGCATATAGGTACTGCTGTTCACTCCTGCGATGTTTAGTAAGGGATGTCGTCTAGGAGCAGATTCAAGTTGGTGAAATGAGATTATGAGTAATCAAGAGCTTCAGGGGCCAAATATAGACACCTGACCCACATATCTGGTCAGAGCTGGAGTTGAACACTATTTTTGTCTGATCAGTAGAAATTGCGGTGGTATTTTCTTGTAACAGAATTGTTACCTGGCAAAACATATTATGTACATCCCTAAAGATAAACATGATGAATTAACTATCTAAAACTGTTGCACAGCTCCAGCATTTGTCATACAAATTTAGATGGTAAAAATAGGAACCTATTTGTAAAAAAAAAAAAACTGTTCTGAAGAATTACCAGCTACAACTCTGTAAGGCTGTCCATCGGTGCAAGTACACATAGTTATATCAGACTGGTGGGTAACGCTTAACAGGCAGTATGTGCTGCATGTTGAATCCCATAAATATCACATTTGAACCATTGTGATTCTAGCTTAAGTTGTTCTGAGTGGATCATGTTTGACATCCATTGACACGCCAGAGAAAGGTTCAAATTATTTGATTTCTGAGACACATTTCAGTCATTTGGGTTTTAATTGAGGCAGTCACAATGTGAGCTTGAAAACAAAATTCAGCATTTAAAATTGTTTAGAGAATACTTCAAATCCATAGACACATTACGAGAGGGGAAAATGCTTGAACGTTCAATTGTAAACTTTTTAATGACACAAAGCTCCTGTTTTTCAGTTGTTGGCATCATGTTTTTAGTGATACTAGATCTCTCAGAAACATAGTGTTTGTTGGGGATTTCCAAGCCATTTACTAGTTTAGATTTCCAGAATCAACACATTCAATCTAAGATTTTTTTTTTCTTTCTTTTTGCTTGCAGTCGGAAGGTACTTCTGTGTTTTTGTGTCACATCTGTCTTAATACTTGCACTATTTGATGCTTTAGCCCTTTCTACACAAATGTCATATGAATGGGGAAAAAAGCTGTTCTTGTTAAACTATCAAGGTTCCCCTTTTGTAATTCACACATACCAGAAGTGGCACAGCATCACATCAAGTGTGTGTGATTACACATGGCATGCTAGGGTTGCACAATCATTTGAGTCATGGGATCAACACCTTCGGTGATGCCAACTTGCCCATATGCACAACATGTCTCCCATTTGTTTTGCCCCTGTTACTACCTTGAAAGTCGGGACAGAGGCAGAACAAATGTCACTCTGTTTCACCTCGGTGCCGTTCATACAGCAAGGACAGAAGTAACTGCAAGCATAACAAACTGGCTGTGTGGATGGGGCTTCACGCAGTAGAGTGATTCACACATTTGGCAGGAACAGTGTGTTTTTACCACTTTTGGTTTATTTGTCAATATATTTTTATTCAAATTATTGTCAAACTTGTCTTTCATTCAATGCTCTCTTTTCTGTGCAGATCTTCAGATCCAGGTGTTCAGTTTTGCAATATGTAATTTAAAGTGCTGCAAGTTTGGTAAAGACAGAACAAGGCTTTGTTCTCATGCCCCCCCCCTTTCTCATCCCAATTTCTGAGGTGCTGAGTTCTGTTTTCTTTCAGTCCATTCCAGACATGGATCAGTCTTTGTCTCTCCCCCACCCTTCTTTGAAGCATTATCATAGAGCTTTGATCGTCATAGTGTTTCTGTGTTCACTCAGGCTGCAAAGCAATGTGATAAGTGGGCTGAGCCATGTGCATGTGTAGTGGTTGTTTTACTGTTCATGGAAATGGAGAGGGGGTTACATGTTCCCTTGCTTCCCTTCTGCAGCCTGGTTTACTCTGACACACAGAGCCAGAAAAACAAGCACTCTACAGGAAGATTAGCTTATGTCCCCTGGGAGTACATAGTGTTGACCTGTTGTGCTGAATAGGGGATAGAGCGAGCATGCTCATTTATCATAACGTCGACACTGAGCTCAGCAATTAAAAACAAAGGTGACAGTTGGCTTTATATTTTCAATTCTGTTTTTTAACTTTGTCAGCTGAATAATTAACATTTAACGCAATTTGCATAGGAATCGGAGCAAAATAAATACATTGGCTCACAAAAGTCTGTGGTAGTAACAATTACTCCATAATATGCAGTAGGAGCCTTTGTAATGGGGATAGGTAGGGTAAGGTTGCTCAGTTTTTCACTGGGTGTGAAGTTGCTTAAAAATATTCTGAAAAAGATATTATTACACTTTGAGATATGAAGGGAGAGAGAGCCTCAGGGGAGAGGGGGGATTTCAAAAGGGGTTTTACTCATCTATTGGCAGTTAAAGGGAAATCCGTAGCAAACCGCAGCAATGAGTGAAGTTCTGGTTGGCTTCCATGCAGCAAATGTAGTTTAGTGCATCCTTCCAGATTTCATGTTGAGGTAACAAAGTAAAGAAATGTTGATTAATTGAATATTAATGCTTGTTCCTAATAAAGCCCGGTATTCTGCATATTTTCAGAGACATCGTAAAACTAATTTTATTAAGGTTTCACTCAAGTAGAAATGTCAACATCTGGGGTTCTGCCTTACAAAAATCTTCTATTGGAAATACTGAGGCACACCTCAATACTAGGTAGCTCACAGTTGAGCTGTTTGTCAGCTACCGTTTGATTCATAATTCCTTTATCTGCTGTTTGCAGAGTTTGATTTTATTATATTCAAAGTTGGTACATGTAATTTTGTCTTTTTAAAGTGGTTTACTGTGGAAGGATAAGTCCAACCTTTGGGCAAGTTGGAGTGTTTAATTGATGGGATGTACCACAAACAAAACTTGATCAAAGAATGTTGGTTCACAGAAAGGCTGTATTGGATATAAAAACTAAAAGGAATATCTTTTTATATAGGAGTCACTATTTTTGTGCTGATCTTGATCCAGTACTAAAAGCTCCCTCTTTGAATTTTGAACTGAAGACTGTAAACTGGTTTTCTTAAATCAGTTTAATACAACTTTTTAATCAGACTGAACTTTACATCTGATGGGTTCATGTCAGAATTTTTTTTTTTTTTTAATTTTAAAGCAGCATGATCACAAGCTTGTTGTTGTATGTACATTGTGATTCTGACAAAAGTATTGTGTGGGCTTCCCAGATGGCCAGGTTAAATGGGCAACCAATGTAAATGGTTTTCCATTTATGCTTTGCATCTTATTCATTTATTTTAGAAATTTTCACTGCCTCAACCCCTCATATAGCTGGTGTTTAAATCTGCTGTGCAATTTAAATTTATACCTTTTTTGTTTGTTTTAATAAATAAAAACATGGGCTATAATGTTTGTGTTGATATACTCAGATTCTCTGTAACTGACAACTCGGAAGAACTGCATCCCTACTTCAAACAAAAAACCCTGGAGTGAAGTAGAACTTGAAGCTGTCTGTCCTTTAGCTGGGCAGACTTCCTGCTCCTCTGGGTCTGCTGGAGCCTTTCCCAGCTTTGTTCAGGCAAAATGCAGGGGTACACCCTGGACAAGTCGTCAGATGTATCTTATTTGCTACACAAGTTTCTGGGATCTCTGCACCACCCACATTATCTAAGCTTTCCTGGAAAACATCTTGTACACAATTTAACACTTAGCATCTGGCTAAAAATACAACACCACCATTCTTCTCCATCCCTGGGAACAACTTTTCACGGGTAAATGTTGATCTTTTTCATTGAACATTCTTATGCATAGACTTTGGATTTATTAAATATTTATTAATCTTACTACTACTCTAAACGTAGCAGAACTCTGCATGTGCTATACAACAATAAATAAGATTAGCAAAATGTAATCTGACACAGCAAATTTTAATAAAATACTTTTCACTCCTTTCTCCTCTTATACTTTTTACTCCTTTCCTCCTTTCTCCTCTTTTTTCTGAAGTGAGTGTGTTCTCAATCTGAACATCTTGAAAGGACTTGTACTACTACTTCATAGATCTTTCTTTCCAGGAAATCTGGTGGTGAGCAGTTTTCAGCCAACTAAACAGTTTCACAGAATCTGCTGTCTTGTATCACATTTGGCCCAGGCCTGCAGTTGGCAAATCTCCAAAAGAGTGCAGCACATGAGAGGCAGAAGGGTTTGTGGATTTCTGGAGTTGAATTTTGTGTATATGCCTCAAACTGAGAGGTGGCTTATCTGGTGTTCTTGAAGATTCAGGCTTTTTTTGTTACACTTAAACTGGTAAAGCCCAAAAACAGAAGTGGAATCCTGACAAGGGTTGGTTATGTTTGCCTTCTTGCTTGCCTGTCAAGATGGTTTTTAAAGTATGACGAATGGCAGGGAAGGGTTGTTTGTACATTACCTCCTTTATGTGTGTACTGTTTGCTGAATGCTGTAGTGACCTGTCACACACTTTCTTGTGTTGTGGTTCTATGTAAAATTTCACAAAGTGTTTTAGGTGAAATTAGATCTGCGTAGGAACAAACATAGCTATCAAATGGCTCATGGCAAGGCAAATTGATTTTGAGATAGTTTGCATATTAAGCCAGCTCTGGCCTAGCAGTTGCATCTGGTTTAAGTTGGTTGAGAGAGGGTGTTATGTGGGACTGGAGACCTGTCCCTCACCCAAGTCTTTCCTTGACAGAGAAATGTGTCAAGACTTCCAAACATGCCCTTGAAATGTATCCAGTTATATGAAGTGTTGGAAAAGCACCCTATAGATAAAGGGGTAAAAGTTATACTTTTTTTTAAAAAAAAAAAGTTTTTTTAAACTCATGGAGTTTCTTTCTCTCAAAACTGACTGAAAATAAGTAATGCTTCACTTCAGCATGGTTCAGTTGAGTTCAGCTCCAGTTTGAGGTGACATCCACCCACCCAGTCTATCACTAGTATTAACGGCACCGCAAGGACACCTGGATTATCAAGCAGGTGTGATCCTGTTTTATCTTGGCTGTAGTCTTTGCTTTTGACTTTTCTTTGTCTTTCACTTTTTACCCCCATTTTTCTCTTTTGCTTTGTTTTACTAACTCTCTTGTTTTGTCCTTTTCAGGATTTCTTTTGATATCACAACCTTCTGGCTACCCTCTTACTGTTCCTGTTTCTATACCCTGACACTTCCAAAGTATATTATCTTTTATTTGGTATAAGGCTACAGGAATGAACTGACACTTGATCTAAATTCATTTTTACCTATTCATGATATCAGTTCACTGATTTTCTGTCCTGAGCTCTCCATCAAAAGTCAAATTAAACAGGTGGAAGGAAGAATGCAATGCCTCCCTTTCAATTGTTTTACACACATTCATGAAAGATTGCAGGCCATGTGAAGTGTTTGAAAAGAGATATGGATGTAAAAGGCAACTGGGTGTGTGAGCTATGATTATCTCCTGCTATCGTGCTGCTCTCGCATTTAGAAGAACAGAGCCGTCTCTGGTCTGTGCTGCCTCTCCCTCACTGTCCGTCCTGCCAGAGATGACAGGCGCTCCCCCTGCCACTCGACATGAATATCACACAGCAAATTAGCCCTCCAGCTGCTTCAAGGCAGTACAATCTGGTCATGCCCAGACTGGCACCAGACAAAACATCAGTGAGAGACACAACCTCAAACCACTGAAAACTAAGAGAAGCATATAATACTAACATCTTTCACAAGAAGGGAAGAAGATGGACTCAGACATTCCAGTGTATAAATCTGATGTTTTGCCACCATTCCTTTCCATTTTGTACATCCAATGTCCAGACATTTGAGCTTGTGTGTATTTTTTTCCTTCTATTTTTAGCTTTATGCCCCTCTCCATTGTTGCCAGTGTGTCACCTGAACAAGCTTGTGGTTATCCAAATTATTTTGAGACTGTTTTCATCTTCAACACAGTACATGTCTGAACTGCTGCAGTCGCTTGAACATGTGCAGCAGTGGTGGGTTAATTTGGCCTGCTCTTCAGAGGAATTTAAGAGATTATTAAATAAATGCCACTTTGTCCGAGCTTTCTCTTTTCCTGGTTTTACTTTCGGTAATTGGCTGCAGTGTCAGAGCCGAATGAAAGAACAGCCGTGAAAGGGCTAAAGCTGCTTTGTCTAATTATATTGATATTTTGAACTTCTTCCACTTCCTGCTTTGATAAGACAAAGCAGGTACACTTGTTAGGTTGATATGTTTTTACAGCATGGAAGCGTGCTTTAGATCACTGAGATACTGGAGATCATCATCTGACAATAACCTGTTAAGGATGAAAGTGTCCTCAAGCGAAGTGATGGATCCTGTTTTTCAGAAGTTCGTAACTGCAGTAGAATTGGGCCTTTGAGTTTTACTGACTGTTCAGTAGGGATGAGTTGATTCTTAATGACTTGAAAGTTTTTTTTGTTTTTTTAAATAGTCATTAAGAGTGTTGAAGGGGAAAAAAAATAGTATATATACATATACTATTATTCTCTCTCTCTCATATATATATATATATATATATATATATATATATATATATATATATATATATATATATATATATA